>JAOXJJ010000775.1:10036-30880 GCA_025769935.1 Phoenix roebelenii
GTCACTGTCTGGTTGCAATTTCGGTTATCATTTTGCTGACAGATATTCCGTCACTACGATGGTCACTAAGTTTTGGCGCCCATCCTACCTGCGCATTCTGTGACCGATCTGTCACTAAGTTTACACCACCGTGATCAAATTTCTGTCGGTCACTAATCCGTCACAAATAGTGACTGATAACGGTCCGTCACTAATTTTCTGTCACTATACTCATGTTTTCTGGTAGTGGGGGGTGCTGAATTGGATTTTATAAAATTTTATGGAAATAAAATGAAATCCCCTCAAGTTTTTGAATCTAATAAAATAAACTAGATGTAACAAGTATAGCAAGTAAGAATCACAAACAAGCAACTAAGTATAGAAAAATAAAGAGAGGAGGAAAGAAAAGTAATACGCAATGATTTATAGTGGTTCGGTCTCCTCGTGAGCCTACATCCACTCTCCGAAACTCCTTTTCGATATTTAATCTACTATGCTTAATCCAAGCTTTACAAACTGCTTGACTTCTGGGTGCAAGCAATCTTTACACTTGGTGATATCCGTGCTGACCTTTGATTGATCTACTCCCTCAAACATTTTCTTGTTTATGTAGATTACAATCCTTCCAAGCAATCACTCTCTATAACTCAAGCCAACAAGAGCTCAACAACTCTCTTACAATATTTAAACAAAATAACAAGAATGAAAGCATTATACTTAATTTCTCAACAAGAAAGAATTTTGACTTGTAAGTACAAGACTCCCTTGATTTCTCTTCAAACTCTATGGATCTCTCTTTTCTCCTGTAATATGAGGTATGAACCTCCATTTATAGGCTTGAGAAGCCATTTTTTCGTTTGAAATAATTTGAAGCTTTGGAAACCCTTTTTCAACACATTTAATATCGGCAGATTTGGATCAGATTTGGTTCTCTACTTTATAGTACCTTTTCGACAAATCAAAAGGCTAAATTTGACTTAGTGGATGGAGACAAAGTTATTTCTCTTTAAGTTATCTTTCCAACTTGATAAAAATCATCTCAAAAGGACATTTAGTTGAAACGTTATAGCTAAAAGAGTAAATATATGTTAGCCTGAATTATAGCTATGGATAGATAGATTGAAGACCCTATTACTCATAGCTAACGTTCAAATTTGAAACTATATTTACATAAAAGTTGAAATACTTTAAGTTCTCTTTCTAACCTGATATGAATCATCTCGAAAGGACATTTGGTTGAAAAGTTACAGCTAAAAGCGTAAACATATGTCAGCCTGAATTACAACTACGGATAGATAGATTGCATACCCTATTACTCATAGCTAACGTTCAAATTTGAAAATATATTTAATATAAAAATTGTAATCCTTTAAGTCTTCTTTTCAGATCATTAAGAATTGTATTAATATTATATTTTAATAAAACATTATGCTGAAAATACTAATATATGTTCAAAATTCTAGCATTTGTCTTCAAAAGAAATATTAATTCCTAATTTTTATTTGTTTGCTATAACCATAATAATGAACTAAATTTATTTGTTTGTTAACTACAAAATCAAATAATAAACCGTTGAAACCACGGGATTAACAAGAATAAGTATTGATTCCTTTTGTTTAAGTAAATTTTGATAGTTCGAACCAGTAGTACAAAGACTTGCTTCTTATTATCTTATTCAGAAAGATGGAAAATTGAAAATTATGGTAAATACATAGATCCATGCCAAGGTTTGCATCACCGATACCAAAAACCATATTAGTATGTTACCTGTTCAGTACAATACAGTACTTTACACAACCCATACATGACAGGATTTCAAGTTTCAATATTGTTTTCATTCCCAGCCACGGTACTATTGAAACCAGGTTAGTAAGGTAGGTACCTACAGGGCAGTTCTACTTTGGTTTGCACCTACATCGATGAGATGGAAAAAGAAAGAATAATCTAACTTACCCTACTAGAATCATCATAAGGTGGGTAAGTAGTCTTGCTCTCATAAGTTTTTCCATAAATTTTGCTGAAATTTCTAAAGACACAAGTAGGATGCCCAAAGGCCCCACCACAACCATTGACAAGAAGGTGTTGTTCATAAACAGGCTTTTCTAATGGAACAACAGAGTGGTGCATATGGTGATGCAAGTCTCCTGCCATGCGGAGTCTACATCTTTCCTTCAGGTAATCGTATATTAGGTGAGAGACATTTAATTTCCCAGTGATCTCTTTCCAGTACCAATCCATAAGCCAATTCGGTTCATGTGTCATCACAATGACATTGTCATTTTTGCCAATCTGCAAGATTTTTGCCATCTTCAGAAGCTTTTGAAGAAACACATGCACTTATTAACATTTTACCCATATGCCGGAAAAAAATTAAATAGGTTTACAATAGCTCATTGAGGTTATCAGTTAAACTAAATTGAACAAATTTAGTTCTTCATGATGGGACACTTTAAGGCATCATATTTATCTTCAAAAAAACCGAACTTGACAAACAAATTCATTATATGAAGTTCACACATTTCAACTAAAGATAGTGTTTATTCTTAAAAAATTCAAAAATATGACTACAAAGTTTTTATTAATGTGAAAACCAAGAATGTATTATAGCATGGTTAGATGATGCTATCCTCCAGCAAATTTTGTCAAATAAACTTATTACTCTAACCTTTGTGGATGAAAAAGCATCCACTTTTAAGGTGATGAGAGTTGATATTTGAAATTGAAGTATGCCGAGTTAGCATCCGACAAAGGGAGGCATTGTGTCAATGAGTTTGAGAAACCAAAATTGAATTTGGTTAAGCTGGTTGGAAAGCTACATAATCTTCCTCTCCATAGTCTTTCAAACGCTTAGCAAGTGAAGCTTCTACCTTTTCTTTTACAACTTGTCAAAAGCCAGCGGTAACGAGACATTTGGCTTACAGTACCTATGAGGACCATGCAAGTAAGATTTCAGTCCTACATTGGCTATGCATTATATATATCTTGGATACTTATGTAGAGCTAAGGAATCCAAAAAATACCTTTTCAGCTAGCCTTTTTGAGTCATGTCTTAGGTTATTACAAATGCCATCAGAGCAAACCCAGCCTATGGCCCATATAGATTAAGGGACACTCCAGCATGAGTCCATTAGAACTAACGGCCGGCTGATCGATGTATTTATGATTGGATCTGAATAGATTTGGGCCTTTATCCTAGTGAGGATGCTAGGGCTTAAACGGATAAGTATATGAGGACCATGTAGATATGTTTTTAGTCTGATTGGATAGATCTTCGATATTTATATCTAACTAAGGAATCCAAAAAATATTTCTTGCACTACAGAAAAAGAAAAAGATGCCGACATATATATGCTAATGCTAGGTGGAAGCGTCGGTAATTTTTGCTCCGGCACAAAAATTTGCCGATGCTTCTAAGTAGCGTCGGGAGGGATGAAACTAAAACGATACTAATTAGCGTCGTCGAAAGCAAACTGTAAGACGACACGTGAGGCCAAGGACTGGACTAAAGGATAAGAGCAGACGACGCCGAAAAACATTGTCGGAATTCTATGCACTAACCCCCTTCTCTTAACATTAACTTTCACTAAACTCCATCTAAACACTAACCTGAGATGGCACTCATAAGCGTCATCGAAAGCCTAGGACCTAAGACGATGCTTATAAGTGTCGTCGGAGGCCAAAGACCTATGGTGATGCTTATAAGCGTCGTCGGAGGCCAACAACTACACCACACTAAACCCCATTGCCCGACCCACCAGTCCATCATTTTCCACCAACCCTAGCCCCCTTTTTCTCCTCTTCGATGATGACCGATCGACTCCAACCCCGATCAAGCTCCATCTCCTCCCGTTACAGGTATTTTTCTCCTCCTTCCTTCTCTCCGGCGCCGACTGATCGACCCAATCCCCCTGATCGAGCTCCGCCTCTGCCTGTCACAGGTATCTTTCTCCTCCTCCCCCCTCTCTGGCATCTCATCTCTTTAGCTCTAGGGATTCCATATGCTATGTTAATAGAGTTTTCTCTCCCGTTTTCAGAGGGTTTTGGGGATTCCATAGTCTTGGATCTTCACATTGCTTTTGAGAGGAGAGTGCTAGAGATAACTAGAACATGATGTTGATATGTTGTAAGAATGATGCATCATTAATATTTTTTTATGATTTTCTTATGCTATGTTAATATAGTCTGTATAAACACAAACCATGTTTGGATGCTCCTTTGCTTGGCTTACAAAACCAAAGAAGATAGGATGCATGCATGTGCACACAACATCTTGCTTTTGCTTTCACAATCTATGGTACTCTATGATGCTCGATATATGATCATAATCCATTCTTCTTAGGCATGTAGTCATAATGAGCAAATGATTTGCTACAAAAAAATACCTAATAGAGCAAATGGATGAGACTTCTTAGATGACCACTGGAAGCTTGCCAAGAGCTTTGCTCCAGCATTAAAACATGCTCATTTGGGTTTGACTTGCATCAGCATATACAGTGGTTGCATTCCCTCATAAGATGAGTAGCATTTGTCTTAACAATTCTTCTCAAATTTCTAGATTGAAGGCACTGCTTGCATTTTTTGGAACATTGCCATCTTGTTTATTATTGGATTTCATTTTCCCCTGGGTTATGGTATTGATTTGTTATAATATAGAAGATGTAGTGACAAGTTGCAAACACAGAGACATTGGATAGAAAGAATGCTACTTATGCTCAGTGTATGCCTTATAATATTGTGCCAATTGATGAACTAAACTACGAGTTTGATTAAGACGGATGTTGAATGAGAGAGTATTATTTCATAATGGTAAGAACTATTTATGACGTATACATTAAATGAATTATTGTGTTCTCTTATCATCTAAATATTGTTTCTTAGGTGCAATTCATTTAGTATTGAATTATCGCTTAACTAATGTTGATTCTTATTTGTGCATACTAGATAACAACATGCACCGAGAAAAATGATTCAGAGATGTAGAGTTTCAGCACTCTCAGATGGGATCATCTTCACCTCAGTCCCTGCAATCCTATCAGTCCCACGAACCCCAACAGCATGAGCCTCGATCCCAGCATGAGGATGCCAAGATTGATCAGAAAGAGTATTGGATAATCTGTGGCCTTTCAGGTGAGGTCTTGGATTGCTGCAGCACTCTTGAAACATACATACAGCTTGTGTGTGCACCCATGCATGTGCATTTCTAAACCTTAGAGCTTAGCGCATGGAAAGTGGGGAGAGTGTTATTCCCCATTATCTGAAAACTTTATGAAGCATTTATTCCATCCTTATCTCGCCACCATAAGAACACCAAAAGCATGTTGACAATTTTTTTCGTGGCCACCATGATGTCCAGAGAACAGATTCTAAACTTGATTACTGCTAATATAACTTGTTCTCTAGAATATATTAGACCAAAGTTATAGACTTAAATCTAATCCGATCAAACAGGATCAAATAATTATGCTATCCTTCAAAGGCATAAGCTTCTTTTTTATTGAAGGTACATACATAGACTAGCACATAAAGAGACACATAAAACTGCGTTTCTTAGTGATAACCCATAGCGTTTGCTATTTTTCTTCAACGGATTCACGGATGAAATCGATAAGCTACTTCTTGGGCCGAATGACAGCGCCTTTAACCTTCAGCCCTTTCTTCCATTGCCCACCATTATACTCAAACAAAGAAATCTCCATTTCTCCTGCTAGATCTGAGTTTGCCATGAATTCACCAACTCTAAGCTCAATCCATTGCTCTCGAGGCTTTTCTTGCAATGACTCTTTGTGCTCTTGAACAATTCCATCTGGGAGCTTAAGCCTTAGATTCACTGGAGAAGACCAACCATATGTAGGCGGCATCATCATCACAACGAACACAACCTCATACATTACACCCGGTGTAAGATAAGAGGTCTCAAATTTCCAATGGATTTCCAGCCAACACACATCTAATAGCAACGCCACTTCGATCTCCGCATCGCTGCTCACAGAAAGTTGCGAGAGAAAAAGTTAAAAGTAATGACACACAACTTAATGGTGCAACATGGTTGAGAGACCAAATCACTGAATTATATATATATATATAAGAAAATTAGGGAAGGAAGATTTTAAAAACCAAATTTATAAAAGAGATATAATCCAAGGTTATTCATGCATTAATACTTTTTGAGAATCAACATATATAGGTAGTTATGTACATAAGTACGAAGATTAATTGCTTTCACAAAAAACAATTTTTGCCTTGATTGAGGGCGATATTATTCAATAATTGAGATATTTCTGTTTGCAAAAACAAGTTTTCCTGCATATTTCAAGTGAAAGACGGCACATTTTTTTAACATTACAGCATCACTTGTTTCCTCTATTTTTAAAAAAGTAATTAACCTGAGGCATGGCACATACAAAGAATCACGTAAAAGAATACAATATCACCTTGTTTCTTTGATACGGAGCCAGGTCCAATATCTCGGGTCTTCACCCCAAGTAATCGATAGGCCTCTTGCCAATATCATGAAGCAGTTGTGCATAGTTTCCTTTTCCACCCAATACTTCTATATAGCAAAATCAGTAATGAAAGTAGCTGACTAAGTTAGTAACATAACAAACTTAACTATAAAGAATTGTTGCAATTCTCCATTGAAGTTCATATATCTTTTTCTTTTTTTTTTCTTTTGCAAAGGGTAAGGTGTCAGCTGGTTTATGTAGGACAAAAATGCATCAATATGGATGGCTGCATAGTTTGTCGAATGCATGCAAATTTCAATACTAATGTGATAGGAATGCTAATATCGATTACAATATTATCTTGGAGCCAAAAGAGTGGATGGAGTTCCCAATAAACCTTTGATCAGCGGTCAGGTCCAATTAGTTATATTAATTGTCCATATAAAACCTTTTTTTTTTTGGATGCGACTATGAAAGAAAGCGGGAAGGATTACTTAAGGCAAAGTTGGAAAGAAAGGATGGATCTTGGAACTTGCCTTCGTTCTTTTGCTTAAGAACACCCCGGAGTAGATTTGACCGTCAAGACAATTCATCGAGGGGTTCTCTGCCTCCCTCACGATATCACGAAACAAGTGGGGAAACTTCGGCTCCTCTGGAGGCTTTTCCGGCTCCTCGGGAGGCTCCTTGGGACGCTCCTCGGGAGGCTCCTCGGGAGGCTTAGGAGGAGAAGGGATTGGTCTTGATACAGTGCAACCAGCCATTTCCCAACTTCAATCTCCTCGTTTCTGATGTTCCTATTATTAAGAGACTTTTATACGTGAGTGAATTGGCGCAGGAGGCCAATCCAATTTATTGTAATCAATTAGTTAACATATTGTAACCGTATTATGAAACACGGAAAAAAATCATTAGCTTATCAAATTATCTATGGAGTCATAAAAAAGATTCAGCAAAAGATAGAAACAAATCCACCATCTGGAGGTAGTTTAATTATTTTGCAACTGTGTCGAAAAGAAACTATCAGCCATCTGTTTCTAAACTTTTCTTTTGCTAAATAAACTCCATGGACAAAATAGGCATGGGATTAGAGAAAGTGCAGCTTGCTTACTAGGCCTCTGGATAGATTGGAGAAGGAAGTTTCTTTACCTTTCCAAAGAGCTTGGGATCAGTTGGTGCTAGCTAGCTATTTGCTGGTGTACCTGGTAAGAAAGAAACAATTGTATGTTTCCGAACAACTCGTCACCCAATAAGTAACCTTGAATTAAGCTATCAGCTACCTTGACGAATGGAGCCTGCTTTGTGAAGTCTTTACAGAGCTCTGTCTCTGGGCGCCTCTGTCCTCCCCCGTAGTTGTATTCCTACTTTTCCTTCGTGGCCTCTTCCCCCCTCCTAATATACCTTTATAGGACTGAGAGTGGATTGGATACAGATTGGGCATCAGAACATCCATATTTGTGTCCGTATTTATTCGATGAATGTGAATATGAACATGGATGTCAAATCCATATTTATATTTGTGCTAAATATTTATGGATACGAATTGGATATTGACAACATAGATAAAAATATAGATATAAATAGGATACTTATACTCTATGAACTATCAAAACAAAGATATCGCTATATAAGTGGTAAATTAAGTTAAATACTAGTTAATGTTGTCACTTATTTCCCTCTAAAATTCATAAGAAATATGTAAAACTATATAGAATTGCATATTTGAATATATATAGAGTGGTTTTTTATTCATATCCATATCCATTTATCTTTGGCAAATGTGGATATAGATGTGGATATTATTTTGATGCTCAAATTGTATCTATATCTAGAGAAATTCAAATATGTATATGGGAATCAATCTAGAGGAGCATTTAATATGATCAAGTATAAGAAATGATTTTCTTCAACCCACTCAACTCGAATCCTTTAGATAAAATAATAAACAATGAAAATTTTAGAAAGTGGGGCTTTGAACCCTTTATTTTCATTAATTTTTCATGAATCACAAATTATAGTATATATCAAGGATAGAAAGTGGTGGAAAGTAGAATTTGTATCTCTTGCTTTCACTCATGTTCTAGTTGATAGATTGCAAAGTTCATGCTCTTTACATTCTTTTTCTATTTCCTCTATTAGGAATCTAATGGATAAAATATAAGATATATATTCTTTACTTTCACTCCCTCTATTCTCCTTCTCCAAAATTGTAAAATATTTTCTTTATTTGTACCATTGAGATTATTCTTATTTGAGTAGAATTCTTTTTTAGCCAAAAAGGAAGAAGTTGTAAGTTCTCTACCATTCTATGGAGTTGCACTCTCTTTAATTTATTTGAGTTACTCTTCTAATTTTTCTCTTTATTCATACTAATAAAGTTCAGCCTAAATCAAGTTGTATTCCTCTTCTGAATAAAAGATGTTGCAAATTATAAAATTATTATTATTATTATTTAATTTGGGTAAAACCAAGGTGTTGTCTCCTACATCAACTTCATTTTCAATAACAATACCATTTTTTGGATTAGAAGTTATACATTTCAAAATTTCGATGCTCAACTTAATCTTAGATATAGCGGATCATGCTTCTCGAGTTCATTCGGACCTACTCGAGTCGCCAGATTGCTACACAATAGGTTAGATGATTCTTCTATATATATCAATATTTTCGGCCCATCTTCACCGCAAACTGTTTTTTTATATAATTCTATGATTTTTTTTTCGGTTTCCTGAGTTAAAGGGAGGGATTAATCCCCATCCAGCCATCTAAAACTTAGATCATTGGGTATTGAATTTATCATGGATTAATTTGCATGCACAATTGTACAAACAAGTTGCCAATCATTAACATTGAGGAACGAATGTTGCTTTTAACATTGCAGGGAAAAAGATATTCATATTTAATATGATGAGAATTGATATTCGAAATTTATTTATGTTGGTATCAAACAAAGGGATACATCACATAGGTGAATTCGAGAAACCAAGTTTGATGTTAGGGATAAGTATACTGTAATAGGGCATTTTGCATGGAAGAAGAGAGTGCTCGCTTTTTCTTTTGGAACATATTCTGAAAAACCAGTGGCATTAAAATTGGATGTATTTTCTTATTGGTACCTTTCAAGTATACAGGTTTTGTGTGTATGAGGAAGAATCTAAAGGCTTGGCATATAGAAGGGAAAATTCCTTATTATATAAATGCTCACTTTATGAAGCATATATTCTGTCTTTATCTTTAGTTGCTAAGTATATGAATGTGACCAAGAAGGCGAACCCAAATTCACCAATAACTTATTCTTTAGAATTATTTAAACCAAAGTTAGTATCTACAACAGACCTGATTATCCAAGATTAAATAATTATGTTACTTCCCGTAGACATAACATAGGTGTTTTCTTCAAGCTGCCTTACTAATGATTTTAACCATCAATGAGAGTTATGCAGTCCAACCATAATATGGGCGTCGATGGCCTAGCTTAGGCATAGGTCCAAAACAAGGTTGGGATTTAAATCCTAGGATTGAACTTGGGACAAATCACATCCAATCCAACCAGCATAGGTGTTAGACTCGAATAGGATCGGCAAACAAGCAAGCTGTCTGTGAGATGGCTCGAATTTATATTAATGATGACTCACTTGGTTAAAAAGTGAGCGGAGCTAGAGCTAAGCTTAGCTCACTTGAGCTTGACTCAAATTAACTCAAAGTACTCATATATAAATAATTTATTAATATTATATATTATTTTGATTATATTATCAACATAAATATTTGTTTTATATTTATTCAAAATTATTTGGAATATAATGTATCCTAATTTATCAATATGATTTCTTAAGTATAACATTAAAATGTAATTAGAATTATTGTTTTAAATTAGATAAACGTGCAACAACCTAGGACCTCACCCAAAAAGACTAGTCGAAAGCTTTTACTTTATAAATACCTAAGATCTACCCAGTGCATAGTCAATGTGGGACAAATACATACCTCTATAGGTTCTCACATACAGTTTTTATTAAAGCCCTAACATCCTTGCCGGACTAATTATTCAAATCCAATCACAAATACCATATTCATACCATGGTCAATCTAAATGAATTTGTGCAGCAACGTCTCGTAGTCCACATGGGCTGCGAGTCAAGTGCGTTCTGATACCATTTGGAATGATCTAAGGCCTCATGTAAAAAAGCTAGATGGAAAATATTATTTGGATTTCTTGATTTTGTATAAATACTGACGATTAACCCAGTGCAAAGTCGATGTGAGACTAAATATACACCCGCATAAGTCATTACCAAATTAAAGTCTCAAATATTAAGTTCTTGCTGGATCTCTTAAGCAAGTCGTCCACTTGCGGCTTGAGAACTCAGAAATAAAATGAACTAACCCGAGCTTGAATTAATTATTAGATGAGCTAAGCTAGAGCAGCGCCTGTCTCGACTCCTATTTGGCTCATTTCCACCCTTAATGCCAAGCTTGACCTGGCTCAGATTCATCTTTTAGGGGAGCAATCCAGGTTGCTTGTTATTTTCTAGCAAAATCCCAACCTAGGTCCAAACCATAATTCATCAGACTTTCCGAAATCCAAGCCACATCAAACTCTTAAGCCAGCAATTCTGGCCAAAGCTTTCGGATCAGGTATTCGGATTGCTTACATCAACCAGCCCACCAAGAGCACCAAGTGCAACTCTAATCCACACTTCTGCTTGAAATTGAGGCGGGGAGGCACATCAAAGGTTTAATTGAATGTCGGAGCTTTCAAACCCAACCCAACTCCACTTGAAATTGGGTTAGCATACCAATCCAAATTTCCCTCAAAAAACAACAAATTGAAACACAATCCAAATATATTGGCTCAATCCAAGCCAAGCCAACCCAACCAGACCTTTGGAATGGCTAGGGCTAATCGAGCCCGCTTTGCATCCCTTCTTAGCTCTATCACTTTATTAACAAAGGTTTAGATACTTCAATTTGGCCACTCTCTTTAGTGTTCTTTCCAAAGCACGTAGGTTATTTCTTAGTCCCTCAAAACTAGTGTAGCCATAATGAATCTGATAGGGGCCAAAATGGATTGTCCAGCTCACAACAAAAGGGCCACCCAATTTCGGCCCAATAAACACCAACGCCGACCAGACGTGTCATCGGTCCGGCCCAGAATCAGCCCGACCTTGAACTCCGCCGAAAGCTCCTTCAATCTCGGATATTCGTCGACTCGCGTCGACCGAGCTCGGGGCACCCTCTTCAATAATACGCCTTGACCCGTAAGCTCGAGGCATTCCACCGAACACACCTCAGAATTCGATATGCTAGGCTGACCTCAGCACCCGTCTAGCCAATTTCGCCAAATGCCTGATGCGATCCCTCGACGAGCTCGGCCTCGCCAACGGCTGTACCTATGTGCGTGCCTATGCCCTCCTACGTGGCCGTACATTGCGATGCCACTACACCATATTACTCTGGCCATACCTAGCCACGGCTGTCAACATCTTACCGTTCTCAAGAACAGACTCCACCGCGCACCACAAGCAAGCTCTGGCTGCACGCCACTCCCACTCATGATGGAAATAGGCCATACCCTGCCACGACTGTCAACGTCTTACCGTTCCCAAGAATGGACTCTACCGCGCGCCACAATCAAGATCTGGCTAAGCGCCACTCCCACTCATGATGGGAACGAGCCATCCCTCGGCCATCTAAGTACTCCTATCGGGACTATACAGAACCCCAACAGGTAACGCCTAGGGGACTTTTGGCTGGACCAACAAAATTCCACTTTAACTTGATCGTCGGAGGGCTCTCACCGGAAACACCGGTGAGGCTTTGTGCAGGTACATCGCCGACCTCGGATGGTGGCTCATTTTCTCTTCCTCCATACTCCGGCAGCTCCCTTGACTCCCTCCGGTGTGGTCGCCTTCGGGCTAGATTTGAACCATAATATTTTTGGCGCTAAAGAAAGGGCCTGAGTCGTGACCATGAGGCTAAGAAGTCATGGAGCTCCAAATGCATCGGGCAGTCAGGTATCACCGCCCGACCCCTTTCTTCAAAATCCATCCCTGCAGCACCTGCATCGGCGGACTAGGCACCTCAGGTCCAGCTATAGCAATTCGATCTCCTTCTTCAGCAGGTCTAGACACTGACCGCGGCCGTCCAAGGCCTGCAACGAAGCGGGGTCCAATCTGCACCCCATCTTCGCAAGTGTGAGTCTACGAGATGCCACCCGCTGCGTCGCTCTCCTGCCAGGCAGCGCATGATGGACGAATGGGAGCCCCACCACTGTCGAAGCCCCCGTCGAGCTCGATCCCCAAGCCAAGAGAGCTCACCGCTCTGTCGGCACCCTGAAAGCCGACGTCGAAGCCTGATGCCTCAGTCATGGGAGCACCTATCGAAGGCGGGGTCCGCCCTGTGTCGGGGTGCCTGTAGCGTCAACCAAGAGCCGGAGAGGCTTCGTCGACCACAGGCGACGACACCCCCACCCAGGCTCAACAGAAAGGTCGAAGAGCTAGAGTGACAAATCCAAGCACTCCAAGATCAAGCTCCTAAGCGCGACCTCGACGTCGACTTCACGACCGAATCTCCATTCCCTCGGTCGATCGCTGATGAGTTAATTCTCCAGAGGTTAAAGATGCCACAAATAGAGCCTTACGATGACTCATCCGATCCTTTGGACTACCTGGAGTGCTACAAGGCTCTCATGACTCTCCAAAGAGACACTGACGTTCTACTTTGCAGGGCCTTTTCGGCAACCCTCCGCAAAGCGGCTCGCCTTTGGTTCTTTGGGTTGAAGCCCAGCTCGATCCTCTCCTTCGAGCAGTTGGAAAGGCAACTCGCGACCCATTTTATTGCCAGCCGACATTAGCGCCGGACCTCAGACTCCCTCTTTGCCATCAAACAGAAGGAAAGAGAACCATTGAAAGACTACATCGATCGTTTTACCTCAACAACATGGAAGGTTCGCGATCTTGACCAGTCTATCGCCATGTCAGCGTTAAAGACTGGAGCTCGGTCCTACAAATTCCTCTTCTCCATCAAGAAGAGCTTTTTCGCCGACTTCGCAGAAATGTTGGCCCGAGCTCGAAAGTATGCCAAGGCTGAAGAAGCCATGGCCTCTCGGCGTGAGGCAGCCGAGCAGCCAGCCAGAATGTAGAAGAAGTGCCGCGAGGAGAAATTCGCCCAAGGAGCCGATCCCTTGGTGCGAGAAGAATCCTCTCCGGCCCAGGAGCCCGGTTCATCCGAGTCTCTTGCCCAAAAGTCAGCAAGTATGTTCCCTTTCCGAAGTTCGGGTGGTACACCCCCTAACATCTACTTGAGCCGAGATCCTCATGGAGTTGAGGGACAAGGGTACCCCCGACCCCCATCAAAGATGCGGCCTTCAGTGCCGCCGAAGCGCTCGGACAAGTACTGCCACTTCCATAAAGATTATGGCCATGACACGGAGGACTGCTACCAGCTCCGTGATGAAATCGAGGCACTCATCCGCTATGGCCGGTTGAGTCGGTTTGTCACCAGACAACCTGAAAGGAGGGCATTCGAGCAACAGAACTGCGAGCTGCCCGAGGAGCAAAACAACAGTAGGCCTGTTGCAGGTGTTATGCACACCATCGGCGGAGGCTAACCCAAAGTGCCTGAGGTGTCAGGCCGAAGAGAAGGAGCTCCTTCAAAGCGTCCCCGCACCGCGGAGGTCATCTCCTTCTGACGAAAATTTGAAGGGTATTGAAATCACCCATGATGACGTTGTAGTTATTTCCCTTACCATCGCAAAGTATGATGTAAAAAGAATTTTGGTGGATAATAGAAGTTCTGCTGAAGTCTTATTTTATGATGCTTTCCAAAAGATGGGAATGACTAGAGAGCAACTTGAAAGAATGAGCACTCCCCTGGTCAGGTTCATAGGAGATTCTGTACTCATCAAAGGGGTCATCAGCTTGCTAGTTACGACAAGAAGCACGCCTCGAGAGAGCACTGTGAAGTTAAACTTTCTTGTGGTCCGGGTCGCTTCGGCCTACAATGCCATCCTTGGCCGACCGGGGTTGAACGTCCTCTGAGCTGTGGTGTCGACCTACCACCTCCTTATGCGATTCTCCTCAAGTCGAGGGGTCGGCGAGGTCCGAGGAGATCAGGTGGCAGCAAAGCAATGTTACATGAGTGCACTCAAAGGCAAGCAGCCGACCGAGCTCCCTCCTCAAGCACTACCCATTGAAGGGTTGGAAGTACGGAATGAACCAAGGCAACAACGAAGCAAGCCTGGTGAGCCCCTCCTTCACATTCCCTGAGAGATGACCGACCCGAGCAGACTGTGCAGATTGGGTCTAGCTTGAGCCCGGAGATCCGAGCTTATATGATCGAGTTCCTCCGGGCCAATGCAGACATGTTCGCTTAGTCATCTGTCGACATGCCGGGCATAGACCTCGTGGTGATGGTCCACCACCTCAAGGTACATCCGACCCACAAATCGGTGAGACAAAAGAAGCGGAGTCTAGCAATTGACCGGGAGTGGGCGGTAGCCGAAGAAGTCGACAACCTCCTCAAAGCTGGCTTCATCAGGGAGGTCACCTACCCCGATTGGCTCGCTAATGTTGTTCTAGTGAAAAGGCCAACGAAAAATGGTGCATGTGCATGGACTACACCGACCTGAATAAAGTCTGCCCAAAAGATAGCTTTCCTCTTCCGAAGATCGACCAACTCGTTGATGCCACCTCCGGACATCAACTTTTAACCTTCATGGATGCCTTTTTCGGATATAATCAGATTCAGATAGTGCCTGAAGATGAAGAAAAAACAGCCTTCATTACTGACAATGGCCTGTATTGTTACAGGGTCATGCCTTTTGGGCTGAAGAATGCCGGCGTGACCTATTAATGGCTCGTCTACAAGATCTTTAAAGATCAGATCGGATGAAATATGGAGGTCTACAACGATGACATGCTAGTGAAAAGCTAGGCGGCTAGTCACCACATAGCCGACTTGGCTGAAGCCTTCTCCACCCTCCGAAAATATCAAATGAAGCTCAACCCCACGAAGTGCGCCTTCGGAGTTACCTCAAAAAATTTTTTTGGCTTCGTGGTGACGCAACAGAGGATTGAAGCTAACCTCGAGAAGATCCGGGCATTGCAAGAAATGACACCGCCAAGGACAATCCATGAAGTGCGGCAGCTCGCCGATCGGGTAAGAGCTCTTGGAAGATTCATCGCCCGATCAGCCGAGTGGTACCTTCCCTTCTTCAAAGTTCTCAAGAAGCCCAAGAATTTTGTGTAGTCTGAGGAGTGCCAGCAAGCCTTTGAAGAGCTCTGACACTACTTCGCCACTCCCCCTTTGCTTACAAAGCCCCTCTGCAGGGAGACTCTCTATCTATATCTTGCAGTCTCCCCAGCAGCAGTAAGCTTGGTACTAGTCTGAGAAGAAGATAGAAGCCGGAAGCCCATATTTAATACCAGCTAGGTTCTACAAGATGCAAAAACCAGATATTCCAAGTTTGAGAAAACTGTCTACATACTTGTCGCCTTGGCCCATAGGCTTCGACCGTACTTCCAGGCGCTCACTATAGTTATGTTGACCGATCAACCCATGAAGCAAATCTTGCAGCGGTCTAATCGTGCAGGAAGAATTGTAAGGTGGGCAGTCGAGCTCGGAGAATTTGACCTTGAGTATCGCCCTAGACCGGCGATCAAAGCCCAAGTGCTTGCTGAATTCCTGGTGGAGTCCACCTTGCCGGACGACTCCCCAGCCAAGCTCAACTAGACAAAGAAGATGCTCCCAGACGGCCATGGATTCTACACGTCGACGACTTTTCGACATCGGAGGGCAGTGGCGCAGGGCTCATCCTCACCAGTCCAAAAGAAGTGGTGGCAGAGCAAACCTTGTGCTTCAAATTCTCCGCCTCTAATAACGAGGCGGAGTATGAAGCTCTGATCGCCAAGCTCAAATTGGCCAAGGAACTTAACGCCCCCGGCCTAAAAGTCTTCAACGACTCCAAGCTCGTAGTGAGCCAAGTCTTGGAAGATTCCGAAGCTCGGAAGCCATCAATGATAAAATATCTTCAAAAGGTATGGGGCATCACTTAAACCTTAAGCAACTTCGACATCCAGCACATCCCCAGGTTGGAGAATGCAAGAGCCGACCTGCTGTCGAAGCTGGCTACATCCAGCTCGGCCGAGCTCGCAAAGAACACCTTCCTTGAGTACTTGAAGGCGCCAAGCACGGAAGACCTTGAGCCGGTGTTGTGCATAGAGACCGAGCCGAGCTGGATGGATCCCCTAATAGACTTCCTACAAAACAAAGTCCTCCCCACGGACAGGCTTGGAGCTTGACAACTTAAGCGTTGCGCCGCTCATTACATCATGTATGTGGGAAAACTATACCGCCGATCATTTACATCGCCACTTCTCAGATGTCTTCGGCCCTCAGAGACGGATTATGTGATGCTGGAAGTGCATGAGGGGATTTGCGGAAGTCACCAGGGAGGCCGAGCTTTGTCATACAAGATCCTGCGACAAGGATATTACTGGCCCACATTGCGGAAAGATACGGTGGAGTTTGTTCGAAAGTGCGACCGATGCCAACACTACGCCAGTGTCCAACACAGACCTTTGGCACCATTAACGCCGATCAGCGCCTCCTGGCCTTTTGCTCAATAGGGAATTGACATCTTGGGACATTTCTCTCCAGCTATAGGACAATGAAAATTTCTCATTGTTGCCGTCGACTACTTCACCAAGTGGGTCGAGGCAGAACCTGTAGCCCAAATCACCGAGCCAAAACTGCAGGACTTCATCTAGAAGATGATAATCTGCCTGTTCGAACTTTTTTGAGTCATCATATCCAACAACGGCCGCCAATTCAACAATGCTCAGTTCAATAAATTCTGCTCCAAACTCGGCATCAATCACCGCTATACATCGGTGGCCCATCCATAAGCTAATGGGGAAGCAGAAGTCACCAACCGGACCATCCTACAAGGGTTTAAAGCCAGGCTAGACCGGGCAAAGGGGCAGTGGGTGGAGGACCTCTACAATGTCCTCTGGGCATACCGGATGATTTTCCGAGTTTCCACAGGAGAGACCTCCTTCAACCTATCTTATGGCACCGAGGCGGTCATCCCTCTTGAGGTCGGGATGCCCTCACCCCGAGTCGAGAGCTTTAATGCTGCAACCAACTCGGCGCGGCTTCGAGATAACCTAGATCTACTTGAACAAACAGGAGAAGCCATCCAGATTCGCATAGCAAGATACCAGTGAAAGGCGGCACAATACTATAACTCCAGAGTCAAAGCCAAGTCATTCAAGGTCAGTGACTTCGTCTTGAGGATGGCTGAAGCCTCCCAACCTTTGGAGCAGAGAGAGCTCGCCCCAAATTAGGAAGTGCCATATCAAGTCATCCGGATCCAGTTGCCAGGAGATTACAATCTGAAATCTCTGGACGGTAATTTAATTCCTCGAAGCTAGCATTCTGAAAATGTCCGAATATATTATCAATAAAAATAGCTTCCAAAGGCTACTAAATGTTGTTTTTGAAATGCTCTGACTAGTTCAGCATATCTTAGCCATCTTCATGGCAAGGTCGTGACTATAATATAATGACGTCTCGGGTCCAATCTCAGGGCGCCCCGTAGAGTCGACTAAGAGCTGAAGAGGCCCTGTTGACTGCGGGAACAAAGCACGCCCCTGATCTGAGTGGGGGGGCGCCTTGCGGCATCAACAGAGAGCCGTTGAAGAGTAGGAGACGCCTTGCAGAGTCAACCAAGAGCCGAAGAGGCCCCATCGACCGTTTGCGAGAAATGATGCCACGGCCGAGGCCAGTGCACAACAAAAGGTCGATTGGGTCAACCAAACTCTCTCAACCTTAAGAAAAGTCCGAATGCGGCCTGGCTTTGGCCCGAGTGCCCCAGCAAGACTTACAAAAATTTCAAAGGCCGAGAAGCATCAAAGCTCGCAATGGTCTCCTATTTTAAAGACGCCCTAAGCTATAGTGTGAGAGCTGGAATAGGGTCGAAACCTGATCCGAGTGCCTGAAGCATGCCAACGGACGAGATCGGGAGTAGCGGACTCCAACTCTCCAAGATCAAGCTGGAAGTGAACACCGAGCACGAGAACTTCAGCGAACACTCAACCTAGTTCCTGCTATGCAAGCTGGGCTCAGACCTAAGCTGCGCAGTTCAGATTTTGGCAACCGGACACAAAGCAGGACGAGCTCAAATGCCTAGCCGGATTTTAAAGGCAAAGCGAAAGGAGCTCAAATATTCAACAAAAGGTACAAAGTACTGAAAGAGAATGTATATTTTATTGATGTCAAAAAGACCTAAGGCCGAGTACAAGAAAAACCGACCTTGAGGTCGGGTCAAATACAAAACTAAACCTTATCTACTTAAAAAACTAAGTTCTTTGAGAATCTAAAATAAGAAATTATATTTAAGTAGATTTATACTCGAATATGGGACTATTCTTAAAAGCTCAAAATTTTGAATTATATATTTTATTGATAAGCCAACACCTACAGTCTGACAGCATACTTGGTCATCGCTATCGTGCTTTTATATAGAGGGATGGTATGAATTTATTATTATTTTTTTTAGAACTCATTTGGTTTGTAGAAAGAATTTTTCTTCATCAAAATATTTTTTTAAAAATCTGATTCCTGAGAATATATACCTGAAAAAATAATTTTGGCATGTTTGGTTGACCATAGAAAAGTGGCCATTCCAAAGTAGCTTATGTTTGGTTGAGCATCTACTTTCCTAAAAAAATTGTGTGAAATATCCATTATACTCTTAATAAAGAAAAAGACCTTATCAATAAATTTTGATGACTTAAGGGTAGTTTTGAAAAAAAAAAAGTATCTCAATTTCCAACCGGTGCGAAAGTAGCTTTTCCATGAAATATGAGAATCTTATTCTCTTGGAAATACTACTTTTCTATATCTCTCCTTTAAAAACTCCAACCAAACAAGAGGTATTTCTTTATTTTCTCGTTGACTATACTTTCTCTCTTCTTTTCCCGCGAACCAAACAAATCCCTAGGTAATTCTACAGAAAAATTTAGTTGCCAATCTTTGACATTGAGGAACAAATGTTGCTCTAAACTTTATGGATGAAAAGGCATCCACTTTTAAGGTGATGAGAGTCGATATTCGAAATTAAATTATGCTAAGTTAGCATCCAACAAAGGGAGGCATTATGTCAATGAGTTCGAAAAAAAATCAGTTTGGTTAAGTTAGTTGGAAAGTTACATAATCTTCCTTTCCATAGTCTTTCAAACGCATAGCAAGTGAAGCTTCTACCACAGGCTATGCCATTCATCTCAACTAGTTTACAAGGTGAGATTGCTCCATTCTCTTCTACCACAAGCTTCTACGACATGCATTATGTCTATGAATGCTTTTCTATTATTGATGAATACCGTATGCTTATGTTATCTCCTTTATGTTGTTCTTTGCATCTAAAAGTCTCCCTTAGCTTTCTTGCTCCATAATTTTTTTCATTTACTTTAATAAATGCTGGGTGGTCTATGACCTCCTTTATCATTAAAAAAAAACAAAAAGTTTGAAATGAGAGAGGTATGTTGTCAAAAATTGAAAGGAAATGATCAATCATTTTGTCATTTCGTTCGAATAAAATTTTAGCTTGTTTGAGGGATTCTTTAGAGAGTGCTTACCTTTTCTTTTGGAACAACTTGTCAAAAGCTAGGGGTAGTGAGACATTTGGCTTACAGTACCTATAAGGACCATACGAATATGATTTTAGTCCTACATTGGCTAAGGAATTCAAAAAATATCTTTTCAGCTAGCCTTTTCAGGTCTTGCCTTGGGTTGTTCCAAATGCTATTAGAACAGAACCAGCCCATAGCCTAAATGGGTCCATAGGAACTGACGACCAGCTGATTGTGGTATTTATGATTGAATTTGAATAGATTTATACCTTTATTCTGGTGAGGATGACATGGTTAAACAATAAGTATATGAGGACTATGTAGATATGTGTTTAGTCTGAATGGATAGATCTTGGGTATTTATAGATAATTAAGAAATCCAAAAAAATACCTTCTTAGCTAGCTTTTCTGATCAAGATGTTAGGATTGAACAGAAAGAGTATGCAATAATCCTTGGACTTTTAGGTGAGGTCCTAGATTGTTGCAGCACTCTTGAAACATTCAGCTAGTGTGAGCGCACATGCATGTGTGTGTCTAAACCTTAAAGATTAGCACATGGAAGGTGGGGAGAGTGTTATTCCACATTATCTCAAAACTTTATGAAGCATTTAGTCCATCCTTATTTAGACACCATAAGAACACCAAAAGCTTGTTGACAAAATTTTTTGTGGCCGCCATGATGTCCAGAGAATAGATTCTCAACTTGATTATTGCTAATATAACTTGTTCTCTAGAATATATTAGACCAAAGTTAAGACTTAAATCCAATCCGATCAAACAGGATCGAG
>JAOXJJ010000775.1:41206-87755 GCA_025769935.1 Phoenix roebelenii
GCGTGGGTGGAAATTAATGCCCGACCAGGTGAATTGGGCTGCTTCCGTAGAAGAGTAGACTGAAGCCTTCGCCTTGTTGAGGGACCGTGCCATCATTTATGGATAGGCCGGTCTGCCGTATGGGACCATGCATCCGTAGGCGATAGGGGCCATGTGCCTTTAATTGCTGGGTAGGCTGCGTGTCTGCGGAGGCCGCGCATGCTAACCGTTGAGGGGACTTGGCGTCTGGGAGAGCCGCGCGCTTTAATTGTTGCGTGGGGAAAACGTCCGTCATAATGGTCGCTGAGAACGGCGGTGCTTATAGTACGAGGATACAAGGAGAGCGCTCGATAGGCTTCTGCTCGGCGGGCGCTCGCTGCTCGGCGGGGCGCTCTCTGCTCGGCAGGGCGCTCTCTGCTCGGCGGAACTCGGTGGCCCTCTGCTCGGCAGCGCTCGGTGGCCCTCTGCTCGGCGGGGCGCTCGGTGGCCCTCTACTCGGCGGGGTGCTTGGTTACGATTTTCCCCCAACAGGTATGATATGCGTAAGGAATTTTATGTGACATAATCAGGATGACCACCCCGTGAAAGAGACACAATGTTCTTCGGCAATGACAGAATCTAGTCAATCATCCATAAAGATCAGGAACATAGTTTTGGACCCTAACAAGAAAGATTTTCTAAATCTCATGCAGTAGTTCAAGAAGTTTGGTGACAAATGGCCATGGAAACATTCCCTGTGTAAAAGAAGTTTGAGTTCTTCGTTGATTCAACTCAAAATTATTAAGAGTTACGTAACTTTCTGTTCAAATTAAGCTAAGATAATTGGTTAATATATATGCACATAGGAACATGAAGTTGGCATGCTAGATCCCATAAAGGCTGAAATAACCACCAAGATGGTCCGGCTGAACCAACATGTCTATCACAAAATGGCTCAATTACTCAAAACAATAAATGGTTTTAAATTTCATGAACAATTGTCGAAAAATGCCGTTTGTCTTGATCTAAGTAGTTGACTTACACAACTCATGATAAAATATGTAGCTGAATAACATTCATCTCAATAAGAGATGTTAGGGTTCGGCTTGAATTGAAAAGAATTATGATCCATCCCAAATATGGATCAGATATATATGATCCTTCTTGGAGTCGAGGAATGAATTTTCTATTATTAATAATTTGAATATAATCAATCATCAATTTGTGCGATTAATGATAATATATGTCATTCTTGGTTATTGACAATGTTTATTATACATCTTTGGGTTGTTTTTCACCAATCATCCGAACCAAAAAAAAACAAGATTAAGGCCGAATCTAATTTTAGAACTTATTTAATTTGAAATATGCAAGTCTGATACAACCAAACTTGCCCATGTCCCTACCTAAAATATCATCAATCTAATTATTCTCTAATTAATCCATATTAAAATGTCAAATATTTAAAAGACCCCCTTCCGAAACATGCAAAACAATATCCATTCATTGGCACGTCGGTGCGAGGCCAATCCCTAACATGGAAGAAATGACTTACGAATATCAGGAGGGGGGCATTAAGTATTGAATGGTTGAGTACCACAGTGCTAGGCTCTTGTGGCTAGAATTTTCATTGAAACTATAGGTTTTCTTGGATGCCCAAATAATTCATCATCAATAGTCTCATTCACCAATTATGATCCAATTTTTTTTCCTAAGTGCATGTTGCTGCCAAATCTAGACCAAGGTCGGAGTTCAGCTCGGATAATCCCAAGGTCTGCTGGAGACAAACTGGTGGTGGCGTCAGGCATCGGTCTCCTTTGGAGACAAGCCTTTAAAAAGTCTACTTGTCGAAGAGTTTCCGATGGAGAACCCTCCAATGCCTAAGTAAGAATAGATAGGCAATAATATGGAAAGAAGAAGATTTCAGAAGAGTTTTGTTCTCTGTGAGTAATATGGCATGCATACCTGAGGTCCCTTAGGCTGCCCATTTATATAGGAGAGTTGGATTTTTCGTTATATAGGCTGATGTGGTGTGCACTGATGGCTAGGTGATGATCGGTAGTATTACTACGGCATAGAGTCAGTCCGCGTGGGCGGTGTGCAGCGCTGGTGAGGCATAGATTGTGGTGTCGTTGTGATTGCGTGCTGTCAGGGCTGTCGGTTGCTGAGATTTGTCAGTCCAAATCGACACATGCTGACGGGCTCCTCGTTCAAGTCCAAAGTTGCTCACATTGGGTGGTCGGATCTTCGACTACAGCCAGAGTCGTTTACCTCGGGCAGTCGGCTCCTCAACTGAAGCCAAAGTTGTCCGAGGTCGAGGATGGTCTCGTTCGAGGTCAGTGTCCAATATTTTCTCAATCGGTGCCTATGTTTTTCCTCACTGAATCAATAAGAAAGAGTTTAGATCGTCTATGGCTCAAGTCAAACCGAAGAGATCCGATCTCCCCATCATAGTCATTGGTCATTCATCTATGCACCATGCAATGATCATGATTCAATAAGTCACATGTAGAACACTATGACCCAAATACTGCATTTACAATCAACATGCAATGTATAAGGGGGAGATTGGCCCTCTCCAATTCAAGTCAAAGCAAGATCCGACCTCCATGCTATAAGTGCTAAACATCATTACCCCATTCCCCTTGTTCAACTGACACTCTCCAATACCTACATATGCCCTGGTTAGCACTTGACATATTCCAATCATTTCAATTCGAAAAAGATAGGGGTATCTACTGATGAAAAGCTGGAATTTTCACAGCTGCAATTATTCTTTTCAGTCAACAACGCAACTCTGGTGTAGACCACCCAAGCAATTTGGATGCTCGAGGCCTCCATGTTGCTTTCTTAGTTACGTTACGTGAAGAGCAGCAAGCAGGCATCCGATCCCTCGATTATTGCTAACCCCACTTCATCAGATTCTCGCTACTTTCAGGAACCCACGAAAGGATAACTTTGGAAGCTACCATCCCACTTTTTTGAGTAACTGCTGACGATTGCGGTTCGATAATCGAGTCTTGGAGAGAGTCACCTGCTCCTTCGACGTCACGCAGATGAGGGAAGGGTGACGTTTTATTCCTGGGTTTAAGTGGTGACTATGATCTTGTGAGAGGAAGTGGTGATTGCGGGTCTCTTATTCTCTGGGTGCACTTCTGCTTTTGGCTGATGAATTCTTTTTACTTTCCTCTGAAGCAGCAACTAGATTAGTGAAAAGTTTTGTTGGACCAAACATATCCCACCCACTGCTCAGAGATATCTAGACTATGATCAGTGATAGAATAGTTTTGCAGGCAAAACTAATATATCGTAAGGCTAACGGGACAGCAAATTGGGTAGCCTCACATGTATCCAACCATTCTGAAAAGACTATGGATAGGGAAGAGAAAATTATCCGATGTTCTCTAAAACTTGTTATTTTTTGACTTATATCCATATCGGACATATATAATACATCCGCTTCAACAATATATATATATATATATATATATAATAACAGAGGTGTGGTAAACCATGGCTTGTCTCGAGAGCCGCACTTTTTTTACTCATCAATCAATGGTTCCATGTTTGGTTACCGAACGGTACGTAATCTCCAACAATCTGACTTGAATATTTAAAGAGCAGATAAGTCTCCCTTCCTTTCTCTCAAAATTACATAATAATAATAATAATAGTTGTAGTAACGATAAATTTACCATCTGTTCATAATCATTTAGAAGCTATGATGCTTTCATTATGAGTTGCAAGGAGGTCTATCAACTCCAGCCATGTGAAAAAGAATATTCAAATAAAAACCTCCAAAGCAAGATTAATACTAACTTAATTAGTAACTCTGATGCGGCCCACAAACGTTGGTGCCCATCATGCACGACATTGCCTAAGCATCGCTTCAGTTACGGATGGCTGTGATTGGCTAGCAGGCCCTCCCCGGTGCTGACACGGCAATTTCCTATTGAGCTAAGTTTTCACGTCCAAAATATGACATGACTGCACAAAAGGCATGCTCGAGAAGATGTACATGCGCAAAGAATTTTCTTTTCAACGTGAAAGGCAACATCAATCACCTCAGGTACGTGGGCTCTTTTCCTTCTTTATTTTTTTTTGACTTTTATCCCCTTATTCGTCGATCCGTCAAAATCCCATGCTTTGTTTCTATCAAAAAGGACAAGCCCATGCATCGAACACTTAACCTGGGCCGTATTGTTGCCATGAGGACCCACTTAACCCACATGCCGAGAGAAGAAGATGCTACAAGACTTGGTGTTGAGCTACTCGGATCGCACGAGCTACAGTTTAGAATGGATGGTTGTCTTTGACCCTGATTTGCAGCTATCTTCCGACCTGCAACAGCAAAAATGAAAAAAAAAAAAATTTACCGGAGTGTGTTTCCATGAACTTTTGCGGAAACTTTTCGATGCCTAAATCAAGACGGTAAGAAAACATAAAAGGTTCTCAATGGATGACAATGTAATAATAGTACCAAAGCATTTATTTAAAAGGTCATTCGAAGAGTAGATTGTATAAGCAAAAATTAGTACCCGTTGCTCAGATATTCGAACATGTGGGTTAGCTGTGGTTGGCATGCCTCCGTGTGCTCTAAGAATTAAGCATGGACCTTATGCACGCATATCATGCCCCATAGGTTTTTCTAGTGCGATTTTGGAAACCATCTAAGATCATGATCGAGATGTTGCCAGCTATGGAGATTTTGAAATTTGAAGGATCATCCGTGCGCTTCTAGGCCTACCACGTGGCAAACTTTGGTTGTGGTTTCATAGCCTTCGTAACAAGTTTTGGTTGGCCAGCCTTTTGTGCGGATTGTGGTCAATCATGAGGCACCTTAGATACCAAAAAAATTAGTATAAAGTACTAGCATGTAAAGAGAATTGGAGTGCAGCAGCCTCGTGCTAGAGCTAGCCATTTGCATCGATCGGAATTAAACCATGGCATCCCCCCATCAGAGTGGTGCTCTTGATGGCAACTTCACCGTGGTCAGTCCTACCTTTCTCTTGGCTAATATTATATCAGATGAAATATCTCCTAGCTTCTCTGCCTTCCTTCCGTATGGATATATAAATGTATATAGATATATATTCTTTGCTCATAAATATCATGATCAAATTCAAGTATAGAACTCAAAACTGCTAACACGATGGAATGAAGCCTGGATGACTGATGCATGCAGAGCACCAAAGAAGGGAAGACGGACTTGATCACACTCAACACCAAAGCGATCAATATAATATGGGGTGGCGAGAGCTGCGCGGGCCGGTACTGGCGGAGGACCACCATCAACTCCTTTGAGGTCGCCGAGCTCGTGAGCGTCTACTGGCTCGAGGTCGCCGGCAAAGTTCCCCTCAACAAGTTCAGCCCAAGCACCACGTACGTGTTCTTCGTTACCCTCAAGCTCAAGCCAGGGGCCTCCGGTTGGGACAACTCTCCGGTGATATTTAGTCTCAAAATGCCGGGAGCGGTCGTGTCGTCAAAAGCAGTCAAACTGCATGAATACATGGGAAAAGACTGGGTGGATGTTCCTCAAGGAGGGATGCAGTTCACCGTACCTAAGGACGTCTCTGGGGAACTTTCCTTTGCCATGTATGAAATTAGGGGTGAGAAGTGGAAGAAAGGTTTGATGATCAAGGAAGTGAAATTTAGCCAACTGTAAACGTCTATATATAATACATATATATATAGGTGGCAGTCTTCCTCTTGTACCAGTTTTCTCTTGAGTAAAAAATAAGCAGAATTTGCACCTACTTATGTTTTCAATCATTTGATCTAAAATAGGAGTCGGTCTTTGCTGCTGAGTGCTTGCACTGGTTTGTGTAATAGCATGTAAACAAAAGGAAGCTGCAGTTATTTGTTGTCTAAAGAAGTGGACTTGTTCCTGACTGCAATTAAGTGTTAATCCACGCATGGGGTTAGGGGGGCTTGGGGGAAATTATTATCAAAGGCATCACGAAGCTTGAAGTCATTATAATTCACCTAAGAGAGTGAGTTAGTAAATCCTTCCTTCGGATATTGGGCATGCATCCACTACGCGCAAAGGAGGAGGATTTAGACATTTGCACACTGAAAACTTATTTACCAATTATTTAGTAAAGCTCATTTAACAAAAATTCCCAATATATCAGTTACAATGATATGCTTGATTCTAACATAAGCCTGCCGGTATCAATTACAAACTGAATTGAAGGTAGGTAATGTTTGATCTTAACAAGGTGATGCCGGTAATCTTCTATTTGCATTTTAAGACCTTTCACTGGGAGTAAACGACCTATATCACTTAAAAAACAGAGCAATTTTTAGTTTCTTCGGTTAAATCAGGCATTTCCTACTGAAGTTCAAAAGCCCTCGAGCCAATGCGTAGCCTATATGCAGCCTAAGCATCGTCACATCAAATACCAAAAAAGAGACTAGGCCTCAAACTTGAAATGGCGATGACACACTGCAGAACTCACATTATTCAAATGAACAAAAGGAAAAATTCAAAAAGCATTCACAAGAATATGAGGTATAATCGCATGGAGCAAAGTTATTTTGGGTTCTCTATATGCCAAATTTTTGTAAGATGGATTAATCCAAACTACTTCATAGATTAGAAAACAAAAACATATGGTGTATCATACCACCTTTTTTTCCTATAGTCTTGTTCAGTTTCTTTCCTGACCACCTTATGACAGGTCTATGGGAGGCTGGATCCAACAGCCCTTTCCCAACAAATATTTGAAGCTGCAATAGGTGTAGGATGAAACACTACTTTAATAGTATCTGATACAATGACCTTGAAATTACTATCACAAATGCACAGCTAGTTAAGTTATTTGCAAATATATGCCTGCAAGAAGGCACTAATTTGATGGAACATTGTCTGCTTTGTCTCGTACAGGAGCACAACAAAAGGCTGGGGTATCAGAAACCTAGCACGGAACAAAGCTAATGGCATGAGCTCTCTGCTAAAACAAAAATACAGCCAGGTCTGAATATTGGCGGAAGATCTTCTGGGTTTAAAACAACAATTTTCCTGTCCTCACTGTTCGGATTGGACTTATGGCTGTGGTTATTTCAACAACCCCACTACCGGAATTACTTTCTTCAAGATTCGGTGTCTGTAAAGTAAACAGGGCCATCAGTTTCGCCCATGTTGGCAGAAGCAAAAGATTCTGTAGACTCTACAGTTGATGGGCTTGTAGGGGTCTCATCAGAATCTGATATCTCATCATGTATTACTATATGCTCATCTGGTTCAGACTCCTCAGATCCGGAAGTTTCCAACATAAGCTTGCTTATTGCTGACTTAGCAGCATCAACAAACCATTCATCCTCCGGAAGTGCACTGAAGAAATGGTCAGTTAGACTCAAGAAATCAAGAGAATATATCAGAAGAAACAGAAAAAGTAGAGCTGGAAATGGATAGAATATTTACCTTTGAGGGTCTATGCCTCTAGCAGAGAACGTTCCAATAGCCCTTGTTATAATGGCCGACACAAGTTGGTGAACATTTTTCGATGAATATCCCCCACAAACAGCAATTTCAACAATGAAGCGCATATCAAGTATTAACTGATGGGGAAGAAAAACAAGTGATGAGAGTTTAGAACTCCGGACAGCTCGATAGGTCCATAATTAGGCGATTGCTTAATAAAAAGACACACCTGTTGTAGCCCAGATGGCTGGAGCTGAACAGAATCATCTTCAAACACGTCCCAGAACTCCTGCTCATCCGAAAGCCACATCACTACAGTCTCTGTTAGCCTTGAAAGCAAAATTTTTTGTATCTTTTCTTTCCCAAGTAGGATGTCACCAGCTACAGTTGCTAATTGCTGCAACCTAGCAAACAAAGCCTGCAGCAATGACATGACAAATGTTAAAGCGGAAGTTCTGTGATAAAACCATCAAGAAGCCTCTGAACTAGGAAAATATTGGCCATAGTACAGATCAAAGCTTCTTTAATCGGTTTCGCTATTTACATATCACCTAGCTAGAACCTAGCACAGAAAGTAAATAAATAATCTGTAGTTCTGTACCATTCAAAGTCTCCTAGGCAGGGAATTAGCTATTAGTTCAATAACATGGTGCACAAAAAATGATGCCATCCTTAGTTAAAGGGAAAGGTCCATCACAGTCTTAACCACGTTGTCCAAACTGCGATAAGCAGAAGGGAAAAGGGTCTAGCTGTTACCTATGTTGAAATTAGTAGTATATAGCTCCAAGTTACATCCTGCTCTCCAAAAGGTTATAAAAAAGGAAATAGAGCCTATGAAATAGTGTAAAAAATTATCATGATCATTTAGAAATTATAGAAAATAAGGATTTCTGAAAAAAAATTATAGAAAACACATATAAAGAAAATAAATTTATAAAAAGTAAACAGAAAGTACCTTAAAATAAAATAACAATAAAGTTATATTACGATAAAATCTAACAATAGAGCCTATGGATATTTTCCATGGTTTTAAAAATGGCACGAAGGAATCAACTCCAGAAGTTGGCAGGCAATAATTATACTACAAGCATCATTTCAACATATAGAACCATTAAAGAGTTAAAAAAATTGGAACACCTGAAATGGCAAGGAAGGCAATGGATCAGAATCCCAGAAAAGATCTTCTCCTTTCCCTTCCAAATACATCCGAGCATCTAATCTAGCTTTTCCTTCACGAGAATAAATGAAGGTTAAGATATACTGCCTACAGAAATGATCTCTGAGTTTATCCAACGAGTGTTGGAGATGGCGCCTCCAATCCTTGTATTCTACGGTACTAATCGCGACCGGACCTATGCCCTCAGAAGACCCACCACCTGCTTCCTTGCTTTCACTTTGTGGACTAAAAATTTTGGATACAGCCATTGGTAACAGTTCATCAGCAACTGTAAATGCAGTTCCTAAAAGTGTAAGTTGTTGAGCATCAGTTTCAGCCCTAAAAATTATAGACTCTTTCTGCTCCATTAGGTTATCATCTTCAGAAGGGCCAGGTAGGGCCTTGATTAATGTTTCTACATATTTATCAAATAGTTGGAGAAGCTTGTTTAATATAGTCCCTCCAAAATGCAGTATAGCCATTGATGTCAGCTGATCCAATAAATCCTGTAAAAGGTACAAAAGACAAAAATGTCATGTTAATAAATATATCTAGTTATACCAAGATCTTCACTTTAAATAGTAAAAGCACTAAAATCAACATTACAGGAAAGAATAGAAGTGTGCAAAAGCATCCACAATATTCTCAAACCATTTGCACCATCCTCTTCAATCTTCTTATTTTGCATCCTAATAGAATCTAGGGCCACAAGTAGATTTACAGATACAGGAAAATATTTGCATCAATCACATCAAAAACTTAGACCTGATGGATTAGGCATTAGATTCCCAACTCAATATGGGTTCATTTAGGTCTTTTCCTTAAACTCAGACCTAAACAGACCCAGAAAAGGCAAAACCCAAGAGGGCTTGTCTGGGTCAGAATTTGGAACAGCAGCTCCATGTGGATCAGTCTGCTGAACTTGAGCTTAGTCCATAGTGGGTACAGCTGTAACTAAAAAATGGAAAGAAGAGGGGGCGGGGGCAGAGAGAGATGAAGGATCAAATAACAACTTTGATTAGGTTCAATTTTTCACTTGATCAACCATGAGAGTTTTGAGCATAAAGGACTCGTGCATAGAGAAGGGTACCATAATATATCAAGCTCCAATGCAGATGCCCTATTTAGTATGTATCATCTCATTAAACAGTGAAATATTAGAGAAATAATATTATTTTCTGATCTGCTCCAATCTAGTAAATGTAGCCACTACAGGTAGGTTTTCTAAATTATATTGCTTTCTTCCACAGTATACAAGCAGTGCAGAGTGTATGAGAAGATGTATACCACTGCCATAAACATTAGTGGGTGCACTCATATACTCCACACATGAATCTTTAGCTGGATGCCCGGTAAGAGATGAATAGCAATCAAGTGATCTAGGTTCTTTACTTTAAGAGTCATTTAAGTGGCACAATAGGATAACAACATACAGGGCTAATATTGTCATTGTGTGGGTAGTGGTACATGTTGATATCAGAGAGTACATTCACATGAACCATCTTGAGACTTAACTCAAACAGTGCATTAGTTCTGGTTGTCCTCAAAGATGCATAGCATTCCTATCGTTTTTGGTAGTTGAAGGCGTATAAACAACCAAACTTCAAAGGAAACTACCAACAAAATTTGTTAGGGGTTTATGTTAATGTGTTAAGGCTTTAAACTATTCTTTTTTCGAAGAATCAGAACAAGATTATGTTTAAATGGAATAATGTCAAAGCAGAAAGTAGGCCTTTCGAAGACAAACAAAAGCAGATGGTTTCTCCAGTTCAGTTATCTAGTGGTATACTTGTAATCAAGAAGATCTAATGCTTAGATGTTCGAAACAGTATGTTGTTACAGCTAGTGACCAATAACTCTAGTTGCTGCATAATGCTGCACCCTACTAAGTCGGCAGCATTGCATGTTGGAGCAACAAGATAACTTTGGCTATGAACATAAACTTCCTCCAACTACTTAAAAATATAATATGTGATGCAGGGGCAGCACTCACACCTTAAAGCAACAAGATTACTTACTTTGACGATGAACATAAACTTCTTCCCACTGTTTGTAAACATGATATTTGATGGGGCAGCAACAGTAAGTAGACCACCTTCTCGAGGGGACAGAAGCACCTCATCTTCATCCATTGCCAAGTCAAGAACCTTTCTTCTTGCTCGTCTGAAATTCATATCAAGGACCTCATCAATATAAGGGTGCAATAATACCATAAGCAACTTTGAGAACTTCAGTCCTTGCGATTCCAATATTGAGCAGTGACTAAGACTAGCCTGAATACATATGCTGGCAGAACGAAGAGCAGAAGCAGTCTCAGGTGATGGAGAAATTTCTTTCACCAAATGAACAAAAGACTCTATTTCACATTCAGCCCATTGCACAATTCGATTTATATAAGTTGGCGCATCTCCAAATATTAAACCAGATTCTTTTGTTATCAATGAAATTGTTGAAAAAACAAGCTGAGAAAGAGTTGCAGTATATGTCTCTGAGTATATAGAACATGAAGGAAGAAAAGCCTCGATGCTTTTGTGGAGACGAGAACCATATGCTTTTAGCAGCAACTGATGGGCCAGAGAACCTTTCCCCAGTTTAACTAAACCAGACAAAGCCTTCTTCAGTTCAGCAATACAAACAGATGGTTGTTCACAAATCCCAACAAGCTGATCCACAAGCACTGCCTTTCTTTCAATGAATGCTGTCTTATATGAAGAACTTTCAACAGATGGATTTTCCCCCAAGTCATTCAACTCTGGATAATTTTTCTCTTCTGCCTCTAAAGCCAACAGTGCTTCTTCTATTTTACGCTCCGCCAACAAAACATCCACAGTTTGCAAAAAAGTGACCTTAGGGTCCTCCTTATCAGCATGCAAGAGTTCATCAAGTTCAGAAATTTGAGGGTCTAGCTCAGCATCCGGTTCCTCACTGCTTTGTTTGTTCCACATTTCTAATTCTCGACAAACACCACTTATTAGATCCTGTACAAGAATTCCTTGAGCAGATACGTGCTTTTGTAGCTCAATTAACTCTTGCTCCACTTCAATAACCTCCTCAGATATTCTGCATGCAGTTGGTATGGAAGCAATCAGCACATGTATAAATGAAAATTAAAAACTTAAAAAGGAAACGAAAAAGCTTTGAACAAGAGAGGCAATATCATCTTTACTTGGCCGCTAGAATCATATTCATTACATTGACATAACTACAAGACTAAAAGGCTATCTCAAAATAAATACCATAAGGATCATCCAGTTATTATAAAAGGTTTAACAAGACCACATACACAGGTTGCTTTGTTTCATGTGGGAATATCGATGCGTCTTGGTAAATTTAATATTAACCAAAAAATAAGGTTTCGAACATCAGCTTTGCTGATTAAACATTTTAAGGATCAGATACGTGCAGATCTGATTCTATTAGGCTACAGACCATTTCATGGTTACCTTATTATAGCCAACATAATGCATTAACAATCCTTGGTTGTTCAGAACCATAATAACCTTGAAGCAAACATTTATTTCCCTTTCTCTCGCAGAATTCAATTAAAACATCTAAATTTCTTTGCAATGCAGTAGAAATCTCCACAATCCCAGTTCTTCTCTTATATATCTCTAGCCCTTCCAGCCTTCAATCAACCCTTAGCCCTAGAGAATTTAGAAAATCACTCCTTACCACTCCTTTTCCTTAAAACATGCAGATCTGACATGTGCTGTCCACAAACAAATTACAGGAAAGCAAGCCACCACAAACCCCATAACCCCTTACATGATTATATCTCAACTTATTAATATCACCATTTATCATATGGTAGCCCAATCATTTGGAGACTATGACATTAACCAAATATTTTTTTTAAAAAAACATGTCATCTTTTGTTCTAATAATATCTAGATGCGAAATGTGGAACATACATGTATTTCTTTTTTAACAACACCAAGATGTACCCTTCAAAAAACAAATGACAGAAAAATTCACAAATTCTTAAGGTATAGTTATGATTCTAGTGAGAATCTACAATATACGTTGTATGCCATAATGTTTAAGCAAAACATATGGCCTCACATGCAACACTCCTGTAATATAAAGCAAACACAGAACCAAAATCCGGCGTACCGGTACCGGTCGGCGTACCGGTACCGGTCGGCGTACCGGTGGCCGGCCGGTACCGCAAGCCAGAAATTTGGATTTTTTTTTTAATGTTGTCTCTATTGGATCTTAAATTAAGTGAAGATTGATGTTTTTTTATTGCTTTTTTCATGATTTTTGATGTTTTTATGTTTAAATTTAGGGTTGAAATTTGAAACATAGATGATGCATGTTATGTTTTTCTCCCGTTTCAAATGATAAAACCATGTACATAAAATATCTTCAAATTAAGATACAATCATTTACATACATTTAAAGCACTCTCGGATATCTAAAATCGGGACGAGTGCCGATGACTCTCGTAGATATCCGAATCATAAGTATAGTCAGGAAGAGGCAAATCAACCCAATCAGAAGGAACGCGCGCCAAATTATAAGAACTGTCGGATCTCTCACCGACGCTCTGGCTCTGAGAGGTATCCTCTGATTGCGTAGGGGCCCATCCAAATATGGCGAAAGCAAAATTCGATGCACCATATCCATATTCGTCAGGCTGAGGTTGTGGATAATAGAATCTGTATCCGTATACGAGCTCATCTGCAGCCGTATGCTATCTTCCAGAACGTCCTCGAAGAGCCCGTCTTCTATATCCAATGATATCCTCACGGAATCTATCAGGTGGTCGATCGTGGTCCGTATCCTGTGTAGCATCCGTAAATTGGGACTCACCGGTGAAATAAAGACCACCCTCCGGCTGTGTCTCATAAGTACAATACTGTCCTCCGCTCCCTCCATGGCTAGAAGATCCATCACCACCAGAACCTTCATCGTTGCTGGTCCAAGTCTCCTCCTCGACACTCTCCATTGGGACCCTTTGTTTTCCTTTCCTGGCCCTCTCTATCTGGCTATGTTGCCCTTGTCTGCCGAGTATCTCTCGATCAACTCTCTCGGAAGGTGTCTCGTACCAATCATGTGGTGACTGGCTCTCCTGTGCCTGCGGCTGATCAGCTCTGGAAGTGCGTGGAATATTGCGCTCAGCCCATTGCTCTAGATTGACCCTAGCCTCGGTAGCTATAAAGCTAGCTGGTCGTGGAGGCGATCTTGGCTCATCAAGCTCGGGCTCCTGCTACTGGCTTACAAGCCAACCGAGTAGTAGATCATCGTCATCATCGATGAAGGTTCCGTAAATCGGATCTGTATACTTGAGCTCCACTTCCTCCTGAATGCACTTTAATCTCAACCGCAAATTATAGTGCACATAAACAAAATCGTTGAGGCGCTTTTGCATCAAACGGTTTCTTTGTTTGCTGTGGATAAGGGTGAAGGTGAACCAATTGCGCTCACAGCCACTAGAGGAGACTGTTTGGGAGAGGATTCGGATAGCTATCCGCTTTAAATTTCTCGCGGATCCGCCAAAATGCACCCACCATTCAGCTGCAAAAATATTTATGAAAATTACATATATGATAGTTTCACATTAGTAACTAAGTAACACTAGGTGAATGTTTTCCTGATGTGTCACGTACCTAGATTCATATTGTGTTTGCTGACGACAGCCGCTCGTTGGCCAAAATTGTAGCTGCCCTCTCTAAATAATTTGCTCTGTGAAAAATAAGCATATTCTACCATATTAATAATTGAAGATGCCGATATACTTACACATGCTGGTAATTACTAAATCATAATTACCTCTTCAAGACATAGGGCCATTTTTTCTGAATCATACTCCATCTTGTAAATCACATTACGCAAAGCATCCAGAAGTGTTTCATCCATACCAATTCCATCTATGTTGTACTGAAACCGGAGGTTTAGGTAGTATGCTGCACATATACGAGACTATCTTAGCATAATTATATAAGTACATCCATCACTATAATTATGAAAATATAATTATATCTTAGCTTACCTGCTAAATGCAATTCTTTACCCATTTGCGCTCCCCATCATCGCTCAATGATGTTGATGTACGACCGACCATGTGCTGGATCTGCCTCCATAATCTGATCCTTTACCTTGACCATCATGTGATACAAAAACCCCATCTGGAAGTAGATCTCGCTATCTACCACCTGCAGTACTTCATATAATGGTTTGATAGCCTTGACTATTGTAGTAGCCCGCTGCCAGAATGACTGTCTCATCACCAAGTCTTCTATCTTGCTCTCTTCAGTGCCGGCATAAGAATATCTACTATCATACCACTCGGGACTGGCAAACATCTGATGTAGGATTCCTCTTTTCTCGAGTATGCTATCAAGTGCAATGAACTTGGTAGCAAACCGTGTGACTCCTAATCTAAGAATCTCTCCTCCTGCATACTTTCTTATCAGTGAAAGGACCCAGTTATGGTTATAAATATACCTGATAATGCGTTGGGCTGTCTCCACCGTTTGTTGCACCCTACAGATCTTTCCAATATCCATCAGCATGAGATCGATACAATGTGCAGCACATGGGATCCAGAAAATATGTGGTCGCCGCTCCAAGACCTGCCCGACAGCCTTATATTGCGGCCCATTATCCGTGACGACCTGGACGACATTCTCCTCTCCTACTAGATTAATCACATCCTCCATAAGTTTCAGCATGTACCCGATGTTGTGCACATAAGCCGAAGCATCAACCGACTTGTGGAAAAAGATCTTCGCATCACAGTATGTCAGAAAGTTGATGATGCTCCGCCTGGTCGGACCGGTCCAACCATTGCACATGATGGTTAGTCCATATACGGGACACTTGCTCTTGTAGGAGTCAATCCAATTCTCCAGCTCCTTATTGTTGTCAAGAAGCTCACCGTGAATGTCCTTCGGGCCTGGAGGAACTACACCGGGACTGGCAGCTTGTATAGCGGCAATAACAGACCTGTAGTATATATTGTCTGCCACATTCGCTGGGATGTGGCTGAAGTGAAACCAGGATTCAATAGCTCGTCACATAATTTTCTTCTATCCTTCATCCACATTGTGTCTACCATTTGCTGCCTTGAATCTCTACTGGGGAGAGCATGCGGATCTACATGAATTGTCGCTCCTTCTGAAATTTCTCTAAATAACTTCTTTTGGCTACCAAAATTACCTAACATAGATGCAATCCGGCCACGTTCTTTGCCGACGCCCTTCCTGACTGAAGTTGTCCTCAAGAACTCGGGATCTTGTCTAGTGCTCTCAAAATCGCCGCCCGACTCATATGCAGAGGGCCCAAATCGAGCCCTATGCCTGGCCACCTCCTCCTGCTGCCACTGATCATCCAAGCTTGCCTGCATGGCCGCCTGAATATCTGTCTCCTCCTCATCTAGATCCTCAACCTTCTCTGGCTCTCTAGAGTGATAGGAATGTGGCTCTGCCGCTCGGTGATCGACCTCTGCCCTCTTCTTGGAAGCCTTCTCTTTCGCTTCTTTGACCTCAACGAGATTCTGCCTCATCAGCACACGAATCTCGCCAGGGCAATTCGGGCACGTGGCAACCTCACCGAAATTTCCGGCTAAGTGTTGCTTCAACCTGGTTACCCCTCACTTGAAAACCTTGTCGCAAAAGTTGCATTAAAACTGGTGCCGTTGCTCCTCTCTTCCAAGTCTTCGCCCATAAGACCAGCCAATATCACGCTTTGTATGGTTCGTTTTTCTTGATGGCTCCATTTCTACCATAAATGTATAACATATCAAAAAATTAAGCTAATGAAGTAAATTTTCGCATGATCTTATTTTTTAAGTAATTTCTAAACTATTTTTTTAAGTTACTTATTAACAAAATTAATGAAATAACATAGGACAAAAAAACCGCACCTTAAATAGTCTCTGCTGGATTTTTTGGGCAGGACCTCCTCCTGAATTTGTGGGCTATCTCTCAAATCTTCTCTTCTCTGATTGCTCCTCAGAGGCTCACTGAATTTGAGTTACTCTAAAGTTTGAATTGAATGCTCTCGTTCGGTTTTTATAACCGAACGAGTGAGGCCGAGGCGCAGAACCATATTCTCTCTCAGCCACCAAGATCCATTTTGAAAAGTTGCAGAAGTGGCCTCTCGGCCACTTCTGGTGCTTTTGAAAAGAAGTAGAAGTGGCCGAGAGGCCACTTCTTGACTATTGTGAAAAGAAAGAAGTGGCCTCTCAACCACTTCTTTTATAAAAAAAAAAAGAAGTGGTCGAAAAGAAAGAAGTGGCCTTTTCCATCAAAAAAGCTGTGGCCTTTCGGCCACAGTTTTTTTTTTAAGTGGCCAGTCGGGCCACTTTTTTGTGAAGCCACAGCACGAGGTGCTGTGGTTCTTAAAAAAAAAAGCGTACCAGTGCGAACCGGCTAGGAGCTATGGTTCTTAAAAAAAAGCGTACCGGTGCGAACCGGCCGGTTCGCACCGGTACGAGGCTGGTACGAGACCGGTACCGGCCGATACCGACTGGTACGGAGCACGTACCGGTCGGTTTTGCTAAAAAGACAACCTGGTACTGGATTCCACGTGGATCCGATACCGGTCTAGGGTCGGACCGGTATGCACCAACCCGTACCGGCCGGTACGGGCCGGTACGGCAGTCCATGCACAGAACAACTATGGTCAAAGCATCATAAGCATTGAGAATTCAATATTAATTATGGAGTCACCTTTACTGCTAATCTCTCTCTCTCGCTATTTTGAATTTTTAGTTAATATTATCAAGAGGTCATGTCATAGCAGCATATTGTGCCAAATGCTCATGACAACAGTATTAAGCGTTGTTGAGTCTAGCATTACTACGTGTTTTTCTTGTTTCGATTTACTTCGATCCATAACACTATGTGCTAATATAACAGCCTCCCACACTAGAATAGATTAATTTGCATATAGTGTTTGGTGTTGCCGATGTCACTTAACTATTCTAACATGCATCTTTAACAACATGATTAACAAAATAAATTCTTCTTGGAAACAAAAATAAGTAGTACAACACTAATATATTCGAAATTGCTTAGGATCCAGAAATGTCTCGATCACTCATATTCAAAGTGACTAATGTTGGAAACAAAAGTACATAGTGCAACACTAACATATTTCAAATTGCTTAGGGTCCAGAAATGTCTCAATCACTCATTCAGTGACGGATCATGCAGGTAAAGCAATGTAGCAGCATATATATGTGGAAGCAGGGTAAGATTCAATATGCGGACACACAAATGCCAATAGGCCTCAGAAATATAAAAGCAATAGAAGAGTCTTTGTGAGGGCCCAATCCATTGACCAGCCCGCACATGAATTGGGTCGCAAGCGCACGTGAGAAAAGGCTCACGCAACCTCCTATGGGAGAGGAAGAAGTCGGACTCCGAACAGGAGTCCTCTTCTTCCTCTGATCCCACTGGGAGGGGGAGATTGAAGAGGGTCAATCCTTCCATGTTTGAGCCCAATTTTCAGCTATCGAAGTGCCCCATTCCTCCTCCTTTTGCATCAACCTTAGGAATTCTTCCATTAGAGGCTTAGATCTCTAAGTATTTCATGGGGAATACTGGAGGATTCGTCGTCGATCCGTGCGGGAGGGCTTACCAGAGGCAAGGTTAGCTTCCTCTCTTCCTTTCTCCGATTGCTAGGCCACAATTTTACCTTGAATTCGGCCGGTGAATTGCCAGATTGATCGCGAACAAGCCCCGTTTGTTTCTGGCCGAAGTTTTTCTTCTTTTTCGGCCACCGACGCTACTATTTCTTGATGTCAAGACCTTGGTTGAGTTGCTTGGCCAATTTCATCTTCGCCCTATTGTAATAAATATTATGAAATCTTTCCGTCTATCCGCAGCTCAAATGAAAACCATGAAACAAGTAGCTGGCAAATCCAAAATGGAACTAGCTTCGCCACCCCCTCGCTTCCGATTCAAAGAACTCCGGATTGCAAAAGTGGAAGAGGGCAAATGCTATATCGCATCAGCAAAGCCTTATCAACGCGCGTTAAAGACCTCTTACACCTAAGACCCCTCCTAAGTTGGGATATCTTTTGTAAACCTAATCTCTGAAAAGAAAAGATGTTTGTGATCCCTTACCCCAAAGAATTACTGCAGCTTTCCCACCCCCTTTATTCAAAAAAATAAGTTGACTACTTCCCTACAAAATCTCTCTATATTCTGGCACGCCCCAAAGCTTAAAATGCGATATACCTTCCGAATATGAAAGGAAAGCTGCTGACTAAAGATTACCGAAAAGTTAAAGCTGCTGCTATTGCCGATTTTCTTAGTAAAAAATAGATTGGAGCAATTGGATCTCTACGGAACAAATCATAAAACGGAGCCTCAAGTTCCTATATATACATATACAAAAAATCGGACCCCGCAGCCGTCGGCGAGTGGGCCGGGATTCGAGGACAACCAAGGCAAAATTCTCCTACTTCGTCAGACCACCGTGATCGTAGCCACCAATCCGCCTCCTTCCCCTGTTTTGCCAACGAGAAAAGAGTAAAAAAAGAAGAAAAGAAGAAGAGAGAGAGAACCAATCTCTCTCTTATTTTCTATCCCCTCCTTCTCTCTCATCTCCTTATTCTCTCTTTAAGAAGACCCATGGATCCATGAACCAAGTCCCATCTCCCCACTGGACCCAAGTTGACCCTTTCAAAAGGGTCCTAATCTACGCTGGTGTTCGGGCAGCCTGCGCTGGTAAGTACCTATGAAACCCAATATTGATGAACCTCATCGAATGGCCTTAGGCCTAATCGAGTTCATGCCCCATGATTCATTGATCGAGTTGCTTAGACCTGACATAACCAGGCCACCATCATCTGGCCAAACGTTCTCTTTGTCTTGTTATTTCAATACTAGTAAAGTGATCGAATGAAAATTAATCTTACTCCTAATATTTTTAAATAGGTTTAGCAAGTTCGCCTAGTGAAGTTTGAAAGTCTAAGACAGAAAAGGTAAAAAACCCTAACATTCCTTATTAATTTTTACTTTTTCACTTATTTTTTGGTATTATGAAAATATCATTAAATATTGATGATATCATGTTTTCTTAAGATCAAGAATCAAGCATACGATACTATGAAACTCATATTTTATTGCGAAATAATTGTTCCATGATTGTTTTACCGCTAAGCACTATTTATGAACTAGAAACTCCATATTTATAAAATTTGTATTTTTATTATGAAAACAATACTTTCATGATTATTCTACTATTAAATACTTATTTATGGGCTATGAACTCTATCAATCCATTTAGTATTTTATTTATGTATGATTCAAGAAATATGACTTAAGAAAAATTGTTTTAAGAACTATGGCAAAAAGGCTCTCGGATAGCAATGTATGGCCCCATAAAGTGGGGTAGATCGACATCCAATTCCATACGACTCTGCCGACGGGTAAAAATAGTTGGCATACAATCTTGCCAGTGGATAATAATAGTTAAAATACGACCATACTGGCGGATAATAGTAATTGGCATACGATCCTGCCAGTGGATAATAGTAGTTGGTGTTTGTTGATTACGGCTCTATCATAGGTATCATAGTAACCTTAGCATTTAGTCTGAGGTCTGAGAGTAGTAATTTGATCAATGATATGGTTAAATAGTAAATACTTTATGATTTCATGCTATACACCTGGAATCATGTTTATGACATATTGATAATTTATGTATGCTGATTGACTTTATGACTTACTTTATCATATGATACTATGATATATTCTATTTTGCAATAATTGTTATTTTCTCTATATAATGCATCGACTCATGCAAAAACTTATGCTTGATCTAGTAAGATCATGAAAAAATTACTTACTGAGCTATGTCGCTCATATATCTCTATTCTTTTTTTTTTCTCTCCAAACGAATAGATTCGATAGGAATGAAGGATGGTCTAAGCTTGAGTTCATGCTAGAAAGCTTGACGAATTTGTAAAAAAAAATTAATATCTTAAATTGACTATGAATTTGTAGTTAATAATTTTCTGCATATCGAAGATCATGGGTTTGGTATTTATGTTTGAATTTAGACGCTTTGAACCAATAGTAGTTGCATTTAATGGATAATGAAATTGGATTGTTATTTATTATATTTTGTTTGAGAAAATTTTGGAAGTTAAATGAAACGTTTGGCTCCGTATTATCATAGGTTGTACCCCTCGGTAGCATAGCCATGTCATGCTCCGGATCTGGGGTGTGGCAGTCTTTGGCTAAACAGTCTAGCAATACAAATACCCTATTTTGGAAAACCTGAAAGACAAGTGCCACTGATTATTTCTGTGTATCTCATGTTCCATCATGATTTTACAAAGTTACACCCAATGCTTAGCATAAATTGTGCTGCAACATGCATTCAAGAGATATATCCTTGCTCTTTATTTATTTTTCAAAAGCACATACACTATTATAAAAATTTTCTTTACAAACAACTTATAATGTGATAACCACCTCTACTAAGTGTTGCCCTTGTAACTATCACAAATGATCAAAAGTGAAGAACAAAGGTTTGTTTAATCATGTTAATAGGATACTGAACTCTACCTCTTGCATTTTCAAGCTCCAACTCAAGATTTTGAAGAAAGAGAATACTATCATTATCTAGAATATAACACAATATTTTTCCATATTACATATTGATGTCTTTTGGTACATTTTTAGAATTTTAAATAATGAAATTACAAAAATACAAAAGTCCAAACAAAGGAAAAGCTGAAAAAAATGATATTCATAAGCATAAACCATAGGTCCGTAATTATTAATAACAAACTTTTATCAACTGAAACAAAATAAGACTAATTAAATAATACTTACATGAACCGAAGCTCCAAAAGGTCACACCAAAAAATCAAATATGAGAACATCACATAGCTTTTAATTCTCTAAGCTTCAACAATAGAAACTAAAAGAATGTAGTGAAACTCTCCAGCAAAAGATTAGAAAATAACCTAGTAACACGCTAAAATAAAAACTAGCACAAAGCATCAGAAAGTGCATTCTAGCTGCTATTAAAATTTGAAAGATCCCACCAAAAAAGGGGGATAATATATATGTCACATATTTGGTGCCACAAGTATTTATGCTGTAAGGATAATCAAGGTTGGGCAGATACGGTTCAATTATCTGACTAAAATGCAGAACTGGCACTGTTGGTGCTGTGAATTAGTTTTTCCCTTCAATGCATATGATTTTCCTTTTTTTTCCCTTAACTTGCAACGATTTCTAGAAACCCAAATTCAATAGCAAACTTACAACCAGACAACGAAAGGCATCATTGCCCCCAAAAACTTATGTATTTTATCACATATATTTTTAAGCTGTGAAATGGTGAACCTAACAGCTTCAAAGTCATGAAGAAAAGACAGCTACAGAATAGTTAAGACAAGTTGTCCAATGTTCCACTTATAATGCTGATTAGAATTTTTCATTAGTAAACGCTAAATAATGAGGATAATGCTTTTTTCAATTATTACCTGAGGAAGGATAGGTACTTTGAGTGCATGTTCCCAGATAAATTTTCCACTGCATCTTTTAATTCCAAAAGCTCAGAACAGATTTTCCTGATCCCCTGTATATTTAGATGACAACAGAAGATGTGAAATGGCTGCCACAAATGAGCAAAGAAAAAAAACACAGATATGTAGGTATCCTATGGTTACGGAAATCATTGCTAATGAATACAACCCTAACAAAGTATAACAAATTACTTCAATCACATAAAAATGAAATAACATGCATGTTTGGTTTTGCTTCGACTTTTTTAACAACCCCTCACGAATGAAGAAGCCAAAGACTAGGTTTTCCAACTTCTCCTAGAAGCACTTTTTTAACTTTTCTTCTTATAGAAGCACTTTTCAGATATTGTTACCAAACACCTAAACAGTTTTTTTGCTTTAAAAGTTGCAAAAGTACTTTTTGGAAGTAACGCCAAGGGCACGTTAGGCACTCCTCATGCTTTCCAAAAAATTACTGTCACAAAAGGAGAAGCTAGAAGCTAGGTTTCCTAGCTTCTCTTAAGAGCACTTTTTAAACTTCTCTTCTTGTAGAAGTACTTCTCAGAAATTGCTACCAAATTACTTATTCATTTTTTGAGGAAGCAGTTTTTTGCTTTAAAAGTTGTAGAAGTACCTTTTACAAGCAACACCAAACATGCCTCAAGCACGCCCAACAAGAAACTTTCTTTTTCCTTTTTGTAAGTGGGGTAAAGAGGTGATTACAAGCTAAAATTGGTTTTATAAAGAGAAGAAAAGATACTGTACCTCTCTAATCAAAGCTGTTAGGCAGAATACAGAGGATTTGTTCTTGGAGGATCATATAGATGACATAAATTGCAGTTGGAATCGTTAATTCCAGTAATGCATATCCCAAACATCTGAAATAAAGTAGATTAAAGGCAATACAACTTGGCATAGCAATCTCATAAAGGACTCCTTCCACAAGCTAGGAAACAAAATTTTCATCTCTATTTACATATTTAACAAAATTAAATAAATAAGGATCATAACATTACGGCCATCTGAGTTTAGGCTTTAGTTGGATCCCATTTAGGCTTTAGTTCCAAAGCCAATACAATCCTTAAGAAGGTCATTGTATTACACTATTACCAAACTTAATAGTCCTTCCTTTCCAATCTAATGGTCGTACTTCTACAGTGACACCAGTAACTAGCCAATCCTTCTAAAATCTCGAAGACTTCGTAGCAAAAAGACCACAGATTAGGACCAAGCACGAAATTCAAACAACGAGAATATAAGGCCAGACAACCCCAAGCATTTGATTCATCTTTTAGGCCATTAATCTCGAAGTGCCCACAGATTACATCCATCAAAACTCGTATGCGATAGTCGATGGAGATTTAGTGACCCTACGTCCCTCGTATATTATAAAAACAAAAAAAAACCCAGTTTATCGAGAAGAATAAGACATCGCGAGCCGATTTTCTCCAAATACCACAACGTTGTAACCCCTCCCGCATTTGAAGTCATTTTCCAGGGTAATTCACCCTAGGGCATTACAACTTAATTATAAGTGCTAGGAGAAGAAACCATATATTTATATTTAAGCATTTCCAAATAGAGATGGAATAGAGAAAGAGGGCGGGGTGAACCTTTTCGGTGTCGGACTGGTAAATGGAGTTGATGCTGGACTGGGGGGTGATCCACTCGTGCGTCAGGAAGTCGTCTTCCTCCTCGCTGCTCTCCATCCTACTCTCTTTTCTCTTCTACTTCTTCCCCTCCTTCCCCCTTCTCTCCTCTTAGTTATCAATTCCTCTGCTGCTGACTTCCACAGAGACGCAGGCTGGAGGTACAGCAGGGGAGAGGAAGGGGAAGTTCTGGAAATTGGAGAAGGGAAAGGGGCCGGGCCATGGCTTTCGGCATCCAAATAGAAACCCACGGAAAGGACACCACTGTCGACTTTTCCGCGATGGGTCCGGTTTTGGGGGCACTAATGGGTGCGTTTAGTTTGATTTTTCTTATTCTATGGCGGGATCCTCTAGGCGTGATCCACCGTTGGATCTGCATTGTCGCGTGGATCGCATTTCCCTCTGAGGGAACGGTCAACGTGTATGAGAAGGGCCGATTCATTGGACGGTCTGGATCGCCTTGTGGTACGGTTGATGGTAGGTATACCAAAAAGGGTTAAGATGCCGAGGTCCCCAGATCACCTTTGTCCTGCCGCTTGACCTCTTGCGTAGCTAGGTAGGAAGAGCATTGACGAAAGGTCCGAGAGGGCACCGCCTGGTGACACCTTAGGATTCGTGCTCACTAATCGTGTTGCACATGGAATCCCCAACCACTTCCCCTAGCCGACTAGTGTGCAATTAATTGCACATGCAAAGTTTTTTCTAAAAAGAAAAATAAGCGGTATTTAGCATCACGCACAAAATGCACAACTTTTTGATACTAGATCCAATGTTGCAAAATATTGTAGCTAACCAACCATCATTAGAATACACGTGTTTGAAGGTGTGGATAGTTTGGTTATGATGATTAATAATGATAGTGTGTAAATTTAGTGCAAATGACAAATTGTCATGATGATGAGTAAATCAAGAAGATGGAGGGATCACTAAATTAGCCCCATTCAAATGAGAACTTTCCTCGTATATATTAGTCTAATGTGTCGTAGCATATATCTGTTGTGATTGATAAGCAATAATCAAAAACTATGAACATGCACAAGAGAACTAGAGTGGACTTACTGCGTTTTAACAAGAAAGCTGCAAAAGCATGGATAAAGCCATTAACAAAGTTCCATAGACTTGGATATGATCTAAACTCGACAAAGACCTAACCCGAACTTTGGGCCTATGAGTTGAGCATCGTTTTAGAAATAGACTTGTAAGAATAAAAATTCTAGTATGAATCCAATAAAATATCCACATTTCATAGTTGAACCTACTTGATTATATTATATGTTGAGGTATGGAATATATTTTAATGAGCGTTTCGCACTTCTCGTGGTTTTATTATTTTTATACTTTGAATAAAAATCATTGATAAATTGTCATGAGGATATGACTAAACATTGTTGTGCACTTACTGCTTCGGTCCAATTTATTTGTAATCCAAATTTGGGGAATGTCGGCTAGGATATAGGTAATTGGCATACCAAAAATGACCTAAGGATTTCTCTTATAAAATATTGACTACCCAACCTAGATATGGCCCAATTATTGAACATGTAGGGTTATGAAAATACTTTAGATGAAAATTCCAAATGACTTTGAGCTTGGATCAAGCAACACCAAGGGTTGGCTCAACTTCATAGAAGAAGAAGACGATAATGACGACAATGGCATAACACCCAACTTATTTCATTTGACTACTATTTTAAAGTTAGTCCTTTCATATATCTAACAGTCACATTTCTCTCCTTCTCTTTGCTTAGCGATTAGAAATGCCACATTCAAGTATTGAATGATGCATCCTCAAATATTTGAACATAAATATCTACAATATAGGTGGGTCTTTCTTCCTTTTGTCCAAGGAAGAAGCAACACCGTAATAATTATCATCTCCTATGTTGGCATGGCTTGCTCAATTCATTTAACACTTTGAAATGGCTACTTCACCATACTCTCTCATTAAATTCACAAATATTATGAATGCTTTACACAAAGAAATTATTGTACTTTTCTACCCAACTAGCCCTCCCCGTGCTCATCTCATTTGTCCCATGTAGAAGGATTGACTGAATGATACCTAGGACCTCAATTGACACCCACATATATCCACATATGCACTGTGCCAATACCATACCACCCCATGAAATTCGAGAGCCCAGTAGGGAAGGATAGCTGTATTTGGAACACATCGAAAGGCATCCAATATCATTAAACAAGGAACCTTCTTCCAACGGATCAAAATGTTATGCCTCATGTTGATGATATTGTAGTCTTCTTTTACCTCCACGGTGCAATGGAAGTAAAGAAAACACATGCCTGTGAAAGATCGCAAAGTCCACAATCCATCGCATCTAGTAATATTGTGAAATTTTAAATGGATCAGATCCACTGTTAAGCTGGTAGATCAATCGATCCATGAAACAATATGCACAATTAAGTTAATATTATTTTCTTTATTTTTTATTTATTGTTATATATATTAGTTTTTACTGAATTTGTTATTTTTTTCTGTGCATTAGTGGGGGCCGAGAGGTCCCGTGCGTACCTTCTATCACGGAACTTTTCCCTTTTTTTTTTTGGTCAAAGACGGAACTTTTCCTTCAAGTACGTCGAACACCAACTTTTATGTTTTTGACCACCAGACTGATAAAGATCCGAAATTTAACAGTTGACAGGTACTAAGATGCGATCACCCCCAGAGACTTCTCCGCGACTTAACCCACAGAGACTCTTTCGTCTCTTCCTCTGGCGTGGACCTTCGGCAGCTCAGGCCGGCGACCGAGGGAAAGCGACAGCGATCGGAGCCACACCGAGGCAGATCGAAAGAGCTTCTTGCTCTGATTGTTTCTGTGATCTCCGGCAGCCCGGAGGAGGCGGCGAAGGGGGTTTGAATCCGAAAAACTGATGCTTTGTGGAATGTATCGCGAAGAGGGTTTTTGAGATCGTGTACTGTTTGTTTTGTTATCGCAGAGCTGGGGCTATGGTGGGAAGCCGGCCATGGCGATTTTGTAGATAAGATGGCTGCGAGGATCGCTTGTTTTCTTCTCCTGGTTCTGGTTCAACGAGCCTGTGGTGATGACCGGCCAGGTCACAAAGTTACAACTCCTTTTTGATCATGCTTACATGTTATTGTTTGTTTCCCAAGTTTGAGATGTTTTCTTTTTTTTTTGGAATTTATGATAAATTGATGATAGCTAACTTGGAGAATTTGAATGTTTTGGTTATGCCTTCTTTGAGTTATAGCCGCGTAGGGCTGGATTATTATAAGGGCTAGAAGTTCATAATTATGGGCATGTTGAAAAAATTTCATGGACAAAAAAGGTTAGTGGTTGATGAATTGATGAGAGATTATGCTTGAGGAATTTCAGGATATGTCAATTAACATTGGATGCATTCAAAAAGGTATCAGGATATATCTTGGCTGTCTTTTGGATGCGTAACAATCATTTGTAATCATTCTTAAATTTTGCTGATGACTGAGGATAGATATGGCAAATTATAAGGAAAATCAAAAGGTTTGCATTTAGCTAGTATGTTTATGAGGCCAGGGTTAATTGGTTGCGATCACCTTGTGAATTGGTTTCATATGGTAAATTTTGTTTCATTGCTGTACAGCGAGTAGCCTTTTTTTTCTACAGGATATGTTTTTGTGAAGATTGGGTTTGTGCCGTGGAGTCCACAGACTGGTGAACTACTGGCTAATTCATTTTTAATTTTTTCTGTCGAGATAGTTCCAACATTAACTCTTTCTCTCTCTTGCTCTCAGAAAAAAAAAAAGTGCGCATTATCTTTTGTTAACAAAAACTCATTCATGGCTCAAAACATGCAATGATCAAGGAACATGGACTTCAGGATTTAATAGTCTTCCTTTTTCAGAAAAATTAATGACATTACTGACAAAAGCTGAATAATTGAGCTACATTTCTTGTTTGAGGGAGATAGTTTTGGTAGAAGGATCCATGTTGTTGATTAGGTTAGCATTTTATCATCTCAACAAAAGAAAAGACTATGAGATCAATCAGGGTTGTGAAAACTGGAATTAAGTTTTGCTCACAAAATTGTTGAGTAAATTCACATAAACAAGGTATTGTAAATTTTGTATGCCAGTGATGGAATAGAACTTGGTGGCTAGTGTAGGGTGTATGTACATATTAGGCCGGTGGATACAATCTCATTTGCATAGGAAGTTGATAGGAATTGCATCTGAAAACAATGATAATTTCATAAAGAAAATTTAAGAAGTAAAATGCTGGAATTCGATACAAGACACTTTGTAAAGTTGACCTTAGCTTTTCTTGCTAACCATTTGAATAATTAATGTACTGGCACAAATTTTTACAGTGGATGCGACGAAGGAGTTGAGGAATCAGTTGCTGGTGAGAAACCCAGGAAACAAAATTCTGGAGAAATGGCATGGGGACCCGTGCTTGCCTTCTCCTTGGGAAGGTTTGACCTGCGAGAAGAGGAATAATATGATTGTCATCACTAAGCTGTAAGTGCCTCCTACACATCCCAGATTCATGCTTCCATATTACCGCATTTTCCTCCTTTGTTTGCACTTAAGATTTGTTGATTGTAATGTATGCTGTTTCTACATCTTCTTCATTAGAACTTTGTAAGCTACATTCTAGTTTCTGACTACCGAATGCTAAATGGCAAACAATCTCATATATACTCAGGAATCTGTCATCGAAGAGTTTGCAAGGGCCACTTCCTACAGCCATTGGTTACCTAACGGAATTAGAGGAGCTGTACGTTTGACTATTTTTGATTGTCAAGATCTTTTTTTTTTTTTTTTGAGAATTAGAGGAGCTATCATATTTGACTTCTTTTTTCTTTTCTCTGAATCCAATAGTTCATTCTACGTGCAGGGATGTGCAGAACAATAACTTCACAGGGTCCATTCCAGAATCTTTTGCCTCTCTCCACCATTTATCAAAACTGTATGATGGTGACATATTCTTTTATCTTCATTTTTCTGTCTCAAATATGGCAATTTGGTCCATGACTAAACCAGGTCTATATTACTGTAATGAGAAGAAGAATTGAATCATGTTTCTCTGTTTTCCTTTTTCACGTAAGACAAGGACTATGTTTATGGAAATTGTCTTTTAACAAAAAGAGTTCAGCTTAACAATTTAAATTGTCCATTTTTAGGTATATTGGGTGCAACCGACACTTAAGCAGTGAACTCCCGCCTGCCTTAGTGACGGCGAATCTTACTATAGGGTATGCAAACTACCCAGAGTTATGCTATATCAGCAAATTAAAGGGCAACATATTGTTTTTTGTCTCATATGCCTCTTAACTATGATTGTCAGTTCTGAAAGCTGTGCTGATCGAGATCATTGTCACCCAGAGTCTTCTCAACGAACTGTTTACTTGATAAGTACTGTTGCTGGAGGATCTGTGGCCTTTACTCTTGTGCTTGGAATATTTTTCACCTGTTTCCACAGACATGCACGCCAACCTGATAAGCGAAGTTTCCCAATTATAAAGAGTATGTTCACCAAAACTTCACCTTTTCGATTCAAGCTCAAATAAGAAACTTGTAGAAGGTGATGCAAGATATGTTCAGATTAAGATTATCAGGTTTTATCAACTTTTATTAGTCATTTTCAGTTGTTCTGAAATGTAGCATAAGAATTTATGGTGTGAAAATGTCAAAGGGAAAAAGGGTATGGTATTACTTCAGCCTGAATGATAACAAATAATTGCATGATGCTATTTCCCTGCCCATGCTTATGTTTTTCTTTCATGAACTGGTAGGTAGATGAACATAATCCCTTATATCAAATCTCATCTTCAATTTTGTCTAGAATCTTTCCGAGTCTAAGGGAAGCTTGGAGTATTTCTCTCTGGTTGCCTGATCTTATACTAGTAAATGCCCTTCTAGATTTATTAAAGGTCCTTCTCTTGCTTAAAGTTGCCTTACCGAGGAGTTGTACCACTAATTGATAGTTGATGTTATGTATGTATGTATATATAGAAAGATTAGGATCAAGTTATGCATGGTGTAACTCTTATAGAGTTACAACCTTTTTGAATTGAACAATGTGGATTCCACATCGATAATCCATGTCAGGGTAGGCCGAACTAGACCGAACCGCCTGGTTCGGCCCATACCGACCTGACCCGATGGAAAACTGGATTGGTTTGCCTATTGGAATCGTTTCCGGCATCGAACCGGTCGGAATGAGTTCCGAACCGACTGGAATCGGTCGAAAAAGGTCCGAAGTAGACCGAACCGGCCGGAACCGTTCGAAACTGGCCGGCTCCATTTGAACTTGGTGCGAACCGGACGGTTCGCGTTGAGTCGACCCGGTTTGAAACCAGGCCTACTCCCTCTCTACTTTTTTTTGTTAAAAACAAGTGTTGTCCTTTCCAGTAGTTTGTTTTGGAAGTTCCACCGACCTTTTCTTCCCTCCAATTTGCGACATCACACTAATTCAGTGCGATTGAAGAAAGATCTAAGCCTAAATAAGGTGTGCTTTTTCTCTCCTATCTCATTCTCTCTATTTTTTTGTTTGAAAAAATAGCTCGAAATTTGCAAAATAAAGAGAGTTCATGCCAAAATTTTCGATTTGGCCTTGATTTTACTATATGTTATAGACCTACAGATGATCTACACGATGACATAAAATTTTTAATTTTAAAATTATATATACTTTTTAAAAAATAAAAATATATAAAAAATAAAATTAAAAAATATAAAATCAGAAGTGTATTTGGGAGCATGCAAGCTACTCTCCAGCAAAATTTGGTGTTCATTTATTCAAGTTTTGATGCGATCACGCGCACAATGGCCTAGGTCTAAATTTGAAAAAAATTGAGACATAAGTATCCTTTGATGCATGCCCACGGGGCTAGAAAAATATATGTAGCTTGATGAGCAAGGATCGTCTCCATGACTGGCTAGTTTCGTAGCTAGCGAGGCTAGGATCGATGCAGGGCCATGGGCAGAGAGCAATATTCCATGCATCCTTCTAGCTGATCTGCCATAGCTATAGAAGAGGCGGTCACCACATGACTCCTCTTAGAGATATGATCGAAAGATGCTTAGATGAGGCCATTACTACCCAGTTGACTGTTAGATGTATGCCCTAGAAGCCAATCTGGCTGACACATTATTAATTCTGGAACATAGTTTTGTACTTGACTTTATTATTATTTAATAATAAATGTGCATCTTTTTTATTCAAATTGTGTATGTGTCTATGAATCGTCCAAAAAATTAATAAGATGATGATGCATATCCTCAAAAGTTGAAAATTTGAGCTGTGTCATTGGTGTTTAATTCCTAAATGCTTCTGATCGATAGATCATCACGAGGATGGTGATTGATCCGATGAGATTAGTGTACAGATCATTTTTTTTTTGTGGACGAGTCTCGAGTCCATAGTGTAGGGACACTGAAGTGATAGTGCTGGTGCTTGTTAGAGAACAAGAGTACTGAGTGTGACCAAAAACAAGAAGTCACATGAATGTCTATCCACTCGTCAGTGACTTGCTTGATGTTGTAGTAGTGTGACTGGTCCTTTAACCTGCGGTGCTTTGGCTATTCATAGTGAGGTTGCTGTAGTTTGACTGCACGTATACATGGTCTCCAGCCATATGGATTTTTGTGGTGTAGATTGGATGCAGTAGGTTCACTGTAGGAGTAGGGTTTGCACCTACATGGAATCTATCGATCTTGGTAGATAAGAAGTGATCCTATGTGATTTATAAGACTGAGTTTATAAGACCTCGGCCAGGGTAGTATGTACAGCGGAAAAGAAGTTTTCCACTCTCAAACTTAAGTCGAATAAATCTTGATATATGACAGATGATGGGGTTTGACGAGTTATCCCTCCGTCCTGTAGGGATCTACGATAGAAGGACTGTCTCATACGATAACTGCACTTAGAGGTTCATCATTCCATTCTACCGGGTTGCCACTACATGCTGCTAGGTGTCATTGATGGATTGTGAGACTCAAAGGCATTCACTTGATGATCAGTGAACCCGAATGAGAAGAGTTGGAATTGTTTCAACTCATTGAAAGAAGTTTCAATGATATTGTGATAGGGATCACAATATATCTCATTACCAGACAGAATAGAACCTATGGGGTCACATATATTAGAGGTATTGACCGATCCGATGGTTGAATTATGATTTGGAATCACAATAGTTCAAGATTGTCAATTTGATTGATAATTGATTAACCTACTAAGAGTTAGTGAGTTGAAGAAGGAATAATTACAATTGGATTGCAATTTAATTGAATCAATTGGATTTAATTAATTGGGCTTGATCTTATTAAATAAGAGTCCTACTTGGAGTAGGACTTCTGGAGTCCTAATTACATTAAGACTTCAAATTATTAGAATCCTCATTGGATTAGGATTTCTAAAATTCTAATTGGATTAGGACTAAAACTAAATGAGTCCTAATTGGATTAAGATTTCTAAAGTCCTAATTAATTTGATTTAATAGATCAATATGACTCCTAATTGGATTAGGATTGAAGAGTTCAAATTGAGTCATGATCCAATTGGGTCCTAATTGGATTAGGACTCTTATGGATAAGTCCAAATTGATTTATAAATTAAAGGAGACCTAATTAGATTAGGACTCACTAAAAGAGGGGCTATCTAATCCTCCTTGGAGGAGGATTAAGTGCACACAGGAGGAGGGGCATGTGCCCCTCCTCTCTTTTTCCTTATGTGCCGTGCCCCTCCTCTCTTTTTCCTTATGTGCGGCACAAAGGGAGGGGCGTACGCCCCTCCTTGGAGATAAGGATGGAGCTCCTAAAATTTAGGAGCTCCACACGCCCAAAGAGAGGAAATAAGGGGCGGACCCCTTAAGGGATTTTAGGCTATTCCATTCAGCCGTGATATCTCTCTCCTCATCCCTCTTTTGTGCCGTGAAATACAAGAGAGAAGGTCTCTCTTTCCAGCCGCAAGGGAATAAAGAAAATGGGTGTTGGCGGCCTCCATCTAATTCCTTCTTCCACCAAAATAAAAAGGTAGCAAGAAGGGTGAATCTGGTTCTCCCCTTCTAGTCCTTCCTCCTCTCTAAGGCAATCAAGAGTTGATTCAAAAGAGAGAATTTTAGCCATCAAAACAAATCTCTACAAGGGAGCTAGCACCCCGGGGAGATTCAGGCATTTGGATTGGTTCTCTGCCTCGTGTGGATATCCATAGAGGTCGGACACGTGTACGACTTTAAGCGAACTTTCCAACAAATACCACGATCAAAAGTTTGCGGTGATCGTCTATCCGTACAAGGTGAAGATCTGATCTTCCTAATCTTATAAAAAAGTTTTAATCCTAATCTATCTACAAACGTCGGTTTTAAAATACGTTCATGCGATGAACGGATCCGCACATGCCTCTTCCGCTGCATCTCTAATTTTTCTGCGGCGTGCAGGGATCCCAACATCGACTTGGTCAAGAGGGCGATATACATCCTCCCCACATGTCCAGGCAGAGAGGGGCACAAAATATAAGCAGGCAAAGAGTGGCACAAAGGATAAGCAGGCAGCGAGTGGCACGAAAGGTAAGTAAGCAGCGAGTGGCATGAAGGGTAAGCAAGCAGCGAGTAGCACGAAGAGTAAAAAGGCAGCTGCCCAATACACCAAAAAAAGAAAACAAAAGGTACCTACAGCCCCAATGAAGAATATGGAGGAAGAGCCAGTTCACTCAGATTAAGAGACCAGGAGTAGTAGTTCTAGTAGTCATGGATTTGCCGACCAAAAAGAGAGGAGAGAACATGAGACCACCGTTTATGCTACAGTGTGGTCTTTGATTCATTGGTGAGTCCTAGTTTACGCATGCTACACAAGCTAGAGATCATGGTGTATGATTTGGTGGAGCCTGCGAGGATTCAATTGTATATAGGAGACGGGCTCCTTGAGGTCATTCAGAAAGACATGATGCAGCTTGCAGATGATCTCGCACGTGGAGTAGAATTTTTAGATGTATTAAGTTTCGAGTCTGAATTCTATTACCCACAGCCACAAGCAGCCTATGATCCATACTGATACGGATATGGATATGTACGTTCGAGGTACCTTCTAGTGGCTACTATCCTGTGCAGCTCGGAGCATCTTACGGATTGAATTTTGCTGCCGGCTTATTCGAACGTGCTCCTTCACAGCTATTTTATTAGCCAGTGTATTGGATAGAGGACACCTTTCAGAGCTAGAGTTTTAGCAAGAGATTCGAGAGTGCTTATAACCTAGAGCGTGTTTCTTATGGGATGAACATACAAGACTACAATACCATTTGGTTAGAGGGGTAGGCTGATGTGTCTCCTGCTTATGCTAATAATCCGGATATCTACGAGAGGTATCGCCACTCGACGAGATTTTAGATATCAATATGTATGTTGTACTTTAAATATATGTAATTGATTGTATTATTTTATATTTTTATCTTACTACTTAATTTGAGGATATTTCATATTGTTTCTTGTAGCATGCAGCATTTTACTAATTATTTTATGTTTTGCATCATTTTAAAACAATCATATACTTCATTCAGGTTCAATCGGAAATATAGAAACATCATAAAATATTAAAAAATATCAAAAAGTATCAAATTGGACTTAAAATCATTGAAAATGTTCAAAAAATTGATTACCAATTAAATCAACTTAAATAATTCCAAAAAAATAGGCATGCCGGTACGGAACTGGTACGCTCAAGCATACCATGTGTCGGTACGGTAACGAACCAGTACCATACCGAGTCGTTTGCCAATCGGTATGGATCCTAGTACTAGTTCGTCGGACCTTGATTCGTGTCATTGAATATGGTCTATTATTTTTAAACTGTATACACACTAAAAATCATGTGATTTGGAGATTCCTAGCCTATGTATCAAGTGATCAAAAATTGAATGGTTTAAATAACACAAACAATTGACCACTTGATGCATAGGCTCAGGGTCTCAAAATCATATGATTTTTGCAAATAAGCAGTTAGTGATAGTAGATCACATTCAGTAGCTTAGATTATTAATGTAGGACCCTCATTATTCAATTCAAAAAAATGGTGCGACTCTGTAAGAGTTACATCATGTGTAACTTGGACCTAATCTTTTATTTCTCTTATACAGCTTGGCATGGTGGTGATGGGTGACCAGATTCTCTCTCTCTCTCTCTTTTTATGTATGTATGTATGTATAGACATATATGTATATATATCTTGAGCTCTTGCTCCTTGTTGAGTAACTCAATTTTCTTATATGTTTAGCTCTTCTATTATGGTATCAGGGCCTCCATGAAAATCATCCTAGACAACATTAGACCACTATCATCTTATTAAATTGAATCAGTCCAGCTGTGCTTGGATCGGTCTTGAAACTACCAAGAGAGCATCCCCAAACTTCCAACATATCAATCATCTTTGCACAGATCTATTTGTGCTCAGATCAGTCCCTTTTTTTTTCATCTGTTATTGCTGTAGTTGTTATGTCACTGTTGCTGCTTTGTTGCTGAATTGCTGGTGCTGTCATTATGTTGTATGTCAACTGTTTGATCTTATCCTTATGTGGTTCTATGTGGTTTCTAGTAATATTTCTGCAGCATTGCTTTCTGCTATATCTGATGTAATTGACACCGCGCTCACTACGTGTTCTCAGTCACTGCTTACCTATTGTCTGGAGTGGTATTGCAGCTATTCTACAGCTAGCACACCAATTGTCGTTTGTTGCTGGTTCTCCCTCATATTTCAGCCCTCATCTTTTGTGCTGTTACATCCACCTTTGTATGCATCATATTGAGGCCATATTCCTCCAAATTTAGCCACTGTTGATACACTAGTTGATCCTTTGTTTTGAAGCCATTGTTGGGCATCTTTCTTCACCATGTGCTTAGTGATTGTCTGGCCTTCCTTTCTTCTTTTTGAGTGTTAACATTCGTTGCATCATGGCGTTAGTGATGTTATTGGAGGGTTTGATGTTAAGTCGGAGGGACCATACTAACTATTAAGCATGGTCCATGACTCTCAAGATGTATCTTTATGGTAGAGATATGTGGGGCCATATTGATGGCACAGACCCCAAGCCTACCCCCGATGGTGATCCAAAGAGTGCAGTGGCCAATAGTAGATAACCATATCATGGCTATTACATCACGATGAATGGCTCCTTCTATTTGGCTTTGCCTAGAAAAGTTCATGACGGCTCATGACATGTGGGATTACTCAGCCACCATGTCCAGTCAAGCCATGCTCCAGGATATCAACTTATGCAACAGCTGCTTTCCAAGATGCTTGCTGTAAAGTATTTTATTCATTCATGATGGACTTTTGGCAGGAGTTGACTAGCATGGGGCCCTGTGTTTGTGCATTGTGCATGTCTGAGCTACCAAAGTGTCAGGATCGATAACATCTTTTCTCTTTTCTGATGCATTTTCTACCATAGTTTGAGTCCTTTCAGGGACAATCTTGCATCATTCTGCTTTGCCATATCTAGGTGCTGCTTATTAAGAGCTTGTTGCCGAGGAGATTTGCTTGCATATGCTTGTGCTCCATAGCTGACTCAACTTGAATAAGTTTTTATGATAACAATGAATAAATCAATCACTTTAACATCTATCCCCAGATCCTTTCCAACTTTTGAGTAGGTATCTACATTTTTCCAAGATTTGACCTTTTCTTTGTTTCCTAATATCATACTTTCGTATATGCAAATTAAATATAGTTTCAAGTATATTTTAGAATTACAGCCCTCTGAATGTTTTACAATGTTCAAGCACCCCTTGGTTACCATGTCGGTTGTAGATTTAGTTGGTCTGTTTTATGATTTTATCACTTTTAAATTGATGCTCTCTTTTTATGTGAAACACCTTCATACATGCAGATCCAGTTTTCTCAGAGTCCAGCACTCTTGACCCTCATTCAAGCCCTGTAGTACAGCAGTTCTCTCTTAAGTATATTGATAATGCCACATGCCACTACAAGACCTTGATAGGAGAGGGTGGATTTGGAGCTGTGTACCGTGGTACTCTGCCACATGGTCAAGAAGTAGCAGTAAAGGTTCGATCAGCCACCTCCACTCAGGGAACCCGTGAGTTTGATAATGAGGTAAAAAAAAATTATAGAGCATCTTTCTTTTAGTTGTATATTTTGGGTTGGGGGGGGGGGGGGTACAGTTTTGTGTTCTTTAACTACAGAGAGTTAAGCTTATGTTATTCTTGGGTTCTATACAATGTAGTCTTATTATGAACATACGAGCATCTTTAATTTAGGTGCATGCTTTTGGTGCATCAGCCAAATCTGGCATTAGTAGGAGTCTTGGAACGTGGGAGTGTCTGTCATTGCTAGGTTCCATATTGATTGCTTTATATTCCTATACCACTACTACCTAATGGGATGGTGGTCATGATGAGTGCTTTTTCTACTTTCCTGAATGAGTTTTGGTTTTCAGTTACCTCCTGACAACTTTGTGCAATCAATATCTTAACCAAAAGAGCACACTTACTCTAAGCATTCTTTGCTATGACATTTTCCCCAGGTAAACCTTCTTTCGACTATTCGGCATGAGAATTTGGTCCCACTTCTTGGATACTGCTGTGAAAATGATCAACAAATTCTAGTTTATCCCTTCATGTCTAATGGTTCACTACAAGATCGTCTCTATGGTAGTTATCTTCTGATGAAGGACTATTTAACTTCAATTTGCCTTCTCCTTATATTTTTCTTTTTCTTAATCATGATTTTCTTTGTTTACAGGGGAGGCAGCCAAAAGAAAGGCTCTTGATTGGCCAACCAGGCTCTCAATTGCTCTTGGTGCTGCACGAGGTAAGTATCCTCCTATTGATTTACTTTTCTACTTGATCATATTGGGTATAGGCGGTGGAAGGTCAATCTTGTAAATTTTGCTGACTTCTAATTGCTAGATACCGTTATAATTTTTGGCTGGATATTCACAAAACATCTAATATTGCCTTTGATATTTTTCTTTTTTTAATTGACTGTTGAAAGACAGAAGGAATAAGTTCATGTTGAGAAAAAAATTCTTTCATACTTTTCAATATTATAAGAGTAGAATCAAAAAAAAAATCTGAGTAGCATGAATCAAGCCTTGTCCTTGTCCATGCCTCTTTCCTATCTTGCACATGGCATGCCATCTCAATTATTTCTTTGCCGGTTTATCCTTTAAGTTCATTCTATTTATTTTAAATTTGCTTTCAAGTCTTCACTGTTCTTCTATCTTAACGTTCTCGTTGCTTTCCTGTTCATCTTATGATAAATGAACTCATAAAATCATTTCTACTCTTTTGTGTTAGAGGTGGTGAATGAATTAGCTCATGTTACTCTTCCTGAAAAATTCAAGAAATATCTCTTTGCTATATGGTATGGGATATGTGCCTACATAAATTTATTATGGTGAAGCTATTAAAATCAATGATTTATTGATGGTCCATCTTTGGAATTTTTTATGATATAAAGTATATGTCATGTACGGTACAGACAGCTAGTTTATTAGCCAGTTGTAAATGTAGATTCATTTACCAATTGTGATAAATTGATAATATTCGCATGTTTCTTAATCACCAAAATAGGATTACCCAGAACTTCTTATTATCTTAATAAACGGATGGGTTAACCTGTCCTTTCATCAAAGAAAGATGAAAAAAAGATGACAAATTGATCAAATTAACTCATATTTTAGGTTTTATATAATATTCGTTTAAGTCAGCATAGTGTTTCAGTGTCTAGGTCAATCTTCAATAACATTTATTTCTTATGATTAAGCTGTCCATTATGTTCTCTTAGACTGCTTATCGGTCACAAGTTGTCTGAACAGATATATATTCAAACCAACTGTATGTGTACACTCTAGACCTGGCAAACAGGCAAGCCTTTGGAAACTTTAATTGGTATTTGCAAGTTTTGTTCTTTAATTGTTTAACTTTTAATATATGGATGGTTTTTAGATCCTTTTCTGTATTGGTAAGTAAAAAATAGTTTGACATCTAGTTTTATTTTATAATATAATTCAGGCTTAATGTATCTGCACACTTTTGCTGGACGGTGCATCATACACCGGGATGTAAAGTCAAGCAACATTCTTTTAGATGACACCATGTGTGGCAAGGTGGCCGATTTTGGCTTTTCTAAATATGCACCACAAGAGGGAGACAGTGGTGCTTCTCTGGAAGTGAGGGGAACTGCTGGATACCTGGATCCAGAGTAAGTTTATATATTTTTTCTTAGATGGTTGAAAGAAACTTTCTATAGATATTCTTTTTAACTCGCATTCTTAAGCCCTCATTAGATGTTACTCTTATGTTCTGATTTTGTATCTTGCTCATGTTTTGAGATATCTTATAGTGGATTGATATTGAAGTCAACTGGAGCTGATAAGTATATCAAGTATAGTCATAGAAGAGCATGTACCTTAAAGCTTTCTCTCCAACAAGGAGAAGATTCAAACTTTGGACGCCGGGTTACGAGGAGTATAACAACTGCTGTAACACTTTATAAGGCCTAACTCGGGCCAAAAAGAGTGACTATCAAGAAGAACATCCAATATTACATTTGTTCAAGACTGAATTTCTAATCTTCTTTTGACAACTGAACAAAGATTCTGTGAGGCTTCTATAAAACTTAAAATAGGTTTTCCAACCTGAAAATGACTTTCGCTTAAGTCCCATCATATGGGTTGATCTCTTAACCCGTATGCCTGGTCTCACCTAAGTAAACAAGGTTCATTGCATAAATGATTTCACAAACTAGATGCAAAAAAAAACAGACCACTAAACATGACCTGGTTTGGCCCTTTTCCTTTAAACTTCAATAGCTCCAGCTCCATTGGTTCCCTCTAATCTAGTTCCAGTATCAAGATGTTCATTGCATTACAATCTCTCTGAGAAGTTTGCTAGGAGATGCAGATCTGGTTTTGTTAATTCCATATGTGGCTTTAACTACCTTTTTCTATAAAGCCTCCAAAGACGTTCAAATGTCCAAAGCATGGTCTGCTGTACTGGTCCGTATTGGCCGGTACAGGCCGGTACGTACCGGTCCGGCCTGAGACCGGTACCGGATCAGCGTGGAATCCGATACTGGTAGTTTATTGTTGAATGACCGGTACGGGACCGGTTCGAACCGGTCCGGGCTGCCACCGGTACGCCGACCGGTACCGGTACGGCGGACCTTGGTCCAAAGCCTTTTGCCAACACAAATGGTATCCATAAAATTTTTTAAAAAACTAACTGTGCAAGCTTTCTCAATACTTGTTCATGTTGACTTACTAATATCTTTTAGATAAAAAATGAAACTGAAACTGAAAAGAGAGTAACAAGATGGTGATAAATTGATTGCACTGGCCCTCAGCCTCCTCTTATGGGCTAATAACCTTCATCTTTTAGATGAAGAGGGATTGGCTGGTACATTCTTTACTCGTAAAGTGCTATAAGCCTATAACTATATGCTGCTATCCTTGCATGATAATTTGCCTATCTTGAAGTAAAGAAGTGATCCTATTGTTATCATTGAAGAAAGTTCTACAGTTCGGGAGAATGTGTTTTTACAAGCATTGGTACCTAAGCCATCAAGAAAGTGGTTGACACTTCAAGGGCAAATTTCTTTCTTTGAGTCCCAACTATGTGTTCTTTTCAAAAAGATTCATGTGTTCTTGTGTTCTCCATTCGCATTTTGTTGTTAATGCTGCTGTTATCTATGTATTTTCTTTGTAAGCTCCAAGTCAATTTGTTTTGTAAAAGTCAAGCTTAACTTCTTTGTATTCATTCAAAACTCAAGCTTCTTTGACCTCAGTATCTCTCTGTAGAGAAAGGCGCTTGCTGCAACCAAGTTTGGAAAATCAAAGTAATTGAAATTTAATAAGTCAGATGGCAATCTTAATTGTCATCTAATCTTCTGCAACAGTAGTTTCTACTTTCTTGTCTTGATTATGTTTCAAAAATGTGATGCTCAGTTGTCTTGAGTACTTGAATTCTGGGATTTTTTTTTATTATGAGTCATCTAAGTTATTAAAATACTGCTGCATAATCAAGTTCAGCTCTCTGGTAAGCAATTGCATTGCATGCAGCTGCACACTAATAAGCTCGAATTATGTTTAACCATATCCAAAACATTTTCCCAAGCAGCATCTGTTGGTCTGTGTACTACAGCTTAGCCCATGAGTTTGATTGCATGATGATGCAGGATTTGAAGCAAGCTGATCAAAACTCTAGCGTTGTGATCAAGCAACTTCTGAGTCTGAATGATTGCTAGGCCACCATGTCACAAAGTTATAACAAATCTGAAACCAAAATCTTTATTATATTCTCCTAAACCTGTCATGTTCGGTGACCAGAAAATTATTGGAAGATGGAAATATAAATACAAGTTGTAATGTTCACATTGTTTTATTGCAGATATTATTCGACCCAGCAGCTATCAACCAAAAGTGATGTCTTCAGCTTTGGAGTGGTTCTTTTAGAAATTATAACTGGAAGAGAGCCTCTAAATATACACAGGCCACGCAACGAGTGGAGCTTAGTTGAATGGGTACAGTTTTCAAGTTTTATATACTTATACTTGTTCCTCCCCCCAAAAAAAGTGCATACTCCTTTCTGAACATAATATCTGAACTTTCTGTTTATAAAGCTTGCTACAAAGATAAGTTTTCTTCGGATAACAATGAAGTTTTGGCAGGTGCAGCATTCTTAGCTAGGCAACTGGTGAAGAATTGCTTTCTCTTAGCATTTTCTGATGGAATAATTTTGCTAGAATATGCATTTGCAAGAAAACATTATGAATAACTTTGCCCTAATAAATGTTTTTCGCATCTAAGGGTGAGCCTTGGTGCAACGATAAGGTTGCTCCATTATACACTGGAGGTCATTAGTTTGAAATATGGAAGCAACATCTCTACATGTGAGGGTAAGGCTATATACATCTGATCCTCCTCAGCCCTACAATGGCAGGAACCTTGTGCACTGGACCATCATTCTTAAAATATATTTTGCATCTGCACTCAGAAAATGCTTTTCATTTTTTTCCATGAAATAAAGAAAACATTCTTTTTCAGTCCCTTTTCCCTTATAACACCATTTTCCCATTCTTTAGAACTTGGTACAAGACATGATTTCTTCTTTTTTTTTTAACTTGTGGTCATTCTTTTTATGTATTATAATCATCACTTTCTAACACTTTTTCAGAGTAAGTTACAAACACTTATTTTAAAGTTTATTATATGGTTTATTTTCTATTGTTGCAACTTGCAAGTATGTTGCTGGTTAGCAGTAGAGATCTCAGATATGTGATTCTCCTGTGCTAAAAAATCATGTGGCAAGTGGACAATTTTTATTTGCACATGCATCATGTCTGAAATATGCATCTTTGGCTGGATAGCAAGAATTATCATTGTACAACTTGTAATCTGACAAGCAAGACGATGATAGGACAAGAATTATACTGTACATGGATTTCTTGCAGATCTACACTTGCTTTTAAAGTTGGTGTCTTCCTCCTTTTACAGAAATCCTACTCATTCAAAGATGGTCTTGTATGATGGCAAACACGAGCAGCACAAATTTAAAAATGATTGACATTAGTTGTTGTTTCCCTACAGAACTCTTACAAGACATGCAGTCTCCTTTTGGATATCAGAAATCATAATGAAGTCTGGGAATGTTAAGTAATTTTTAGAAATTCTTTCCTTGTACCTGCCCTTCATAGGTTTCTATTTTCCCATGCTTGGGAGAAATGACCTGAATTTGTTTTTGTTCATGTTCACCGTGGTGAACATCATGAACTAGAAATCGCATTGTCACACAGAGACAATGTTTTGACCCAATTGCATACCATTTCATCATCTTACCCTCCCCCATTTTCAGTCTTGTGTTGCTCCACCATTTATGCCAATCTTGCATTTTTTGTTGAGATCACTGATATAGCAATCTTTCTGTTGATCAATGCTTTCACAAAGCTTAGGGTCTTATCTCTTGTCATTCGTATCCCTAACCAAGCTTGAGTTGAGTTTACCTAGCCCTAGACTTCACCTTCAACTCTTGAGCTCCTTCCACAAATCATCTCAACATGCTTCTACTTTGACCCAACATTGTCTTGTTCATGATGTATGTGGTCATTGTGTATGATCTCTCCTCTTGACTTCAAGGCAAATATTGGATATGATCGTCCATCAATATCATACTAGGATTGAGGTACTCCCACCCTTCTACTTGCATATCTTGTCCAACCTATAGTCTGTGAGGTGAATGTCCTACATTGTCACCTGGATATGCTGGACATCTTTCAGAACCATACTTCACAAATACATTAATTTTTTAATGCTCCATGATATGATGTTCTGCGTGATTCCTTTAGATGTTTAGCTAGTTATAAGAAATGGACGGTACATCTCATGTGACAATCACCACTTTGTGTTTTCTTTAGTTAAATGAATAATTGATTTTGGCAGTCAAAATGTTTTCCATTCAAATTAGCAGTTCATTTTACAGCACAGAAATCTTCCATCTTAAATCTTGCCTTGCAAAGCTCAGTTCTAACTGATGCATTATTTGTATCTAGGCAAAACTATTCATTAGGGAATCAAGGATTGAAGAAATTGTAGATCCTAGTATAAAGGGTCAGTACCATTCAGAGGCAATGTGGAGGGTGGTAGAGGCTGCATTAGCATGCACCGAGCCCTTCTCATCCTACCGCCCCAGCATGGTGGATATTGTCCGGGAGCTGGAGGATGCATTGATAATTGAGAACAACGCCTCGGAATATATGAGGTCCATTGAAAGCATGGGAGGGTCCAATCGCTTTTCAGTGGAGAGGAAAATATTTGCTCCATCTTCAGTACCTACCGAACCATCTTCAACTCACTGTCAAACCATCGCTGCTCCACTTCCCAGATAGTTATGCATGGATCATCAGACAAATGGTGGAACACTAAACAAAATTCAGTTATAGACAAACAAATTGTTGTGAAACCATTTTCAGTTTCATGTATGTATTTATGGTAAATGAGAAGTAGTTGGTGGGGCATCTCTCTCTTAATTTTTTTTGGGGAAAACTTGGTGCGGCATCTTAGGCACAAGGAATCGCAGGGAAGTGCATGATCCTTGTGTTGGTTTTCTATCACCAGTACATGTATAAACAATTTGTGGCTATCAATGCTCTAGCCACTTTTCTGAGAAAATTACATCAAACCATCTTTCGCTGCTAAATGCCAAATTTACATCCTGTTGCTTTTTAATTAACAACCACTTGTGTGACTATTTGTGCTATCTACTTTTTGAGAGCACTAACGTGGGAAAGGGAATGTACAGTTATTGTAGGGGCATGTACTGCTATAGTCTATTGGAATAATCAACAGACAGTTATGTGGGAATTGATAAGTGCACCCATTTTTCCCTTTCTTTAGGCCTTTCTAAAAAGTTATAATAGTCTTTTACATAAAGAAGAGCCATAACAGTTAAAACATGCTTAGTAATTTTGCTATTTGCGTATTTTTTGTTGCAATGTTTTATGTATATATGTTTGTGAAGCTTTACTAATGGTAAAAATGAAAACAAAGGTGTCTCGAGACGTAATTTTCAGTCTTGTTAACTTTTCTCTTTTGTGTTTCGAAAATGAAGAATAAGTTCTAGAAACCTAACCAACGAGATTGCGTTTGCAGTTGTGTATCGGTGCTAAATGAGAAGTTACACTGTATTAGAGCTCATAGTTATCCTAATATTAACCAAAATACAGTGCCTATAAGCAATGCAATTAAGATATTGCAAGTATGATACTTGAGCAATGTGTAGAAAGATAATGAAATTATAAATATCAAGTTATAATTAAAAGAATAAGTAATTTGTGGAGAGAAATATTCTTTATTGGAAAATTAGCTTCCTAAAATCATGAAATTTAATTTGATTTTTTTAACCTTTGCATTGGAGAAAAAGATTTCTGAATTTGTTTTTCTTTTTTGCACAGACTCTAAATGGCCAATAATTTTTTCCTAAAATAATCTAAATTCAATTTTTTCTTACAATATTTTTTCTAGAATAATTAAGAAGTGTCTCCCTCAAATTAGAGCTTATTTCAAATATTTTTGAATTTTTTTCTGCATGCAAGGAATTAGTTAGTGGCTTTCTAAAATATCTCTATATTGGATTTTTTCCTAAAAAATTTAAGCACTAAGTCTACATGCATTGGGGGAAATATTCTTGAAAGGAATATGGCTTCCTAATTTTTTTTCCTATGCACGACAATTTCTAACATAATTAGATATACGTTGCCTCTTAAAATTATAAAATTTATTTTAATTTTTTTACCTCTATGTGCATGGAGAATTTTTTTTTGTTTTTTTTGTGCATGGACTCTAAACCATTTAATATTTTTTTTAGAATAATCTAAAATTTATTTTTTTTTTACGATATTTTTTCTAAAATAAGTAAGAAGAGCACCCCCCACCCCAAAAAAGGAACTTATTTTGATTTTTTTCAATTTTTTACTTCTACATGTAATCAATTAGTTAATGACTTTATAAAATAATTGTAAATTTATTTTTTTAAAAAAAATAAGAAGAGTATTTAAGTCTAGTTGCATAGGGGAAAATATTCCCAAAAGAAACAAGGCTTTCTAAAAAAAAATTCTATATATGATGATTTCTAATATATTTAGATATATAGTATGTGGAGTGATTGAGTAAACCCCTATTTGATTTTGATGAGCTCAAAACATTTGAGTATATTTTATGTTATACTAATTAATTCAATCTAGTGTTTCAGGCAAATATTTGTGTATTTCTAATTAGGTGTCTCAAACTTTGGTTCAAAGTAATTTGGATAAGTATTGGACTCAATATGAACCAAAGTCTGAATTCCGAGTCGACTCCGAGTGGTTTAAAGTTTCTGGCACGAGCTCGAGTTGACTCCGGTACTCTACGAGTCGACTCCGACTGAGAACATATAGAAAGACAGAAAGATGAGTTTCAGACCCTGTCAGCAAGTCGACTTCAAAAGGCTTCGAGTCGACTCCGATGCTTGCCGAGTCGACTCCTGACAGTTTCGAGTCGACTCCAAAGGGTAACAGACAGAAAGACAGAACGATGGATTTTAAACCTTGTTACGGAGTCAACTCCAGAAGGATGCGAGTCGACTCCGACGTTTGGCGAGTCGACTCCTAATTATGCCCGAGTCGACTTCCAGAGGAAAGTAGACTGAAAGACAGAGAACCAATTTCGGAAATATTGTGAGCAAGTCGACTCCAAGAATTTCAGAGTCGGCCCTCAAGTCAGCCGAGTTGACTCCAACAAAGTGCGAGTCGACTCCGAGGTAGGTCAGTTCAATAGACAGAGAATCAGCCTTTTGGACTCTGAGAGCGAGTCGTCTTCCGAAGATCTCGAGTCGCCTCCCAAGATAGCCGAGTCGACTCCAAGAGAACCCGAGTCGACTCGAGGAAGAAAAACATATACATGGATTTTTGGAACCCTGAGAACGAGCCATCTTCTAAGTGCCGAGTCATCTCCAGATGTTGGCGAGTCAACTTCAGGTTTGATCCGAGTCGACTCCAGGACGGGACAAGCACTTTAATTCAAATCTCAAACAGTGAGCGAGTCGTCTCCAATAAAGCATGAGTCGACTCCAGCAACAACCGAGTCAACTCCAGATCGTGCGAGTCGACTCCGACCCCAACGGATACATTGTCAGGATGTGCAGACGAGACAGAACGGCTATAAATCAGTCTCTAACGGCTATTTTTCGTAGGAAACAATTTAAATAGCTAGAGAAAACAGTACTAGACAACAAGAGAGCTATTCCATCTGAGGATTAAAGCATTTCAACTACCAAGAGCTTCTTGAGAGTAAATACAAACAAAAGAAGGAAGAAGTGCATTCAACTCAATCCAAGAAGTACTTCCTTCGCATTCAAGGCTCTACTACTGTCATCCA
>JAOXJJ010000775.1:115037-127134 GCA_025769935.1 Phoenix roebelenii
ATCTATTGTCTCTCCAAGTTTTATACATACATACACACACATATATATATATATATATATATATATATATATAACAAAACCAGATCAGTTCTCACCACTGGTCTATTTAGCAAAAACGGGCGTGACTATAGAGAGGGCTCTCGCGTTATACGTAGGCGTATACCGTGGCCCCCGATGATCGTATCCAACAGCCCCATCGGGCCATCGCCCTCACCCTGCCCCCGGCGCTGGCGCTCGCGAGCGATCGGTAGAGAAGAGGACACGAGAGAACAAGAGCGAGATAGGTGGAAGAAAGGAAGACGTTGGAAACATGCCGGGCTATGGAGACTCCAAGTCCGAGGTTTCTTCGCTCTCTACGTCTTTTTCCCTATTTCCCCTCGGGGATTTGGTAAAGATTAGAGTTATTTGTCTGGAATTCGTCAATCGATTTCGTTATCTAGAGTCAATGCTGGATTGGAACGATTTCTTGTCGGGAACTTTGTATCTTGTTTTAGTGTTTGGTGGATTGGGTCGTCTTGAGAAGAAGCTTGGCGTTCTTGATTGGTTTTGATCGGATTGAGGGTTTCTACTTCGATTAATAGTTGCAGTCGGTTTTTTGGATGGAACTTTTAGTTTAACTTCGTGCAAGAATTGCTTTTGCTTTTATATTGTTTATTGTATCAATTGAAGGTTCGCCTTAGGGTTATGTTTGGACAAGATTCATAAAAATTCTCGGATATTGGTTTTCCTCAGAGAATCTTCTACAAATTTAGGGTTTCATGGTCTAATTCATTTTATAGCTTTTGTCGGGCTTCTGTTCCTTTTAATCCCCATAGCATCTTCATGTGATTGCAGAGCGATTCTCATGAGCATGAAAGAGGTTCTTCGAAAAGCAGAAACAGGGAGAGAGATAAGGAGAGGGAAAGGTATAGAGGACGAGAACGGGACAGGGAACGTGATGAGGAAAGGGAGAGGGATCGGGAACGAGATAGGGACAGGGACCGTGATCGTCATCACAGGAGGGAGCACAGCCGCGGGAAATCTGATGATCATGATCATTACCGTAGCCGAGATCATGAAAGGTACAGCGGTTGAATCTTTTTTATGCAAGAAATCATAACTTTATATTTGTCATATTATAATGATAATGCGTTGCACTGCCAATAATTCATATGCCAGGCTTAGATATTTTATTTAAACATTTTAATTGCTTATCAACAGTGTGTTTAGTTAAATATGTCAAAGAACGAGTTGTTACCACAGTATTGGATAATCTGTTTTGCTTGTTGAGATTTTTGTTTCAATCTCGTATGCTTTGGCTATCTTTTGTTGTTAAGTGGTTTTATCATACTTGAACCTTGTATTGCTACAAGTTTGTGTTCTATTATGTAAATCTTACATGCTATGATACACCTTTGACTTTTCTAGATATAGGTATCTTGTGCATCTATATATAATGGCATGCATGATTTTCTGGATTATTGTTTTCCTAAAGTCTTGATACCTTTGTTCTTCTCATTGTTTGTTCCATAGCTTGTTTCTAATCAATTATTGACTTATTGTCAGTGCTGATTCCTTCTTTGAATGCTGTAACTATATTAATTCTCTCAATGTTTCAGGTATAGGGACTATGAGAGAGACAGAGACAAGTACGATGGACATACGTCTCGATCTCGGTCAAGGGGTAGATCTCATCATAGATCAAGATCGAGGGGTACATCTGATCATAGATCAAGGTCTCGTTCCCGCTCAAGGTCAAAGAGGTAAGTTGCAAATAACCAACAGGCTTATATCCATGACTTATGTCAATTAAGGTTTGAAAACATATGCTTTTAGTCTTGCTTCTGTACATGAGGTTGCCTATGATTTCTGTCATGATAAGGGAATTTATTATACTTTCAGATAGCTATGGTGAAGAAGGCATGGTCAATCACTTCCATTGAGAGAGGAAAAAAAACAAAAGGGCTATTTATAGGCAAATCTATCATCTAAAGGGCTGGTTATGTTATGAGAATCTTATATTACATTATTTGCAACTTATTTGGTCTTAAACTTTAGTGCTAACTTTAGGATCTCTGATGTAGTGTCTAACTAAGAACTTCTGTTTTAATGAACATATTCTGTGATGTGATATTTGCGTTATTCCATTCAGGATTATAGGATATGTCATGTAATGTCCAAGCAAGCTCAAAACTTCTAGATCAAAAAGCTCCTGCATCTGTGTAGGGCAATGTTAGGACTATTCTGTTGTGGTGTCATTCTATATTATAGAACTCCTATGGTATACATTTGAAACCAATTTCAAGTGCACGTGTTTTTTTGTGTTTGCTTATGTTCCGTATATGGACAAATGTTGTGACGATCTACATCATTCATCCTGATGCGAGGTTCAAAGGTTATCATGGTTTCTTCCCCCTTTACCCAGACCATACATTTTTTGGTCCTTTTAACAAACATGGCGTATAGTCTATACCATCTGCAGATTGGCAAATGGTGATGCTTGAAGATACTGACAGGGAATCCCAGATTTAGTAGCATATGATGATTCTAACGAACAGGAAGTTACTTGAAAACATTCAAGCTCCCAATTGGAGACTTATCCTAGAATCAAACAGTTGCAACTTTTTAAATTTTGTGCCCAGCTTTGGCTTGCTAATCCTGGGATTATGACGGGACCAAGTTGCAGGCCTTTAGGGAAGGGGGGGGGGGATTGTAAGATAAGGAAAGAGGAGTGGAGCGTGAAAGAGGAGGTGATGATTGGATGAGAACAGAGGGAGTAAGAGAGGTGGTCACAGGGGAGCGTTCACGGAGCTAGAGTAGCTTGGTGTGAGGTTGGAGTCTTGAAGGTTAGGTGCAGGGATGAATAGGGTAAGAGCAGAAGAGGAAGAGGAGAATATGAAGGAGAAGGGAAGAGGAGAGGAGGAATGGAGGGAAGAAGAGACAAGGTGATGTGGAGAAGGGAGAAGAGTAGAATCGGGAGACTAATTGCAATGTGTATAAGATAGAGGAATAATCTGAAAAATTGGTTTCAGTAAGAGGAGTTCATGTTTGGTGATATGAGCATATATTAGATTTTCTTTTGTTATATCTAATCCAGATTCTTTAACATGGAAATCCCTTAAATGTCAAGATAAATCGGTGATGCTATGTTGTTGTGACTAATATGATAAGTCGATTCCTAAGTCATTTGGCAGTACTAGCATGATAGAGAGCTACCTAGGATGATAAGGCAGTCTGGAGCTTTAAAGATATGTAATGCAACCGCACAAGCATTTCCAGGACAAGAAAATGATAAAGGTGAAATTTGGAGGTTCTGAATCCTTTCTTCACTATATAATTGTCATTGCCTGAATCTAACGTATTGCTTAATGCTTATAATCATGTAATGTTTGGCTAGCTTCTTCTTTTTTTTCTTCCTCTAGAGAACATGAAAGTGTCTTATTATGAAAGTTTTAAGGCACAGTCATTTTGAAGATGCATCTTTTATTGTTGAACTTAGCAAGTATATGACATTTTCTTCTGTTCAGGTACAAAAAATTCAACTTTTATAGTGATATCTAATCAGATCTTGTCTAATCATCTTGAAGATTGTTAGAGCAAAATATGGCATGCACACTTTCCTATCCTTGTGTTCGTGTATGTGTGCGCATGCTTCCTTTTTATTTTTGAAAAATCTTACTATTCTTATTATTTCTCAGTAACCACTCTAGGAGCTGGTTCCCTTGCTTGTATATGAGAGGCTTTTACTTTTCCCGCCTTCCAACCAAGTTGGTGCGGTCTGTTCTGAATCACTAGCGAGGCAAAGCTGGCTGTTAGGTTGAATCTGTGCCCAAGCTATCATAGAGCTTTCTAATATTCTAGAGCTGCAATTTAAATTGCCACCAGGCCCACCACAAGCCCCTATCATATTACTGTCATGGGAAACGTTCACTGTAAAATGAATATATGCCATGAATACATGTCAATTACTCAGCTCCATCCCCTTGATGTGGTCAGGGGATTGGTTACAACCATTAAAAAAGGGTTTTGATAAATATGCGCTTGACAAGGAGAAGCACGATCCATTAGGCTAAAACTGCTGAGTCACAACCTGTGGCCTATGGAAGCGATTTATAGGCTAGTTTGTGAACCTTGTTTTTTGTCCTTATCCTTTTTTTGTTGCTGTAATTTGCTAGTTTCCTAATCGAGTTATTTGAGTATGCTTTGTTGTTATGGATCTGTTAATTGATAATATCTTTTTTTCCCCCAAATACAGCAAACGTATCAGTGGTTTTGACATGCCACCTGTGGCTACTATGATACCTGGTGCAGTCATTGCAGGTATGCCACCACCAAAGATATCACTCGTTGGTGTCTGTACTCTTGCTTTCTTTGTCTTGTGTTAACTTAGGAATGTTTATATTGAGATGCATGTTCTGCTTGGTAAGCACTAGTCATTTTAATGTCTGTTTCAATGACTTTCCAATTCATTTAGAACTGCTATACTTGGATGAGATGTTATGTTTTCAATTTTTCACCTTCTGATTTTATACTGAAACTGAGTGCGCTTTTTGTTGTTCTTGTTTTTTTGGTGGTGGTTTCTTTGTTTTTTGCATGTAAGTTGTTATAAGAAGGCAATGTTGGGTCGCTTGTCCCACCATGCTGCCAATGGGCGTGAGCTGACTACTGTAGCTTTTTTGGAATCAATGCACTGGTTTGATGGTTCTTGTTCACCTTCAAAAGGCAACTATTCATTTTTGGTATTCTTACTAATATTTCCTCCAGTACATATATACCCTATAGATGATAAATTTGACGGGGCCGGGTTTATCTTTTATTATTGATGGTATATGAAGATGATGCCATACCTTTCTGCTGCTTGTTATGATAGGCTTGTGGATTATATTTTGTTTTAATTTTGTTGGTTTTGCAGGTCAGATGACTGGGACCACAAGTGCTAGTCCTGGAATGTTTCCAAACATGTTTCCATCAACACCTGGACAGGTTTATTCTTCTTTTCTTTTTTTTTGGCAAATGAATGTATAATTCATGTATTCATATGTTTGTCTGTATTCATGCAGTTGTCAGCTCTCTCTTTGATGCCTTATCAGGCAATGACGCAACAGGTTTTATGATCAACTAAATTGTCTGATCATTTAATCTGATCACGATATTCTGTGGTCTGAAATTATTTTTGTGATCTCCAGGCAACTCGACATGCTCGGCGTGTTTATGTTGGCGGCCTTTCTCCTACTGCTAATGAGCAGGTGTGCCCATTTAATATCTCTCATGTTTCTTCTGTAATATTTCAATTATCTCTCTTTATCTTCTGCTGCTGTTGACCATGGAAAAGCTTTTGCGTTCAGGGAGTGTATTCAATATCCTCTAATGGATATGCTTTTTACACTATTTATCATTCCACTAGGTCATAGAAGTTATTTCATGACTAGTATCCTTCTTGTAACTAATCGAATGTTCATGTAAGACACATGCTTACATTTTTATTAGGGTAAAAAATTTTATAAGGAGATGGAAATTTAAGTGTTTTTATTATTTTCTTACTTTTATTATACAGTTGAAAATCTTGATCTATGATTTCTTTATAAAATCTTATCAGTTGATGATTTAGATGTGCTTTTGTTATTTCTCAAAAAAAAAGCATTTTATAAATTTTAAAGCAAAAATTAACACTTCTTGAGAGAAAAGGGTGTCTTTCATCATGCTTCATAAATGGCTTCTCATATTGTGCAAAAGTAAAAAGTTGTAGAAGAAGAGGAAAACTAGCTTCTAATTAATCATTTATCTTTATACAAAGGATATACGTTGTTTCCATAGAAATAATGAGTGTGGCTTGTGTTGGAGCAAATATATTAGAGGTGCAAATGTATTTGGAGAAGTCAAATTTAATTGAACCATCATGGACCCAAGCTGGACCTAGAATATTGTGCCAAAGCCCATCATCTAGATTCTAGAGGCTAGACTCATGTCTCAACAATTTTTGACTTGTTTAAGTCTGTTTGAACAAAGTTAGATTTAAGTCTGTCAGCACAAAAGTAGATTCAAGTCTATTAGAAGATATAAGGCTATTGAAACAAACTTTCCTGTTTAATGTTTTACCAAACACCATACGCTTGAAAGAGTGCTTCTTTTTCAAACACTTTCATAGATGTGCTTTAAGAACAGCCCCTCTGAAAAAGCTGAAGCAGCATGAAACATACCTCGAAAGTAACTTCTGCAGCAGCACGGACAAACCAAGCTTGAGCCCTATCCCTATAAAGCTTACATGGTGTAAATCCTAGGATGGAGAACTTGTGACTAGGACTACATTTAACTAATTTTTGACTTGAGAATTTTGTTTTATTGGATTGAAAATTTGTTATAAACTTATATTGAAATTATTGACATTATATCTCTTGAGCTTTTTAATACTATATGAAGATCTCAAATGTGACTAAGTGGATGGTAAGGCATGTGCAACATGATGTAAAAGTCTGATTATGCTCAGCTTTAGAGTGTTACTTGCCACTTCATGCCCATGCCAATTATCCAGGTTTCCTAAGGTGTCCAACATTTCTTCTAAAAAAACCTGAAATGAGGATACTTCCATAAAGTAGAAATATGTATTAGACTTAATTATAAACAAGGTATGTTGTTGTCTAGGCTATATTGTCTAGTTAGTGATATTTCTTATAAAAAAATCATTTGATGCATATCACAATTATGAAAAAGATGAGAAAATGTCTAAGATAGGATTGTTTAATATTTAGGATAGTCAAGATTTCCATTGTCAGACCATTGAGCCCTTCCTCGGATGGTTTCACCTCTTGCCACTTGGGCAAGGGAGTAGGGGTTCAATTCCGGTTGGAGTTTGTCCTTGACAGGTGGTGTGGGTATGCTAGGGTAGAAAGGTGGGGATGAGCCCCTCCTAATCTCCCTCCCTCCCGCCACCAACCCCACATAAAAAATAAACATTATCATGACTTTCACTAATATGTCATTTGACAGGATAGTTAAGAATTAAATTGTTATACTAAAGTGGCTCTTGTTAGGAACTGAGAGTTTTGAGGCAAGTGGCAATAGTTCTTGGCTAGGATTCATGTGTTGGTTTGTGTCAATTGTGTCATACCGAGCTTGTGCTGAACTGGACATGTTTGATACTCGATGTGGCTTGTGTCATTGCCTTCCATGTTGCAGTGTATGCAGGGTATGGACATAGGTTGATACTCAATAGGTTTAGTGCAGAGCCAAAAAGTTTTTTTGTTTTTACAATTTTTTTGTAAATAGGACACTCATTCTGGTGCCTGTGTGTGTCGTATCGTGTCCAAGTCTTTGTAAGTCTTGATATTCCAAGAGTTTTGAGAATTTAAGCTTCTGGATTGAATGGCATCATCATTATTTTTATGAAGGCTGTTCTAGTTAGATTCTCCAGGTTTGAAATTCATGATGGAATTTTCATCAAAAATTTTCCCAGAACTTATTGTTCTGCATAAGTAATGTGCTGAATCTGATGATGTGGACAATTTAGTGCATGCAGGCATTTTTAGCAATTTTATGGACATGTATCTGATATGATTAAATTGCGAATAATTCCTCTTTCATTTTTTTATCACTCAATGGTATTTGAGTGTTTGGGTTGTGTATGCTATTTCTATTTTGTTGTATGCAAACAAAACACTCTTGAGCAATGTTTGAAACTTAGTTTTAGTCTAACCTGGGCAAGTTAGGTTTAGTTTTGGTTGTTTTGCAGTTTTGTAGGTCTCAACCAATAAAAGAGAATTACAATAAAAAAACAGGAAAGCAAAGAAAAATATAATTCACTTGAGAGTATATCCTATTGTTTTGGACTTCTAGCTGAATTACTATAGCAATTTTGTGTTGAAACATGAAAATATATATATTTTTTTAAAAAATAGATCATTAGCAAATTATGTCTTGCATCAATTTAGAGTTTAATATATTATTTTCTTGTTCGATAATAATTTGAACATAACAATCTAAATGTTTATGATTTTTTTGCTTGAGGATCCATTTTCTAAATTGTGGTTCATGATGCTACATATGTACCTGCTGGTGTTCAGCATTGGGCCAGTTGAAGTCCCCATAAATGTTCAAGCCTCATAGTGGTCCACTAGGTGCGGACATATTTTGGCAGAAAGCATTCGAGATGCAAAAGCATATGGATTATATGGGTCATTGGTTGCTCTTATGTTGGAAGATATTTGCCTTCCGAGTATACGTTTGAAGATTAGTAGCTTAAATTGTGTACCTTTTTTTTATTTATTCATCTTTGTTGCTTATGTCCTGATTGTACACTGCATTGGGTTGCTTAAAATTTGATCACAGTCCATTGGTGGATATTGTTATTATTTAGGTCAATATGTCATACTCAAATAGATTTTAAAAAGTGTCAAAGAGTATACATAGAATCTTGTTCTTATTTGTTTCTATTCCACTATTTTAATCTATTTCTATGAATGGTGCTTTATATGGATGTTCCTAAACCACCATTTGAATATGGCTATTGTATTCACTGCATACTGCATAAGCACTATGCAGCACTACAATCACCCACATATCCTGAAGGTGTTTTAGAAACTTGTTGTAGATAATCAAACCTCTGTCATAGATTTACTCTAAATCTTGTTAGATATTTGGCTTGCATTTTGATCCTGTTTAGGGTATGATTGTTGTTAAAGGATCTATTTTGTGCGTATAGGTTATTGCAATTCCAGGTGCCTTCCTGAATGGTATTCAATGAGAATCTAAATTTTGTATGTTTCTAATTTTTTCTTTCTGCAATAAATTCTCAACAGCTCCCCATTTTTCTTCTTTTCTAACTCTCTCATAAGATTATTAAGTTGTCTTCTTAGTTCTTACAATAAGGATACCTTGTAATTTATATATTGTACCCCTAGAGTTTCATGGAAGCTGCAACGGCCTATTTAAGAGTTTACTTATTTACATATTTGGCAATAATCAAGAGTTTGTGCTTATACAGATTTATCAATTAGCAAGCTATCCCATATTTTTTAATTGTGCCAGTTTTATGCTCTAAAGGTGTGGTTCTTACTCCTTGGATTATGGGTGTAACGCTTTGTCATGCCGTCTTGGTGGTGCAACGAAAACATTGCTTTTCAAGTTCTCTCTTCTTAACTTTCCTCTTCGCTTTATTATAAATTATCCATTTAAATTAGCATCTACCTCTCTAAACCATCAATTGATCGACAAATTCTTAAAGTGCAGTGCTTCCATACCTTCTCATTATTTAAATAGAGTCAAATATTTGAATTTCTATGAGTATAGAACAAACATGAAATTTCTCTCTCTTCATTAAGACCCTTGAAGATGCAAATCATCCTTATCTCTTTATTCTTTTGATTAATTTTATCTCCGACACAATTGTGCAACAACATTCCAACATGTATAGCACAAGTCGAGACAATTTTTATACCATTATTATTCTTAACCATATAAATTTGTTCTTATTACCCTTGTGCCCCTGGAAGCTAAATATCATATTCCCATACCTTTTTATACATTTTGAGCACTGAAGCTTCATCCATTTTATCATTCTTCATCAGCCTTATAACCAACTCCCTAACCTAATGTCAACCCTTAATGAGTTAATGCTGGATTTTTGCATAGTGCAGCATTGGGCAAGTGGGAAACTTGCCACGTCTGAAGCCTGCATGGTGAAAAGGGAGATCTTTATCTTATTGTTTATATAGTCTAAGCTAATGGAACTGAGATGCGACCATCCAAGGTGTGGGGATATTGAAAGGTCTGATACCAATTGTGGGGGGATGAACCGTTTCAAACCACAACACCTGGGACGTTCCCTTGGCTGCTAGAGGCGTGGATCACTGTTCTTTGATGGTGGAGGAGAACAAGAGCCAAGCGGAAATAGGCTTTTCTTGCTTATAGCTGAACACAACTCCTAATCAGGTTAAGACTTCTCCCTTTCTTCTGTGCGGCTGATGGGTGGTTCAAGTCCTTGGACGTGAAGAATTTCTCCTTCGGTGGCTGCGTGCGCTAGGGTTCTCTTGGAGATGGCGGCTTACATGCATGAGAGAAAGAGAAGAGAAGAGAATAGGGTTTTCAGGAAGAAAGGAGTTTCATCTAATTTCATTCCACACACAAAATACATGAGTGTATGTATATATAGTCAATCATGACCCAAACCCTAAAATTTTTCTAGGCTAAACCACATGAGAAAGCACTCAACTCAAGCCCATGTATACCCATGACTTGCATGCTCTCTCTCCCTTTGAGCCTAAACTTAGCCCAATAATGGTTAGCCTCAAGACCCGAATTACCTGAGTCTCAAGCAGTTAGAAGACCAATTTTCGTCTCTACCTAAATCTGGTGCAGGTTTGGGGTCGACACTTTAACAGCATTAGTCGGCCCCAGTTGTGCAGGGGTCAACCCCAGATCAGCATGAGTCGGCCCTAGCTTTGCAGGGGTTGACCCCAAATCAGCATGAGTCGACTCCTGCATTGTTTCCATTGCAGTTTCTTACATTTCTTGCTTTGGATGCGCCACACTTGTGCCCACAATCTCCACTTTGTCCATCAACCCTATCAGCCCCACATATGAGAGAGAACTATTTCGCGGAAGAATCTTCGTAAGTGCATCCGACTGGTTCTTTATATAAACTTTAACCAGCATCACTTCACCTTCTTCCACAAGCTCCCTGATCATGTGGTACCTCATATCTATATGCTTTGTGCGAGCATGATAAACTGGATTCTGAACCAACTGCAGAGCACTTTGACTATCACTATGTAGCACCACTGTACCTTGCTTCATGCTCATCTCCTGAATGAGTTTCTTCAACCAAAGAGCCTCCTTGGTAGCCTCTGTAATCTCTATATATTCTATCTAGTATTAACCAGATATAAAGAGTCCTCTTACGATTATTACACCACAAGAACCTACTTTTAACACCTTTCTGCCCGTGAAATCCTTTTCTTCTGCTTTTCCCTCAAAGGCACAGATGAAGGGAGAGCATACAGAACAGTCTCCGAAGGCGGAGCGAAGGCTCCCCCTAGTGAGAATTAGGCTTGATGGGGCTATGTCTTGCAGACTTGCTATTGCTGACTTGGGGAACCCTCGACATTTCCACTGATTCTAAACCCCTCGATTCATTCGCCTGTGGGAAGCATATAAAGTATAGTAATCAAAAAAGCATTACAAGTCCACTTGTCCTCTTATCCCCTTTCAGTCTCTTTGTGAGAGCTATATTCCCGTTGCCGACTCAGTGAATCGAAGAGGAGTAACTTAGCGGGGAATAGCATCTGATACAATTTCTTATCAGCCTCTCCTAATTGGAGAGAGAGAACCAATCTGACGGGGAGTTCTTTCTCCGTCCCATCACTAGCAGTTGCGGTTCAGCCACCGATATCGGTGTGGGAAACAGGGAAAAAGAGAAACCAAGCATTTATGACGCTTCGCTTGCGCAGAAAAAGGAGTTCATCGAGAAAACCACTTGTCTGACTTCTTTCTTTTATTGTGGAAGCGAGGGGAAGGTCTACTACTTATTGGCCAAAAGAGCTCACTAGGGCAAACCAACTTGTAGAGCTGACAGAGATGCAAGCAAGGGTGGTTCTTCCTCTTTTGATTTGGCACGTGGGACAAGCCTCCTTACGAAGTGGTCCTTCATCTCTCTATAACTAGCTGTATAATTCAGTTCAGGTCTTTGTCTTCTTTTACCCCTGTGCCAACTCGACCGACCTTGAGGGAGTAAACAAGGCCTCGCCGTTTGAGAGGACCCCACGCCCTAAGGTTTCGCCGTTTGAGAACCCCGGCTGCAGCCGGCTTCCTCGGTTACTGGGTTACAGGTATTGAATGCCATCTCCGGGGCGCTCTTTGTCTAAGATTGGACTAAGGGTACCGGCACCTTGGCGGCATTGCATCCTTTTTTGTTTTTTTCTTTTGGCTAATAAGCCCTTAGGTTGTACGCCAGCCATAAGATTGAAAGATCCAAACCTTCCTCTTTGAAGCGGAAACGGACGTGGCCAAAACACATAAGAAAAGATCGGCGTAGTCGGGGCTGTTTTTCCGACAAGAGTCTGATACCTTGACTCCTCCCGCGGGTAAGCTTGTTCTTCTGCGATATTTCCTTCTTCGTTTGCGTGGA
>JAOXJJ010000775.1:127234-156393 GCA_025769935.1 Phoenix roebelenii
TGTCCGTTTTTATGGGCAGACTTTGAATCCCGTCGGACAAGGACTAGATCACACCGAGCAAGGGTTGTCGCCCTAAACAGCAGACAGCCGTCACTGACACAGACGCGCCCCAGAAGACGACGAAAAAGAAATCCGACAAAGACAAGCCGAAGGAGGTAGGGTCCTGTCCTAAAGATTAAGATAAAAAAAGGGGCGGGTCCCTTTATGCATGCATCTCCGTACAAGTGGAGGCCGGAAAGATCAAACCAATGGCCTCTGTGGTAGACAAGGTCGTGATAGGTTGAAGGGTTGATTTTCAAGAAACAGGTTCACCATACATGCAGAAGACAACCTGTAGTAGACCTTCTTGTATCTAGATCATCTGCAAAGTTAGCATCAACAAATCCTTCTAATGGACCTGAAAACTCACTTGAGACATTTGAGTTAGCATCTTCTAGGTCCATCTTGCTCCCCAAAAATCAGACCAAGCCTCCGAGTTTCTTGAAGATACCGAAAGATCCACTTCAGTGCCTTCCAGTGCTCCTTTCCAGGGTTTGCCATGTACCTGCTCACCTGGCTCATTACATATGCTATGTTTGGCCTACAACACACCATAGCATATATCACGCTGCCCACGACACTAGCATACAGAACTCTCTCCATGTACTCTTTCTCTTTATCTGTCTGAGGGCACTGCAGCTTGGAAAAAGTCATGTGGCTTGCAAGAGGTGTTCCAACCGGTTTGGCTTCATTCATCCCAAATCTCTCCAACACCTTCTGAATGTATCCTCCAAATGACAAGTGAAGAATACCCTTGCTTCTATCTCTGAAAATTTCCATCCCAAGTATCTTCCTGGATGGACCCAAATTCTTTCTCAAATTCTGAAGACAATGCAATTTTCAGCCCATTCACTGCATCGGCACTCCTACTGGCATTGAGCATATCATCCACATACAAAAGTAGATACAGTGCATCATCCTCATCCACATTCTTCACATAGACAGCTATCATGTTCACATCTGAAAAAACCAAGGCTTAAGACAAAAGTATCAAACCTTTTGTATCGTTGTCGGGGTGACTGCTTCAAACCGTAGAGAGCTCTCTTGAGTAGACAGACCTTTTTCTCCAACCCAGACTGCCTAAAACCAGCTGGTTGGTTCATGTAGATCTTCTCCTCTAGGCTCCCATGTAAGAACGCCGTCTTCACATCCATTTGCTCCAATTTCATATCATACTGTGCTACCAAAGACAACACCATCCGAATTGAAGCATGTCGCACCATTGGAGAGAATACCTCTGTGTAGTCAACTCCTTCTCTCTATGAGTACCCCTTTGCTACAAGTCTTGCCTTGTATCTGACTCCACCTTGCTCTGAAGGTATCTCCTTTGTGAACACCCATTTTGAACCAATGGTCCGAGCATCTTTAGGTAGATCCACTAGCTGCCATGTACTGTTCTTTTCCGGTGACTGCATCTCTTCTATCATGGCCTGCATCCATGACTCCAGATTTGAACTTTTCATGCTTCCTCAAAGGTCTCTAAATCTCCATTAGCAGGAATGAGAGCATAGGAGATAGTCTCATCAATGCCATATCTGACAGGCTTGTAGATGATACGCTTCTGCATATGCGGTGCCACTCCCCTTACAAGGTCCTTCAAACCAGAACTGTGTGGCTCTACCTGCACATCCTTCTGGACAGATGGCCCTCCTAGCTGGTCTTCCACATATGTGGGAACGTGCCTACCAAATTCTATCTCAAAAGAAACAAGTTTGGAGGTAGAATTTGAAAGTACATCACCTGCTAGTGAATGCTGTCCATTGCTGTCCTGTCTAGCCTTTTTAACATCATCTGCGATCCCTGGCTTCTTCAGAATGCTCTTCTCATCAAAGATCACATCTCTACTGATGGTACACTTGTGGGAATGAGGATCCCGCAGCAAGTAGCCTTTGACTCTATGTGGATATTCGATGAAGATCATCTTCTGCGACTTCGGGTCTAACTTGCTTCTTTCGGTTGCCTCCACAAGTGCATAGGCCCGATAACCAAAAACCTTTAGGTAGTCAAGCTCCACCCTTTTCCCACTCCAATTCTTCCTGGAATGCCTCTATCAAGTTTGCGATTTGGGGACCTGTTAACAAGAAAACATGAAAACATTATTGCATCACCCCAAAAAGACTTGAGAAGTGATGCCTACAACCTCAGACTTCTGGCTTTCTCTGTAAATGTTCGATTCATCCTTTCGGCTACACCGTTCTGTTGGGAAGTCATCCTCACTGTGAAATAGCATTTAATCCCATTCTCCTCACAGTGCCTTCTGAATTCGCTGCTAGTGTACTCACCTTCATTGTCAGACCTTAGGCATTTCACTGGTTTTCCTGTTTTCTTTTCAACTTCGGTTCTCCAAGATTTGAACCAGGCAAACACCTCTGATTTTTCTTTTATCAGATACACCCATACCTTTCTGAAGAAGTCATCAATGAATGTCAAGAAATATTTAGCTCCACCTCTGGCCGAAACAGGAGCCGATCCCCAAACATCTGAGTGAATTAGGTCCGATATACCTTCACTCCACTTGAAACTGCTGGCAAACTTTACCCTATGCTGCTTGCCATATATGCAGAGCTCACATGTCATTCTCCTCCTTTTCAACTACTGGAATCAGACCTCTCTTACCGAGTTCCGTGAGCCCTCTATCGCTCATGTGCCCTATCCGATAGTGCCACAGTTGGTATGCCAACTGTTTCTCTTGTGCCGCCGCCAACACCTCTGCACTATCTGTCACAACTGAGTCTTCCATCTCATACAGATTATTATTCAATCTTCTCCCTTTCATCACTACCAAAGCTCCCTTGGTGATTCTCAAACAGACCGTTGCTTGGTTGGCTTCCAAAAGCACACCTATGCTTCTTCAGATAGCCTAATGAAATCAGATTTTTCTTCAACTCCGGGACATATTTGACATTGGTCAGTGTTTTAATGACCCCATCATACATCCTCATCTTTATGGTACCAACACCAGCAACCTTGCAAGAATGATCATCACCAAGGCTTATACTTCATCCATCGATTTTATCATAAGAAGCAAACCACTCCTGATGCGAAGTGTAGTGATGAGAGCATGCTGAATCTAGTGTCCACTGGCTATCATCCTTCATGGTCCCATCTGAAACTACCAGTAGATCATCCCCACTGTCTTCAGATGAATTAGCACCACCATGGCTTGCCAAACCACCCTTTAAAAGGCTCTTTCCCTTCTCAATTTTCAGCAATGGACAATTCTTCTTCATGTGACCAAGTTGATGACACTTGAAGCACTGAAGCACTTTCATGCTTTCTGCTTGCCCCGAGACTTAGATCTGCCATTGGACTTGTCTCTAACTTTTTCCCTAGGTCTCTCTTGCCTCTCATTTACAGCAAGAACTTCTGAGTTAGAACTTTCCTTGCAAATCTTCTCTCTTTGCTCATTAGATAGAAGAACACCAACTACCTCTTCATAATTCAGGGTTTTTTTTCCATACACCCAGTAATCAGCCCATCATAAGACCCCGGGAGAGAATACAACAGTAGAAGGGTCCTATCCTCTTCCTCAATCCGCACATCAAGACTCACAACTTTCGAACACACTTGATTAAATTTCGGCATCCGCAAACTGTATAACTGTTTCTTCAACCACATCTTGTTTGTCATGCTCTTGCCCATGTATGTGTTTTCTAACCTCTCCCATAGTTCTTTGGCCGTGGTCTCCAAGCAAATCTCAGGTAGAACTTGATCAGCCAAGCACATCCTAATGGTGCTAAAGGCTATCTCCTCTTCCTCAATCCGCACATCAAGACTCACAACTTTCGAACACACTTGATTAAATTTCGGCATCCGCAAACTGTATAACTGTTTCTTCAACCACATCTTGTTTGTCATGCTCTTGCCCATGTATGTGTTTTCTAACCTCTCCCATAGTTCTTTGGCCGTGGTCTCCAAGCAAATCTCAGGTAGAACTTGATCAGCCAAGCACATCCTAATGGTGCTAAAGGCTATCTCCTCTAAGTCCTCCCAATCTTCAACACTGATCTTTTCCGGTCTTTCCCTTACCAAGACCTTATAGATCCTTTGCTGTACTAGCAAATCCTTCACCCTTTGCTGCCATAGGGTGAAGTTCCCCTTTCCATCAAACTTCTCAAAATCCGTCTTAAGATTGCTAGAAGCCATACAACAAAACAGAAATCAAAGAACGCAGAAATTCTGTTTTGAAATCTTACCCGCAGATTCTGATCTTTCCTCCATCAAATCACCAATCAATGGCTCTAATATCAATTGTGGGAGATGGAAAGCTCTGATACCAATTGTGGGGGGTATGAACCGCCTCAAACCACAACACCTGGGGCGTTTTCTTGATTGCTAGAGGCGTGGATCACTGGTTCTTGGATGGTAGAGGAGAACAAGAGCCAAGCGGAAATAGGCTCTGCTTGCTTATAGCTGAACACAAGTCCTAATCAGGTTAGGACTTCTCTCTTTCTTCCGTGGGGCTGATGGGTGGTTCAAGTCCTTGGACGTGAAGGACTTCTTTTTTGATGGCTGCGTGCCCTAGGGTTCTCTTGGAAATGGCAGCTTACATGCATGAGAGAAAGAGAAGAAAAGAGAATAGGGTTTTCAGGAAGAAAGGAGTTTTATCTGATTTCATTCGACACACACAAAATACATGAGTGTATATATATATGGTCAATCATGGCCCAAACCCAAAAACTCTCCGAGGCTAAACCATATGAGAAAGCACTAAACCCAAGCCCATGTACACCCATGACTTGCATGCTCTCTCTTTCTTTGAGCTTAAACCTAGTCCAATAATGGTTAGCCCCCTCAAGACCCAAATTACCTGATTCTCAAGTATGTAGAAGATCAATTCTCGTCTCTACCTAAATATGGCGCAGGCCTGGGGTCGACCCTTTAACAGCATGAGTTGGCCCCAGCTCTGCAGGGGTCAACCCCAGATCAGCATGAGTCGATCCCTGTACTGTTTCCACTGCAATTTCTTGCATTTCTTGCTTTGGATGCGCCACACTTGTGCCCATACAAGGTTTTTCTAAGTGAAGAAGGAAGTAAATTTCGAGCACATTTCCCTGCAGATGCAACATGCTAGTTTCAGAAACTTTCTTGACTAAGAAATTGTCCAAAGACATTATGAAGCAAGCTGAGATCAGGAACAAGTCCAGTACATAGGGTAGTATGGGTGTTTAGGGATACCATGATTATAATCATCAAAATTGTTCTTGCTATTTGTGCTTAGTTTATATATCCTTGTTTGTCAAGTATTCTTATTTAGGACTTACCATTGATGTTATTATAAGCTTAATGGGTTACTAGGGATATTACTATATAAGTATTTACCTATGATCTCGAGTGCCAAAGGCATGATTTTCACGAACAATGGTATATAGAACTCAAGATTATTATCAATAAATCTCATGGGTGCATTATTTGTTTTCCTGTTTATCTCTCTGGTGGGCATCCACTAGCAGCTTGGTGCTCTTGGCTCTAATATTGCACGCGGGAACCATTTCTTTATTTTGAAGCAGTTATGTTGTTATAGCGTACCTTTTGTCTGATGTTGCATTATTTTGCCTGACTTCTCTTTTTAACTTTCAAACTTGCTTGCAGTCGGTTGCTGCTTTTTTTAACCAGGTTATGGCAGCAATTGGAGGGAACACTGCTGGGCCAGGTTTCTCTTCACAGATCCATACTTTCAATTTCTTCTTTCCAATAAGATGACAGCTTACTGATTTGACGCCATTATTTTTTTTTTTGAAGGTGATGCTGTTGTTAATGTGTATATAAATCATGAGAAGATGTTTGCTTTTGTTGAAATGAGGTCAGTGGAAGAAGCAAGCAATGCAATGGCCTTGGATGGCATCATATTTGAGGTTTGAGTCTTCTCTAGCTGAACCTCTTTGCATGCCAGTTACTTGAAATTGTTAAACTGTTGCTAACCTCTTTGCATGTGGTACTGCATGTCTTCAGGGAGCACCTGTGAAAGTGAGAAGGCCAACTGATTACAACCCTGCTCTTGCTGCTACACTCGGCCCAAGCCAACCCAACCCCAATCTTAACCTTGCTGCTGTTGGCCTTACACCAGGTTCTGGTGGTGTGCTTGAGGGTCCTGATCGTATTTTTGTGGGTGGGATTCCACACTTTCTTACAGAAGAAAAGATACGAGAGTTGCTTGAGATGTTTGGTCCTCTTCGAGGTTTTAATCTCGTCAAGGACAGGGAAACCGGCAACTCAAAAGGCTATGCCTTCTGTATTTACCAGGACCTTGCAGTCACAGACATTGCATGTGCAGCACTTAATGGCATCAAAATGGGAGATAAAACTCTTACTGTTAGACGTGCAAACCAAGGTTTAACACAGCCTAGGCCAGAACAAGAAAATTTATTACTGCAGGCTCAACAGCAAGTGGCGTTGCAGGTAATATGCAATTAATATCATTCTATTTCTGTTCTATTGGCAAAGAATTGGATCCTGTGTAATTAATAATTTAAGCTTCGTCATGATTTCTTTTCTAAGTGGTGCTTCTAGTGTGGTTGACTCATTATGAAGTGGCCTTTGAGCGTCAGTTCTCATGGGCTCACTTTGTTATTATTTAAAATATGTGTTGACCATTTTCTATGTGAGGGAGCCTTGGCACAATGGTAATGTTGCTTCATTATGACCTTAGTGTCATGGGTTTGAAACACGAAACAGCCTTTCGGTATGCACAAATAAGACACATGCATCTGGACCTCCCTAGATCCTGCAGTGTGGGAGCCTCATGCACTGGGCTACGCTTTAGTTTTCTTTATGTTTGTTTTTGTTTTCTTCATGTTATGTTTTTTGAATGTTTGCCATTCAAAAGTTGTTCATAGTGACTACTGTTAGTCTGTTACTCTGTATGCTGCGTTTTTGACTATCAAATTAACTTGCTCCATGTTCAGAGTAAGCGCATCGCCTTCCATTGCTTAGAGAAGCCCAACAGTCCAAGCAAATACTCTTTGAAAATGCAGTCAAAAAATGATTTAATTAATTTCTATATTTTCATACTTTTATCAGCATTTTAGGTGCCTCAGCAGGTTTAACTATCATAAAGCTGCAAGATTTTTCTTTGGGTGTGCACATGCTTTTATTTCATGCTTTATCTAGAATCTGCAATACATCTTTAACCTGTTCTGAGCTTCATCAATAGATTAAAAGTATTACAATCTTTCATGTAATCTTGTCAGCTGTCTTAATGAATGATAATTGATATTTGGCAGACATTACTGGCTTTCATATTTAATGTTTTTTCTTTTTGCAGAAGCTTGCTTTCCAAATGGCACCCCTTCCAACCAAGGTAGTATGCTTGAAACAGGTTGTTAGTGAAGATGAATTGAAAAATGATGAAGAATTTGAAGATATTGTAGAAGACATGAGATGTGAAGGCGAGAAGTATGGTAAGTAACTCGTCTGCTGACTGAACCATCTTGTCTCTCATTATACATTTATTAGTTTTTTAATTTCATATCTTTCTTTTCCTGGTTTTTTTTTACAGCCTTTTGTCCAACCTTATGCTATTGAGAATCTGGCTTAACCCACTGAAGATACCATAGTTACCCTCTCTTTCCTGTACCTAAGACTGTCTTTTGTGGACTTGAATATTTTGAAGACATCTGAACTGGTGATGCTTTTGCAGGTAAGCTGGTAAATGTTGTCATCCCTCGACCTGGTCCAAATGGAGAATCATCTCCTGGAGTTGGAAAGGCAAGTTTGTTAAAAAAATATTGAAAATTGCTATAACTGCTGCTATTGTCATGAAATATTTTGCTGGGAACTCTGCAAGCTCACTGTTGATGGTTGCAGGCTTCAAGTCTAAAACCTTTTCTAGATATCATTATCATATATGGAATCTGGAATGGGCTTTAGTTTTAATTTTTCTTCTTTAGTCCATGAACCTTCACTGTTCTAAATGCACCATAATTATTTGAGACATAATGTGAAAATTGTGTGCCATTTTTTGGCTTTCACTATGGAATCATTGCTGGTCAAATAGCGCTACTTCAATCCTGGGTCATGGGAGCATCCCAGTTTAACAGTAATTTTACGAAGAAGACATGAAAGATCCCTGGAATTGTTGTTTATGAGGATTTCTTTTAGTAGATATACTATGGTTTTATCATTATTGTTTAGTCATTGTTTGATGTTGCTAATAAATGATTTCGCTGTTTGTTCTTTCTTTCCAGGTATTCTTGGAATATGCTGGCACGGAAGGATCTATAAAAGCCAGGCAGGGGATGAATGGCAGGAAATTTGGGGGCAGAGAAGTTGTTGCCATCTTTTATCCAGAGAGCAAGTTTGCCCAAGGAGAATACGATGGCTAGTTGCATCTTTTTCCTTTTAGTATGTTTTCCTCGGTATCTTTATTCTCTGCCAATGTGCGACGGTTATGAGGTTTTTCCGGAGGCTCTGGTGCAATTCGGAGTTGTACAATATTAGTTGATTTCATGTACAACTTAAAAGGAAATATGTTTCTGACGTGCTGTTACTGTTATGATAACTCGCATGATACAAAAACTTTTTAAAATATTCTTCTTGTTCCAAAAGTCAAGGATTCACAATTTGGATTAAAATTTGGTTTTGGATCCCAAGAATGAAGTTCGGTTTAGCATGGGTGGAGCAAAGATGGACCTTTTCCACTATTATCACCCCTAGTTCTTGAACTGCAGGAGCAATATGTACAGAAACAAAAAGTAGAATCATTCATGCAAGCTTAATGGCTACATAGATTGGTCATGTCCAACCCTGTCATTTCATTGTGCCAGGTCTCCACGGAGAGATCCGCTGCTGCTGGTGAAGATGATGATTAAAGTTAGTTTATAAGGTTGGTTTCGGTGGAGAATATGACAGATATTAGCTAATGATTTACAAGGAAATATGCCCCTTTTTTTGTCCATTCATGCTCTGCTGTTGGCTGTTGCCATTTTTAAAGGTTTTCTTTTCTTTTTCGTTTTTTTTTTCGTGTGTGGGGTGTGGGTGGGGGTTGCGGTAGAGTGGCATTTCTATTGATCGGAAAAGGAAATTTTTGTTGCCAGTGAGTAGCGGATCATGAAGCTGAGCCCAATTCTAGGCCCCAAGAAAGAAACTAACTAAATTCAAACTATTGCCTTATTTAATTTGGGCTTGAGCCTTTCTTGCAGCAGCTTAAATCCAACTCATCTCTAATAGGACGAGACACCTGAAACAAGCTAAGTAGCCTTATGATAATTGACTTCCATTTAAACCATTCGATGGTTATAACCGATATGAAAAATGTTGGATATCTCGACTTTGGATTAGACACGTTTTGACCTCGGTATTATTTGTGGTGAACAATTTCGGTGAAAACCAAGGAGTCACTCTACATGTGCTAGCGGTGAGCAGCAATTATGTAAATATTGTTGTTAATACATGATCGTCATAATTACTGCCGCATGCTGCTTGTGCAGAATGTTTTTCACATTGTCAACGTGCAACTGATGGCAATTAAAGCATGTTGCGCTAAATTAAGTAATGGATTGTTAGATTATCCTATATAAAGGGATAGTCCGGGGGTCCTCAGATAAGCTGTTTGAGAGACTCTAATCTATAAAGATTTCTTCCTTGCATACTCTTGTTTTATTATTCTGACGGACATCGGAAAATTGCCCGTCGGAAACTTTTAGCAAGCGGACTTCTTGCAGGTCATCCTCGGAGGAGATCGGTTCTTCCACAACTCAGTTGCCCAGCTCGATTCTCACCGACCTCAGAGCAAGTCAAGCAGTGCTCCGACCTCAGTTTGGGATTTAGTGGCAGCAGATTGGTACAAGAAAAAAGCCCCAGTTATATTGATACCAAATGAAGGAAGGAATTAAATTGTCAATATGAGGTTGCGAAAGAATCATGGTGCATCTCATACCTCGTAGCACCGTGCTCTAGCCTCATGAGAATCATTGCACAGTTCGGAACATACTCTGCCAATGCAACCTATTGCACCTATGAACACTGAGCTAATCAATCTGCTCATACAACAAGTGCAGGCCTTGACTGCAACAGTTTAGGGCTTGCAACAAACATAGCACAACTACAACCAGTTCGACCAGAACCTGTTTAACTTAGTCACCACTCTCAACAACAAATGCGCTACACGCACCAGATCAGCCACCACTCTCGACGCCAAAGCCCAGAGCGATCTTGCCAGAGTCGACACACCCAATGAAGAAGTTCTGGTCGGGATGGGAATCAACGAACTCCAAGCCCCCATTCTGACAAGGATTCCGCTTTGGGTCTTTCATCTTCTTGCCATATGGAGCCCCTACCTCAGCGGGACGCCAACGTCGATAGAAAAATTGAGAAGATGGGCCGTCAGATTCAAGTCCTTAGAGGACAGGCTTCGAGGGTGAATATTGACCTCAACTCCTCTATGCAAACCCTCATTTTTTCAGCAAATTGTAGAGGAACCGATTCCATCTCGGTTCAAGATGCCTTAAGTTGAGCCATATGATGGCACCTCGGATTCCTTGGATCATTTGGAGAGCTTCAAAGCTCTCATGATGCTGCATGGAGCCACCGACGTGTTTTGTAAAGCTTTTCCTGCAATTCTTTGCAAAGCGGCTCAGGTTTGGCCTGGATTTATCCATTCCTTCGAGCAGTTCGGACATCTTTTCACAGTGCACTTCATCTCTAGCCAAAGACAACATCGTGGTTCCGATGCGTTGCTCAACATCAAGCAAAAGGAAAGAGAGTCCTTTAGAGATTATGTCAATTGGGAGCCCCTACCTCAGCGGGACGCCAACGTCGATAGAAAAATTGAGAAGATGGGCCGTCAGATTCAAGTCCTTAGAGGACAGGCTTCGAGGGTGAATATTGACCTCAACTCCTCTATGCAAACCCTCATTTTTTCAGCAAATTGTAGAGGAACCGATTCCATCTCGGTTCAAGATGCCTTAAGTTGAGCCATATGATGGCACCTCGGATTCCTTGGATCATTTGGAGAGCTTCAAAGCTCTCATGATGCTGCATGGAGCCACCGACGTGTTTTGTAAAGCTTTTCCTGCAATTCTTTGCAAAGCGGCTCAGGTTTGGCCTGGATTTATCCATTCCTTCGAGCAGTTCGGACATCTTTTCACAGTGCACTTCATCTCTAGCCAAAGACAACATCGTGGTTCCGATGCGTTGCTCAACATCAAGCAAAAGGAAAGAGAGTCCTTTAGAGATTATGTCAATTGGTTTAATACGGCAACATTGGAAGTCCGCGACCTAGATCAGTTGGTCGCGATGTCAGCAATCTCTAAAGGTCGATGCTTAAGGCCGTCTCGTTTCCTCTTCTCCTTGGGAAACACTTTCTTGTCAACTTTATTGAAATGTTGGCGCGAGCAAAAAATATACCAATGCAGAAGAAACTATGGCCTTCCATCGTGAGTCCACTAGGGGAAGACCCCCGAGGAGACAAAAGGAGACACGAAGAGCGAGGTGTGTCAACAAGTACTTCACCTCATGATGAAAGGAGCTCACAACAACCCAAAAGTCCTTCTCGGAAGTTCGAAAGATATACTCCACTCACTGCACCGAGGACTCAAATCCTCATGGAGATCGAAGGCCGAGATTACATGCGCCCTCCGCTTCAAGTGAAGGCCCTGGCAAGCAAAAGAGATAAAAAGAGAAGTATTGTCGTTTCCACCAAGACCACGGACATGACATTGAGGAGTGCATCCAACTTAAGACAAGATTGAGGTACTCTTTCGATGTGGCGTGACCGAGAAGGGCTTGCTTTAGCCTTCGATTCGCCACCTCCGGAATCAATCGATAATCGTCTGACAGCAGGGGTCATCAACATGATTGCTAGTGGTCCTTCCAAGGTTCCATGCACCTAGGACAATTGGGCCCCGCAAGAGGCTGAAGCTGCTTCAAAGATATAGCACATGGGAGACGACATATCTTTCTCTAATGCCGACCTAGGAGGAGTACATACTCCCATGATGATGATGTGGTTATTTCTATTACAATTGAAAATTATGATGTAAAGAGAATCTTTATTAATAATGGAAGTTTGGCCGATGTGTTGTTTTATGATGCTTTCCAACAAATAAAGCTACCTACTGAGTGATTGCGAAGAGTCAATCCACCTCTGGTCAGCTTCTCAAGCGATTCTGTCCTCGTGGAAGGTATGATTAATCGGCTGATACCGCGGAACAACAACCTCAAAATAGCACATTGAGGTTAGACTTCCTGGTGGTTCGAGTCTCCTAAGCCTACAATGTGATCTTGGGCCGACCTGGTTTAAATGCTTTTCGAACTGTGGTATCTACCTACCATTTGCTCGTGCGATTCCCAACAAGAAGTGGAGTGGGGGAAATCTGATGTGATCAAATGTTAGCTCATCAATGCTACATGGTCACCTTCAAAGGAAAGAAATTGGTACAAACTCTATCGATTAAAAGGTTGGACACTAGAGACAAGCTGAAGGAACATCGAGGAGAATCGACCGAAGAATTGGTGCAGGTCCTCTTAAGGGAAGATAAACCTGACTGAACTATGCAGATCGGCTCGAACCTAGATGAAGAAAATCAGGCCAAAGTGATCAACTTTCTTCATGCCAATGTTGGTGTCTTTGCCTGGTCAGCCATTGACATCCCGGGTATAAGCTCTACCCGGCTTGCTAACCTGTGCGATAGAAGAAAAGAAACTTTACCATAAAAAGGCAACAAGTCATAGACCAAGAACTTGACACATTTTTGGAGGTGAGCTTTATTTATGAGATGAATTATCCTAATTGGCTTACCAATGTTGTACTTATCAAAAACTAATGAAAAATGGCGAGTTTGTATTGGCTATACTAACCTGAATAAAGCATGTCCTAAAGAAAACTTTCCACTCCAAAGGATTAATCAGCTCGTGGATACGACCTCGGGACATCAGTTGCTATCCTTTATGGATGCATTCTCTCAGTATAACCAAATTCGAATGGCACCGAAAGACGAGAAAAAAATAGCCTTCCTTACTGATAAGGGCCTCTACTATTACAAAGTAATGCCTTTTGGCTTAAAAAATATAGGAGGAACTTACCAACGACTATTTAATGAAATTTTTAAAGAATAGATCAACTGAAATATGGAGGTGCATATGGATGACATGCTCATGAAAAGCTGAGCAACAGAGCAACACATAATCGATCTAGAGAAAGATTTTGCGACCCTAAAAAAACTCCAAATGAAGCTCAATCCAACGAAGTGTGCTTTCGCAGTCACCTCGAAATTTTTTTTAGGATTCATGGTAACACAATAAGGCATCGAGGCAAATCTGGAGAAAATTCGAGTAGTATAGAAAATACAGTCACCAAAGATTGTCAAAGAAGTTGGATACCTAACGGGTCGGATCGCAGCACTTGAAAAATTTGTGTCCAAATTGGTGGAGCACTGCCTCCTATTTTTCAAGGCTTGGAGGCATCCAAAGAATTTTCAGTGGACGGAGGAGTGTGTTGGTCCGAGAAGGAATATTTTAGCTCATTGCCTCTCCTTACAAAACCACAGGTTAGAGAAATGCTTTATTTATATTTAGCTATTTCTCCTTCTGCTGTGAGCTCGATCTTGGTCCAAAAAGAAGAAAAATATCAAAAAGCAATCTACTACACAAGTCGGATTCTACGAGATGCCAAAATGAGGTATTCCAAGTTGGAAAAGACAATCTATGCTCTCATCATCTTAACTCAAAAGCTCCAGCTATACTTTCAAGCTCATTCAGTCACAATCCTAACTGACCAACCAATGAAACAAATTCTGCAAAAATCAAAAAATGCAGGTCGGTCAGCAAAGTGGGCAGTTGAGCTCGGAGAGTTCAACCTTGAGTATCAGCCTCGACCATTAATCCAAGCACTGGTGTTGGCAGACTTTTTGGTGGAATGTACCATTTCGGATAAAGATTCTCTCAAGCTCCCTAAGAAAAAGAAGACTTCTGAGCAGCCATGGATCTAACACATGGATGGGTCATCAAGCTTGGGGGGTAGCAAGTGCGAGGAGAGTTTGAGGCTTGTGGGCCTTTGATGATCAAATATATGCAAAAGGTAAAAGACATCACTTCAGTCTTTCATAACTTTGACATATAATAGATTTCTCAAATGAAAAATGCAAGGGTCAACCTACTGTCAAAATTAGCCACCTTGAAGACTCCCAACCTAACTAAAGCTATATATTTTGAAATCCTAGAGAGGCCAAGCTTCAATGAGCCCGAGGTCATGATGAACACCACTGTTGAACCGAGTTGAATGGATCCTCTCATTTTTTGAAGGACAGAAAATTGCCTACAAATCGAGCTAGAGAGCGCTGAATAAAGCGTCAAGCCTTTCATTATATTTTTCTTGATGACAATCTATATTGGAGATCATTTTCACTGTTGCTCCTCAAGTGTCTCCATCCTACCGAGGCAGATTATGCACTTCGGAAAGTACATGAAAAAATTTGTGGCAATTATCTAAGGGGCAGATCTTCAGCCTACAAGATTTTGCAACAAGGATATTACTAGCTGACCTTACAGAAGAATGCAGCCGACTTCATCAAGAAATGCGACTGATGTCAACGCGCAAGCATCCAACAACAACCAACAGTACCATTAACAATAATCAATGCTCCTTGGCCATTTGCACAATGGGGAATCGATATCCTCGGGCCTTTTCCAATGGCAACTCGGCAGCGCAAGTTCCTCATTGCGGCTATAGATTACTTCACCAAATGGGTGGAAGTCGAACCAATAGCTCGGATTACCGAGATAAAAACTCAAGACTTTGTCTAAAAGGACATAATTTGCATGTTCAAGCTTCCTCAGATAATCATCATAGAAAATGGCATCAATTTGACAATGCCCGGTTCAAAGAATTCTGCATTGAGCTTAGAATCAACCATCGATTCACTTCAGCAGTGCATCCCAAACTAATGGAGATGCCGAAGTGACCAACCAAACAATTCTATAGGGACTGAAAGCAAGATTGGACCGATCAAAAGGACTATGAGTCGAAGAGCTATATAATATCTTGTGGGCATATTGGACAATATATCGAATTCCTACCGGAGAAACGCCCTTAAATCTTGCTTTTGGAACAGAGGCGGTGATTCCATTAGAGATTGAACTCCTGTCACTTCAGATAGAAAACTTCGACTACCAAACAAATTAGATTAGCTCGGAGCTAATCTTGATCTACTAGAAGAAATAAGAGAACAAGCTCAAATCTGCATGGTGACATACCAACAGAGAGCAGCTCGGTATTATAATTCAAGGGTTGACTTTTCTGACTTGGTGACCTCATCTTAAAAAAGACCGAAGCGTCATAACCATGAGAGCTCAGAAAGTTAAGCCCAAATTGGGAAGGTCCATATCGAGTGACAAAAGCAATATGACCAAAAACATATAAGCTAGAGCATCTCGACACTACTCCGATCCCATAGACTTGGAACTCCAAAAACCTATTTATTTATTACCAGTAAAGTTCATTGTATTCCAAGCTCATTTCTAATAAAAATCTTCTTGTTATATTTCTATCTTTCAAATCTGACAATTATAACAAGGGACACCCCAAAAATGTTTGGGCCCCAACCTAAGACCTTCAAGATCAACAGTAGTCCGGTAACAAAATTGGCTACTCCCATGGAGACACCTGAGATATATTCAGGACCTCTGTAAACCAAGCTCACTCAAAATTTAAATTAAATCTAAATATGAACTCTAGAAAATTATCCGAGGAACCCAAGATTGACTAGGGATCCTCGCCGATCCTCTGATCGAAACTAAACCTAAGAAGAGACATCAAAAGAAAGAAAGTTCAGTACAAGAAACCGAGCTCAAATAAGAAAGTAAATCATACAAAGTATAAACCAAAGTCAAGAACTTGGAAAATTTTCTATTTTCATTACTTTTAGAAGTTTCTACATAGACCTCGGAATACCTAAGCAACCAAACCCAATACATTGAGCTCAGCTTATCCGAGCAAAAACAAAAGAAAAAAAAGAAAGCAAAAACTTCATTCCTCATCGTCGTCATCTTCATCATCATCGTCATCCTCTTCATCACCGATATCGATCTGAAGATTACTAAAGTCCATCCTCAGAAAAAGTCGAAGGGCTTGAGCTCAACACTCTTCTAAGTCCTTCTCAAAAGCATCAGTGGCATTCTCGATGGACTCTTCTTTGAATTGATCCGAAGAGAGGAAGTCCTCGACTGCTTTAGCAGCCTTCTCCTTGGCTTTGATGACCATCTCCTTAGCCTCGACAGCTTTTTGTTCGATCGCAACAATCTTCGTAGATAACTATGCTACTTTTTGCTCAGACGTTAGGAAGGCCTCCCTAGCCTCGAACATATGGCTCTTAGTAATCCTTGCATGGGTCCATGCAGCCAAGGCTTGATCTTCTACTGACTCGACCTTATCCTTGGCTTTCTTTGCTCTCTTCTCACCTTGCCGAGCCTGCTCCTCCGCCTGCTTGGGATCAGCCTTTAATGTTTCCTCAATCTCGGCGACTCTTCGCTCGGCAGCCTGCCACTTCATCTTAAAGTTTGAAGCATGCCTCCTGAGCGATAGAATCATCTCATGCATGTAGCTAACCTCATGGGCGTGCTGAAAAGAGGAAAAATCAGTAACCGAAGTAAAAGGAAGGTGAAAATTTACAAAATAGAAGCTTACCCTGAATAACCGAAGTGAAGGCTCCATCGATTAGGTCGTTGACATGGAAGGAGTGCATGATGCTCTTGTCGGCATATAGTTGAATAGCTCAGACCACAGCTTTGGCCACCCAAGGGGTTATCAAGGTCGAATCGGACTCATTGATGGACCACTTCGAAATAAAAACCCTGGTAGAGTGAGCCGAGGCTGAAGGACTGTCCTCGGGTAGAGTTAATGAACTCAAACTAGTCCGTGTCGAGGTATGAGCCTCAGATGATGATGGACAGGAAGACATAACAATAGCAGATGGTTGGGCGAGGACGACCCCCTCAGGAGAGGCTAACCTACTTAGTGATACAATCTCGACCTTGTGGTTGAGCTCAACATTCTCATTCCGAGGTATCGACACCACGGGAGAGACCTCGGGAACCAAGGCCTCGACCGCTGTTTCATTAGGGGCCGAGGTGGACTCTCCCTTTGACTTGTTCTTCTTGGGGCTTCACCTCCAGGCGTCGAGGCTGATCTCTTGCTGATTTTCTTCCAAATCAGCGCAAGGTCGGTATTCATTGCTGCAATGGCTGCAAGGCCAAAGATAAAGTTAGATAAGAACATGATGAAATTCTGAAAAATCTACCTTGAGGATCAGCTGGGCTTAGACCAACATTAATCAGTGTCTCCTCGGACAACAATTCTTACAAAAAAGAAATCATGAATTTAAGAAGAGTGTCCAAGGATTTTTGATCGTCACCAGACAACCTGAAGGGCAGATTTAGGGATCTTCGAAATCCTCCACAGAGTTTCAAATAGCCATGGCTGCTCGAAGATAACAAAAAAAATCTTCCTTTCCATCTATGAATGGAAGAGGGAGTACCTCGAATCAACTAGCGGCCTTTCCGAAGAGATAAATACTACCAATTGTTTTTTCAAGAATGCCTCTTTAGAGTAAAGCATCCCCGCGAAAAAGAAAAAGTGAGGCCTAGATCTTCAAAAGAAAACAAAGAAAAAGAAGATCTACAATGACCTGCTAAGAGTTAAGAACCAGCTGGGTCGAGTTGAGGCTATAAACCCTCATCAACTGAATAAAAAAAAAAAGGTGAAGAGGTAATCTCAGCCTAGTCCTAAGATTTTCTTCATATAAGCCGAGCTAAAATGGAGGAGGATTTGTTACCCGGTCTTCGGAACTGACGAGCTCAAAAGTGAACTCGGAAGGTATGAAGTGTGGAGCTCGCATTACTCTTGGGTGAGGATAGACACTTTATAGTCCGAGCCAAAGCGGACTTTAGGCTCAGCCTTATGTAGAGGTGAGGACTACCGAGCTCGAGAAGAATGATTGGATGACCAATTCTCCGCTGAGGCATCAACCTCCGCATCACTCACGGTGTTGGAAAAAGGGGAAGAAAAGAGATGAAAAAGAAAGTAAGAAAAGAAATCCGTGGAGAATGCTGAAGCCGAAGGAGAAGAGTTTCGCTCGAGCACTACCCATGAGAGAGCTTGAGCATTTGGGAAGATTCGTAAAATAAGCAAAGAGCAGGCACCCACCTGTAATCAGAAGAAAACGTGGAGAATGCTAAAGCCGAAGTAGATTAGTTTCGCTCGAGCACTACCCAGGAGAGAGCTTGAGCACTTGGGGAGATTCGTAAAATAAGCAAAGTGTGCAAAATGAGATAGGGGGTTATCCTTATATAGGGGTACCAACGGCCCTGATCAAAGCAATGGTTGGACTATCCAAGCTAATTCATCCACGGCCAGCTCAAAATACGATGTGAGCAATTCACCAACATTAATGGTGCCTTGAAAAAATCTCGAAATAATAGTTCCTCGAGATAGCCTGATATGATGACGCTTCGAAAAGATCAACCAACGCATTAAAACTCTCTCCTAAAAGCCTTGTTCTCGATTGAGATGATGATACGACTACCATGACCCGAACTAAGATGCAGTTCGGCCTTGAAAGTAGGAAGCAAGTAATAGAGAAATTATTGGGCAACTCGACCTTGGATTAGACCGACCTTCTTGACCTCGGTATTATCCGAGGTGAACAATTTTGGTAAAAATCGAGGGGCCACTCTACACGTGCAAACAGAGATTAGCAGTTATGGCAACACTATTGTCAATGCACGATCGGCGTAATTACTGCCACATGCTGCTCATGCGAAACATTTTTCATATTGTAAATGTGCAGCGGACCATGATCGGGCAATTAAAGCATGTCGCCCCATACCTCAATTGTTTCATTCAGTCCAGTTCTTACCGATCTCAGAGCAAACCGAGCAGTATTCCGACCTCGGTTCAGGATTCAGTAGCAACAATAACTATTGTGATTTATATCACAAAATCTATTACAAATCTTGTAACAGTAAAGTAATGATTATTATAGCAGTAATATAATGAAAATAACGGACAATAACGCAAAATGATAGCATATTTTTTATTAACTTCATTATATTAAAAATATTATTTTTTTGATCATTCAAGAAAATAAAAATTTTAAAAAACTAATGTTTTATTTATAGAGAGGTACAAGGCGGCTGTTATTTATATTATAGCCGATTGTTATAATGTGCCATCATAATGGCTATTATTTTTTCATCTTTTATTATCCAAAATATAATGGTAGGTGGCACGATCGTAACATCCCATAGACACCGGAGCCGATGTCTCGTGAAACGTGAGATTTACGAATCAGGACTTTGGAGCTGAAAGAGGGCGGTGTCGCCCGTTATGAAATTCCTGATCGGAAGCATCCAAACTTAAGTTCCACGTGATACGTTCTTTAGAACCTTGTTCTGAACAATTTCGCAGGGTCACCGACCGAATCGAGTCGAGGTACATTTATCAGTCAAAGGGAGGAAATGGAAGCAGGAGGAACACGTTTCTCCGTACTTTTTTTTAGGTTGGCTTTTTTTTTTTGGTGAATTTAGGTTGGCTTGATAGAGGGGAGATCCAAAAGGGACCGTCTCATGTATGTGGGTGTCTCTTATTCTCGCTCTCTTTGGTGCCCATTAAAGAGCAACCCAAGACACGAGGAAGGAAAGGAAGGCGCGTGGTCTCCCCCACCTAACGACCTGCCCCGATCCCCAGCTGCTCTCCTCTCGTTTCCCTCCTCACCCCTTTCTTCGAATCTAAATTTATCTCCCACTAGGAGAAAAAGAGGGGATAGAAAAGGAAGGAGGGAGGGAGAGGAAGGGAGAGAGAGCGCCGATCCGCGAATCTTGGAAGGCTCTCATCGTCATCAGGTGCTTTAAGATTTTGAAAATCTCTCTCTCTCTTTTGTTCTCTGATATTTCGGTTCCGTTTTTTAGTTTATTCCATTTCATGAATCAAGGCTTTTTTGCTTTTTTTCGTGAATTCTATTAAAAGATTTTTTTCCCCCCTTTGGTTGGTTGTTTTGGTGATTCCTTGTGAGTATTTTCTCTGGATTAGGCTTGCTTTTGTTTCTTCATTTGTCTGAAAAATTGTTTTCTGAGGGTTTTGTATTAAGATTTCGGGTCGAAGGTTGTTCTTTAGGTTGTTTCTCTCCCCCATCCTGCCCTCGGTGACGGAACTTTATGTGGTTGAAGAAAATTAAATTTTTCGGAAGAAGAATATCCTTTTCCTTTCTAAAGATTGTAACTTTAATTGATCTAGTACTAGTTCGTTGTTCTATCTATAGTTCTAGTTTTTCGTTTTCTTTGTCAAGATTTGGTTTTGGGAGCTATGTTTTCATTTCTATTCTCCACGTATCAACCTTTTTTCTTTCCAATCCTCTTCTCTTTATCAGGTTTTTGGCTGATCACTGAAGGAAAGGGAATTTCGATTTTGTTGATGCATCAAAAGTAATGAGATTTCCTGTTTTATGTCGGCCCTGGGACTGGCGTTTGATTGCTAGAAGAATCCCTCTGTGCCTGCGAGGATAAGATGCCATCTACCTATTTTTCAGGGAAAAAAGGGCTGCAAGCTTCATCAGAATTCCTACTAGGCCGGGGCCAGAACTTTGTTTTGGGCAGTACCTGGTCTTTTTCATTGAAGCCCTTCTCCGATCTTGGCCACAGCGTTCATCAGTCTCCTCGGTCTTCTGTTAGTATCCTTAGAGATTTCCATACAAGTGATCGTTGCAAGGGACCATCTGTCATTGGAACGCTCTCTCGCACCTTTTCTGTGCCTTCTGTGACCGGACCTTCTTGCCAGCCTTTTTTGTATAACACTGACAGTCTGCTTTCTGATCCCCAGCAAAGGTTTCCCTGCAGTTTGTTCCGGAGAAATATAATGTCTGCTTCCAACTATTTATTGGGTAGAGCTGAACCAGGTGCTCGGCATTTGGAGAATGGGAACAGAAGTGGACAAATGTTGAATTCTGTGATGCGGGTTGATATCAGTTATAACTATAAAGGTCTTGATTATTGCAGAAGAATAAGTGGTAGCTTGAGAAATAGAGAACCTTGGGGTACTAATATGGTCTACAAGTGTTTCTGGTCTAATGCAACTGGGACAAGTTGGAAGTCAAATTTTTCCTTAGAACCAGGGATGCAAGATTTACATTCACAGCGTACAGTTCCGTATTCTGCTGGTGCAGCTCCTGACATGTCTTTGGATGGAACTTCACAGGAAGAGCAGCTTGAGAATTCGGCGGTGTCCTCTGACCTGTATGTTTCTGGACATCCAACTAATAATTATACTATGTTGCCAATTTACTGGTTACATTTCAGTAGCACATTGCTTATGTATATGTAGCTTATATTATTGGTATATTGATGCTACATGACACGTTTGTATAAATGCTGCTGCAGCTTGGGTTGGCATTGCATTTTGAAGGGGTGTTGGAATTAAAGATGAAAATTTTTACTGGTAAAAATAAATGAAAGATTCATAAGTGAACCGAATTCATATGAAATTGAACTGGTTGCTATGGTGATGATCCTCTTGCTAGGTGTTGAAATTTTTATCAGATACAATGGTTTGTGCTACTTTGGTCTTTTTTAATAAATTGCCATCTGATTTTTTGTAAATATTACTTTTTTTTGGAAGGGGAAAATAATACGTGAATACATTTATTTGTTGGTGACACATGTTGGAATAACTTTGGGCTAAACTAGGATCAGGATAGGGGACTTGGATTTGGATGGAAGATCTGCAATAACAAATGGTAAAGCAAAGAATACAGCAAAGGAATTTGGCGAGTCTTTCTAGGAGGATTGGAACATAGAGGTCCAAAAGGAAATTGATGGCAAAATGAGTTTATAAAGTTGACTAGAACAGAAGGATTAGGGGGGGAAAAATATAGCATTATATATCATGCCTTTGCTGGAAACATATGGTTTTGTCTCATGCTAAGGTATGCATAGGCATATAAAGATACATGGACCTACCGGATGAAAAGTGAATATCAAGCTATGATATGCTAGAAAAACCTTTCCCCCCCATAATATTCTGGGCTCTGATCTATTGCTTTTTCTGCTAAGTTGACATATTTTGGGCACGCAAACAAGAATCTTGACTCTTCTGGACAAGTTTAAGCATGAAGCTTCCCATACGTATTACCCTTCGCAAAGAGGCCTACTTGCTAATTGATGTGAATTAGCTCTATATTGGTTAAACAAGAAGAAGACAAGGACTATAATGTGTCATGAGATTGAGGAAGTTTGGTGGGCACATAGAAGATCGAAGCCATTCAAATGATATTTTGATATCAGGGTGGTCTGACTATATAAATTTGCAATTTCATCATAAGCTAACCCAAAGACTCCAGTCCTGATGGTACTGGTGCATCACTGCATCCTGCCAGTACTGTACCATTCCACAGAGAGAGTGGTGCATGAGATGGCATTGAGTATTGTGAATAAGTTGCATTTTTTTCCTTTGGCCTTTTTAGTTTGGTTGTATTTGACTCCAGTGTTAAGGTTAATTGAGTTCTAGACAGATACAGCCTTCTGTTTTTCTAACATTATCTTTAGTTCTGAAGCATGTCTTCTTTATTAATGGCTACTGTGTGTTTTCCATGTATTAGAACTCAAAGTCATTTTTTTCAGTAATTGACAGAAAAATTGGCCATTACCTGTTAGCTTAAACTGTTTATGTATCAAATCTTCGAAGTAGGCCATGTTAGTCGTTGAGATCATTGCTAGCCTAGATATCGTAGTCCATTAATAGGAATTTTGAGAGTTTTTGAATAATGGGCTGGTTGTTTGAAAAAAAAATTGAACTTGGTTTGTGGCTTATTTGACATCATGATTTCTCAATCCCGGTGAAATTTTATATTTTTGTGCACTTCAAAAGTTTTCCCTGTGTATATGGTAAGTTCTAGTAAAGTTAGATCAGGCATTTAATATGGATATATGTTGCTAGTGAAACTGCTTCATGAGTTGGATAATGGTCTGTTTTGGGTTACAGAAAAGTAATGGGTGACAGGTCTTTGAAGCTGCGTTCTGGATCTTGTTACCTGCCTCACCCAGATAAGGAAAAAACTGGCGGGGAGGATGCTCATTTCATATGTGTTGATGAGCAAGCCATTGGCGTGGCAGATGGTGTTGGCGGCTGGGCAGACCATGGAGTTGATGCAGGACAATATGCTCGGGAGCTTATGTCTAATTCAGTAAATGCAATCCTAGAAGAGCCAAAGAGGTCCGTTGATCCAGCAAGGGTTCTAGAGAAGGCTTATTCCGGTACAAAAGCAAACGGATCATCAACAGCATGCATCATTGCTCTCACAGATCAGGTTTATTTCCTTTCTCCTTTGGCTGTCCTTATAGCATTAGTTGTAATTCACTAGTTATGATCTCATGGTTACTACTAGAGATATTAGATTTAGGATAAAATTTAAATATATTTTAGCATGGAGTATTGCCGATATGCCTTCCTCATGAAATTGTTAAAGATTTATTCGGTATATCATGTTCCTTGTCTAGATAAGCTTTAGTTCTGCTATGACCATGAAATCAATATTAGTTTGGATTTGGGAAGATGTGGAACTCTTAGAATCATAGAAATCCCAACTTAAGGAGAGTTTCTTCCTTGGACTCAGAAACCAGCAAGGTTAGGATACTGCTCTGTACTAGTTTAGCATGGTATAAACCTTCAAGGGAGAAATCTATTTAGGGTTATTATGGGAATAGAAAAGTTTGGAAAAATAGCTGCTTTTATGTATTATTATATTTAGGATTTATTAGGTGGTATTTATTTTGAATAAATCTTCAATATCCTCCACTTCAAGAAAAGCTGTTATATTTAGCACTGATTTTATGATACCATCTCTAATCACTTTAAAGTATAGAAGCACTTGGTATTTTCAAAGATATGTATTGCGCCAGGGTATCCCCTACAATAAACTCATGTTCTATAATATGAGTTGAGAGTGTTGTCAGTTTACTTGTTAGTATTGTTCTATATCATGTACCGATTTGTACATTATATTATAAATGGTACATTATGATGATCTAATAGTTCTTTGACCCTTTCTTTGGGTGTCATTATTTATATTTGGTTTCTTAAATAGCATAATTTTTGCTGTTATTTTGTTGGTTAACATGTACCTTACTGCACTGTGCTTATTTTTCTCTGATTTTTATTAGTAGCTGTTATACACAAATTAGAGGATATATTTTGTTCCTTGTGATAAGAATTGTCAAAGAAATTTTGTAGCATTTCTTTGTTTTTTTGAAGTGCATTTGATGAATTGGTTGCATATAATTGCACATATTTCTTCGCCAATGCATGCAACACACCATATAAATATCATGTTGCCTTTTTCTGGTTATCCATTGTAAACATATTTTCCAAGATGAGTCATCTCATTCATTGTTAGAAATATTAGATGCATATGATATCAAACTATTCCTTAAAAGGGGTTGTCTTCATGGTGTGAGGTCATGTTTTTGAAAATAGTTTGGTCAAATTTGTGAAATACAGTTGAGATAGATGGACCACTTGAAGCAGTCAGTCATAGTTGAGGAAAATCATTGATGTGGCTCTGCATCAGAACTTCAATTCACAATAATTTATGGATATGAGAAATATCAAAAAATCTGATTGCTCCCATCCATCCAGATCTCTTCGGCATATAAGCAATAGATTGAGTGCATCGCCTATAGAGTGATACTTGGCCTAGAATGCGAGGTTGTAAGATTGCTTAGGCAGGGCCAGGCAAGGGATCCCTTATATGGCCCAGGCAGGCACCTAGGTGCTTAGGTGGCTGCCTAGGGAGGAAAGCTCTGCAAGCTTTTATTATGCATACTTCTAATCATATGCATAAATATGCATGTGCATATATTCTATATGGATTCTTTTTGGACCATATATGGGATCATGAACCTATTTTTCACGCAGTAAAAGCCCAAAGATGAAAATACACAAGGAGAGTTGGAACAACATTGTACCACTATAGCATCCAGCAAGCTGCAAAACTAGCTAGCACCTAGGAAGAAGCGAAAGGGGAGGCAAGCAAACTAGGGGCTAGCAAGGAGAACAAAAGAAAAAAATTAGGGGAAAAGAGTGGAAGCATATGTGGTGACTAGTTGGCAGCCATTGGTCAGTCCACTTGCTATAGTATGTTGGTTGCATCCACTGCTGCTTGTTACTGTCGGTTGACTAGTTAGCAACCATTGATCAGTCCACTTGCTATAAACAATGAAAATGAGAAAAGACATCCTTAAAGAGATAAGGTTCAAGCAAGCTTGGCCTAGGCAGCCCAGCCAAACTAAGCACCTAGGCAGCTGCCTAAGCATGTAGGTAGCCACTTTTAATAACACTTCTAGAATGGAATATAAACATAAAAAGAATTAGAGCAGAGGTGAAGAGAAGTGATCTGAGTTTTCTTCTTACAAAGATAGAAGATTATGGCTAGACCCTCCAATATCATTGCCCTTCCTAAACTAAGATTTCTGATTACAGGAAAATTCCAACAATTTTCTCCAAAATGTGGAAGAAATGAAATAAAGAAATCATCACTAGAATGACTAAACAGGAGTATGAATAGTGGGGAATGGGCGGCATGACCAGCAAGACTCTTCCTCTATTATCAGTTCCATGTATTTGCTGTGGTTTCTGATCTCATTCTTCACATATGGGATGCTTATTCAAATAAGCGGTATTTTGGTTCTAACATTTAAACTAGGTAAAAGCTTAGAAATAAATATCATCTCAACTTCTAATCTTGGTCCTCCATTTTATCAATATAACCCGACATAAACTCCTTAGATTAGCTTTAGTCCCTAAAAAAATAAAAAAAAATACAAATAAAACTCAATTGGTGCTCCCAAGCCATCAAATTGTGATCATTATTGACTAGATTTAGTAAATGTTTAGCAAGAGAGTGTTACAATTGGACTTGATTTTCCACATGATGAATTTACAGACAATATCTACATCTGTATATATCTGCATAAGTAGATCATATTAGGAAACCTACTTTCAGACCATCCATGCCCATCTAATGCTTCCACCCCTACCTCTCTTCTTTTATATTATTTAATTTGATACGACTTGAAGGCATAATGCTGAAGATGAGTTAGGCAAATATATCATAGAGGTCTGAAGATCTGATGTGAGCAACCGTTGTACCAGGAAAAAAAAAAGAGGTCTGAAGAGAGGTGTCATACAATTTGATATTATACCAAGTTCAAGCAAGTGTTCATGAACAGTTTGCAAAGTTTATCTTCTTCAATGAACTGGTTTTGGGCTCATGGTTCTAGAATTGGCTATTTTGGGTGTGATTTTTTATCAGGCAGGTTAAAAAATTCAAATTAGTTGGCTGCATTTGCACCCCAACTAATCAGTGTTTTGATATATGACAGGGTTTCAGTAGTGAGAAGATATTGCCAGGCTTATGAGAGAGAAAAAATAATAATAAAGTAGAAGAAATAGCAGATAAATCTTTCATGTGGAGCGAATTTGTATTGTGAATAAATTTCTTCAATCTAAATATGCATTTCGATATCAAATTAGCCAGCTAGATAAATATGCATCAATGATAATGGTACATATCTAATTTTTCCCCAAATTTGCCTTGAAAACGAGGCTATAATAGTAATCCGCTTTCCTAGTGCCTAACCTATCAGTGTCCTATTCAAAGATCTGTTATTAGAACTGATTAGTGGTTCACGTCTATTAGTTTGATTAGGTGTCGCTAGTGAATATTGTAAATTACCCTAACAATTTCACATCTTTTGGTAATATCCTTGCTATCACAGTTTACCATCTTTCACCAATCATCGTTCTGTTGCACTTACATCTTGCCTAAAAAATTGAATGTCTAGGATCTGTATATCATGTTATGCTGCATTTGACAATGCTTTCTTCAGGAAGCACGCATAACAATTGTTACATGGGAATAAGGATCTTGCGTTAGCTTTGCCCCAAAACAAATGCTATCTGCCCAAGCATATTATTGAACTTGTTATTGTTCATGTGGTTTCCTTTGCAAGGGGACTGTATGGCTTCACAACGGCTATGCAGAGACCTGAATAGAAATGTCTCTGCATATCCATGCTACATCGATACTCTAATTGTCACATACAATTGTTAAAAATTAATGAATGTTGTACAATATATGGTGGATTTTCTATCTGAATTATCAAGTTAATTTTCTGATTGAATGTAGCTTTCTGCATGCTGAAACATTTCACAAACTCAAAAAATATTCCTTACATTTTACTTTGTTGTTATTTCTATATGCAGGGTATTCATGCTGTAAACCTAGGGGACAGTGGCTTTATTGTTGTTAGGGATGGGTGCACCATCTTCAGGTCACCTGTACAACAACATGACTTCAATTTCACTTATCAACTTGAGAATGGCAATGGCAGTGACCTCCCAAGCGCAGCCCAGGTCAGTTGAAGCCTATGCCTTCTCTCGTTATTGGCTCTTGCTGCATAGTTGCACAAGCTGAATGGATGATAGGGTTTTATGTCTGTTCTCTTCTAATTCATATGGACCTTTTAAGTAACCCCAATAGGACTCCTTGCAAGCGTTGTTTCTATCGACTATTATTTAAAAATAATTAAGTTATTAACGACGAGACGAAACCAAGAAATAACCTCTTACATGTGAAATTATAGGAGATCTCCTCTAAGGTCAAACAATTCCATTGAATTGAGTATGACTATATGTGTGATATCATATACTATACTAGGAATATCAATGGACCAAATTTTTGCAAATGCTCAAGATACCCTCTTTTAGCTTCTAGGTCTTTTTCTTAATTCAAGATCCCTCTTACCAAGATTGAATTTTGGGGGACAGAAATGGAAATGTGTATCCAGATCTAGGGCAAGATCCACAAAATCATGGCATAGAAAGAATATACATAAATGAAATATTGGGATTTAATATAGAAATAATTGATAGTTAGAAAGAAATTGTATTACTTAATTATTACTATTACTCTATTAATATTAATTGTAGTTACATAATTACAACATATACAACAAAATGAAATTGAACATAGGAAAGAGCTTCTGTAACAGTTGGACAATAGTAAAATGTCAGAGCAAACTTGTGGCTACTTGTACTGAAAAACAAATATGATTCCCCCTAAACAATAAAATATGCCGACATGAGGAGGAACATCTTTACTAATTATATCATCCACAGTCACCAGAATCTCAAGAGATTTCTCAAACCAATCATATACCTTATTAAGAAAGGTGATCCAAAGGAATTCCTCCTCTGAGAACTGTATATGAGAATTTTATCTCGTACGGCTCAAGCAAAAACACACAAATACTTTTATTTCTAGAACTCATCAATAGTTCATGAAAAACATGCTTTTTCATTAAGTAGAGAAATTTTGGAGGAGCACCTATTGCAGATGCAAGAATTCTTTTAATAATTAAGAGTATTTTGTCATTAGTCTAGTAATTTAATGCTCATCTGCTTGCAGTGGGGGATTGTTTGATTTGCAAGCCTCCTCTGGTTGTGCTCTACAGATGACAGGATGCTTAAATGTTTTTGAGCACCTTACATTTTGGTATCAAAAGGATAGTTTTTCTGCGAACGTTAAAAAAAAAAATACACATGCTCTCTTGGCAGTTGTTCTTTATCTCCCCAGTAAGGAAATCTGACACCCAGTTGCAAGGTGTGAGCAACTATGACAATTAACAGGGAACAGAGCTGGACTGAACTATTTCTTTTGATTTTTTTTGGTAACGGCTTGATTTCTCAAATGAAGGTCGGGTGCATTACGCACGAATTGGTATGCTATACTTTGGGTTGCAATTAGATTATTAACCTCAACTAAAGTAAGTTGATGGCAATCTTAGGTAGGGTTTTGCATTCTTAAAGTACCACATGTTGGGTATTTCACCTCCCAAAATGATTAGCTACTTTTCAGCTGGAGATGGGATGCTCTAGACTGCTCTACTACAGTACTGTTGCAGAGCATGACAGTAATTAAATAGAAAAGCTGAAGGAAGCTGGAAGTGGAAGGGGATCAAAAGATGCCAACAAGCCCCCCATGGTCTTGGGAGAACTGAACACAATCCAAATGGTGATTTTTGATATCCCAAAAATCTTGGGATTGCATATATGTATATATGTATATATGTGTATA
>JAOXJJ010000775.1:156493-168772 GCA_025769935.1 Phoenix roebelenii
ATATGTATATGTATATATATATATTTATATGTATATATACATGTATATATATGTATATGTATATGTACATGTATATATATATATATATATATATATGTATATATACATGTATTACTGAAACTCAAACCAGAACAGTCCAAAGCTTGAAAACTATCAAATAGCAAACTCGTCCGGTTGGCCAAAACTGAAATTAGAACCTAACCTTTCATTACCTCATAAAGTAATTTTACCTAGTAATCGAAACAGGCCCTCTTGGTTCAAGCTGAGAGCTTGGCTGACTGCATCTCCAACCTTGTACACACTATTGAACCCAAATTTCTTGCAAGAAAGAACAAGAGAAAGATTTTACATTCAGTCTATCACTGATATAACTCTTAACTGTTTAATTTCTGGTCAGATTTTTCTTTTGGGAAAAAACTGGTCAGATGTGGGCCATGAATTTATCAGCAACAGATTAACTTTATCTATTTTGGTTCATTTTATCAAGCTCTATAATATTTTTAGTGTATAAATTTGGGACATTTGTGTGGATTAATTGATCTCTTTATTTGCATGTGGTCAGGTATTTTCCTTCCCTGTCTCACCTGGTGATGTCATCATCGCGGGAACAGATGGATTGTTTGATAATTTGTATAATAATGAAGTTACAGCAGTTGTTGTCCAAGCTGTCAGAACTGGGCTCGGGCCTCAGGTGACTGCTCAGAAGATAGCTGCACTCGCCCGCCAACGAGCACAGGATAAGAACCGGCAAACACCTTTCTCTACTGCTGCCCAGGATGCTGGGTATCGGTATTATGGAGGCAAACTTGATGACATTACAGTTGTGGTATCCTATATCGCTGCTTCCAGTTCTTGATACAAAATCCATCTTCCTCGATACAGTTTTGGAGTCAGAAACCAATTTAGATGTGTTGCATAGGTTCATCTGCTTCTGTCTTTGGAGCTTCTTTTTCAAGAGAAAATATCTTATTGGTATCCGTAATGAGAGGAAGTTCTATCCCCTTTATATTTGAGATTTCATTCAGGTGGCTGTCACAAACTTAATGTAAGAACCTGTGCATATTCAGGCTTAATTTTCTATATTTTAGATCTATTCCTAACAGTGGATAGGCTCATAGTGTTTTTTTTTTTGGCTTTTTTTTGCTTGACGATGTAATTCATGAGCAATTACCATCTATGAATAGGAAAAGGCTTGGAAAGAGGAAGGGGCAAAAGGATGTGAATATGACACTAGTGGAATGAGAAAGACCTGGGTGCTGCTTGGAGAGCAGCAGTTAGGAGTCACTGAACCCCAGTTGCAAGAGATGGTCCTTTTCCAATACTTGAATACCTGATCTATGTATTTGAAGTTGTATTTGAATCCTAGTTGCTCTTAAGAGGATTTCATGGCTAACGTTTAAGATAATCTTAAGCAATAAAGATATAGATTAACCCTGTGCATTCTTAAGCAATAAAGGTAGTCATTCGAGGATGGCATGTCACTTTAGGTATCTTCCCTATCAGTATTTGTCAAAAGATGTTCCCACATATTCTACTCCGTTTTTTCCCTTAAATTCTACCTTGACTTATCAAAAAAAAGGGGGGACATTTTCATGCATATATTTGGGAGTAAAGAAAAAGGGCAAGAATTTCTTCTTTCTTTCTTTCTTTTCTCTCTCTCTCTCTCTCTCTCTCTCTATGCGGACGTGCCTGTGTGAGTGACGGGGGCTCAGGGTCCAAAGCCTCTCACCATACCCCTTTCCTCACGCTCCTTGCATGCACCTTCAAAAATTGTTGATGATGGACTGATTGTAGGTAACGCAGATGGAATAACTCAATACAAAGATCAACAATGAAAGCAATTTAAATTTTTATTCCAGTCCAAATTGAAGAACAAATAAGAACAATAAAAAGCAAAACAATCTAGTAGAGGATCGTAAGGATCCCCTTCTAGTCTAATCTAGTGGAGATTGATGTATCTACCACTAGCCTAGGTCCTGGAATAAAAGATTTAAGGACTGAAATTATTGAAGGCCTTACCCCTCAATAGCCTAAGTCTAAGGCCTAACCCCTAGACCGAAATCGGCACAATGCCGTCCAAGCCTTATGGCCGACTCTCTTACAAGAAAACAAGACTAAACGCAACTCTGGATTACTCTGGGATATTTTGGGATGCATCACAATGGCCCCTTACAACTCTATTTATAGACCTAAGACCGTAGACAATTTTAAATAACCCTCCCTAAGATAAACATGGAAAATCGTCTTCCCACAGATCTAAGGCTTCTCCACCGTTGATTGGCATATGATCAATGGCTTGGAGGGGTCCTAGAAGATCTCAAATCTTTATCTTCCGAATTTGCATGGAGGATTTCTACTAGCCTAAATCTAGCAAAGGATCGTAAGGATCCCCTTCTAGCCCAATCTAGTGGAGATTGATGTATCTACCACTAGCCCAAGTCCTAGAACAAAAGATTTAAGGACCAAAATTATTGAAGGCTTTACCTCTCAATAGCCCAAGTTTAAGGCCTAACCCCTAGACCGAAATCGGCACAATGTCGCCCAAGCCTTACGGCTGACTCTCTCACAAGAGAACAAGACTAAACTCAACTCTAGATTACTTTGGGATATCCTGGGATGCCTCACAATGGTCCTTTACAACTCTATTTATAGACCCAAGACCCTAGACAATTTTAAATAACCCTCCCTAAGATAAACATGGAAAATCGTCTTCCCACGGATCCAAGGCTTCTCCACCGTTGATTGGCATATGATCAATGGATTGGAGGGGTCCTAGAAGATCTCCAATCTTTATCTTCCGAATTTGCATGGATCCTATGTCCCGGATGCATGGCTCATATGTTCCGGATGGTTTGACTCGATCTTCCTTCGCTGAATGGACGATTGAGATGGCTGGAAGGCAAGGCTGGTTGGGACGTGCATCCCGAATGTATGGGACGCATGTCCCGATTGACCAGGTCACGCAACTCGAGAGTCCCAGTCTGGCTGAGGTCGACACGGCCTTTGGTAGGGCCCGAGGTCAGCCTGGCTGAGGTCGGCTCGACCTTTGGTAGAGCCCGTTGGGTTGATGAGCGAGGTCTAGTGTACGCGCTGATCCCACGTGGTGCCGAAGTCGTGAATGAACCTCGTGGTTAGCCAAGGATCGACCGTCCACAATACACATCATTTGGCTACTTTTGTCTTCGGTTGGCACATGGTCCTTTCTTGGCTTGGCGCTACCTTGGCGTTGCTTGCGTGATCCTCAACTGTGAGCCAAAGATATCTTTCATCTTTCATCCAGCAATTCCATAGTTTCTGGGTCATATCTCAGAGACTATTCTTTATGCGCTATTCTTTGCTGGAAATTGGAATGTCAGATACATCCACTTGACAAAATGTAGCAACATTTGTTGATCTTTGTAATTTAGCGTTTCATTATATTGTTTTTTTTCTGTGACCAGTGTCTTCCGGACTTTTTTCAAATGTTTGTTGCTTGCCTGCTTAAGGAATTGGATATCATCTAGTTCTTGCTGACAAATGGCCAGAGTCGTTTTTGCAATCTCTGGGACCAGCTAATCGGATGGTGAAGACTATAACTCAACCAGTACAATCACGAGATCATGATTGAGGGCCCAAATCGATCCACAAGACAAGAAAGCAATGATTCTGGCTCAGATGCTGACAATTGACTTGCAGCATGCCTACATCTCGCTGTCATCTAATCAGACGAGGCAGTACACAATGTAAATTTTTCATCTGGCTGGATTTTCTTTAAATTATTTAAGCTCTGAAAATCCATAGCTAGTCAGCATGGTGTACACTGGCTCTGGTCTTCTCTCTTTCCTAATTCACACTTACCTTTATCTTTAAGCTAGTTTTCAAGTTCAAGTTATTACCTCAGTTTCCGTGCTAGTTTTTGTGCGTCTAATTGCATGAGAAATGAACAAATACATCGGTTGAATCCGTACCAGAATGGAACATCTTAAATTAGGTTTGGTGTATATTTTTGCTTCAATTAATGAGACCCCGTCCGAGGAGTGTTACATTGAAAGTTTCAGTTTGAAGCAAATCCACCTTGCAGCAGAATCAAGCTTGTACTTGAGTAATGATGCCTCTGGTGCGATTTCTCTAGGCACTTTTTTGGGTGCACCTCGGAGAGGTTTACCATTTCGGACGGACAGGCTCGCCCATACCCAAGCCATTACCTTGAAGCCTGCACAAAGTAAAGACTTGGAGGGATAATTCCAGTTGTTCAGACCTCATCTCTAGTGTCCATTTCGATAGATTCTATGGTGATATAAGAATCCAAGTTTTGCATCCATGTCTTAATTCTTTTGAGAAGGAACCAATGTTCAGTCTGATGCCACAGAGAACTACAAAACTTTCATGAGCTCCCCTTGCATTATTATTACTTTACAAGTGGGTAATTAATATTGGGGGGCTCTTCCCTTGATGTCCTAGCAAATAAATTAGAGTCGGCTTCAAGTGTGATTGACACCGAACTAGGAAACATTTGAGAACAAAGTCGCGTTCAACTTAAGTCGAGCATCTGGTTGTATTTTATAGCTAAAATATAAAAAAAATTAATTAAATATAAATCAATAAAATTTTAATATAACCAAAAAAAAGTGCCAACTTAGACACGAATTTTCACTTAAAAATATTAATTTCATCCAAAATATTGAGCATCCTTAAGTTTATAAACTACAATTTTCTACTTATATAATTGATATACTTAAGGATATTATAAATAAGAATCTACTAAAGCAAATTACCGATAAAATTAAATTAGGTAAGAAGAGAAGTGGTTTAGCATTATTTGGGTACGAGACGTGCCAAATCAGGTCAGGCCTTCTTTTTTTTTTTGCTAAGCCAAATTAAATTGGATAATATACTAAGCAGGTTAAGTCGAGCCTAACCAGGACAAAACTGGGTTTGGTCACGGTCACTAACCCATTCGCAACCCTAGCATTACATTTCTTCCGTGCCAGGCCCTCTATTGTTTTAGCCGAGTAAACCCTGATAGCCCATTCACACAAACACATAAAAAGCGTATGAAATGAGTAAAAAGAAATCAAAATATGTTAATATATGTATATATATATACCATTTATTTTTTATGCACAAACCAAATTGGATCTATATTATTTCGTATTTTCAGGTAACATATCCTACTAGTACTTGAACTGCATGAGATGTCTCCACCCATTTTAAGAATCGCAGAAACTCTTCTGCTACAAATTACTAAACATTCCAACATTCGAATCGGTCGGGATTGGGTTCATAGACCCAAATCATCCCTTTATAAATAACCTTTTTTCCCTAATACATTTTAAAGGAATCAATGTTTGAACCTGTAATGCATTTCCTGAAGCTTTTTGATGCTTCCAAATAAGTGCTGGTGCTCTCATTCAGACATCATCCACGAGGAGATTGGATTCTGATCGCATGCAACTTCTGGAGTCATTTTAACCCGATGACACTTTTTCTTCCAGAAGCGGGGAGACAAGCTAACAGGTCTGATCTTCTTGGAAGATCAAAGTGGTAGGAAGACACAGATTGGATCCCGACCACATGGAAAAGAATAAACAGGACAAAAATATCTTGCTGAGATAGGTGAAGAATTCAAATACAAGCAATTTAAGTTTGATGACAATCCTCTAAATACATGAATCTCAAGATTATCAGAAAAACTACACATTTTCGAACAGTTATCAAGGTGCCGGCTTGTCCGTTGGCAATGTCTCTTGGGTGTTTGTACCAGAGACCTGGGACCAATGCCGGTTCAAACTTTTAACTATAGACCAGTTTTCATATAAGATTTCCTTCACACCAAAAGAGAACAACGAAACAAGCAGAAAAGTTTCCCTCCAAAGAAGTTTACACACGGGAGGAATTGTTTCTCTTTCATCAGAATTAGCTAATTTTTTTTGGTAATTATAGTTAGCGAACTTGTTAAGGGGGAAAAAACTCTCATATAGAGCTATAAAAAATTGTTATATCAATCCATAAAATGCCTCTGTTTTTCCCAGCGTAATCTTCGACGACCCGTAAACTCTGAAAAGACTGGGAAGCTCAAGTACTTTTACCTATGCATGTCGGCAGCTTTACATACCCTCTCCATGCGCAGAAAGTGTCAAGGCTCCTAAGATGGTGGTTAAGGAATAAAAGGTTTAAATTCATCTCGATGTGGATTCAGGATTACCAGTGCCGGTACAGAACTTTCCAGTGTTTTGATTGGAATCAACTGGACTTTGATGAACATGGCCACTGTCATCTCCACCAACTGATGGCATTGCTGATGACTCACCTTTGATGCCTAAAGCAGAAGCTACACCAGCCCCATAGAAGCGAGTCAAGCCTTCCTGTTGCAATAAATAGGTTTAGATTGAGGAATTATTCCAAAGGCAGTGGAATTCTGTTAAAATAATGAGAAGAGAGTTGGAGGCAAGATTGGATCATTTCAACACAAGCATCATCACAAGGGGACAAGGACAAACGTCAGGCAGAAGTAAGAAGCATGATTTTCTACAGAGGAATTGTTATGGGACAGCGGATGTGGAAGTTTTTTTCATTTAGGAGGAGCTGATCTGAAAGAGCGAACAGCATGTCATAGTGATCCACATGTAGAAGGGATGCAGAGACATTTTGAAAATTCTTCCGATGACATTAAGATTAGGTTCCAATGATTCACTGCAGTTAATAGTACAGCAATATTATAGCATGATAATACTCCTGCGACCTAAAGGATTCTTTCTAATAGATAACAGTTTAATGACAAATGAAAATAATAATCTAGTCTAACTTAAGGTAAAAGAAGACTGAGAAGAAGACTAAAAAGAAAAGTAGCTAACCTCTAATGATTCATTTTCTGCCTTCAGATCCCTGCAGAGTTTCTGGAGATTTTCAAGCTCTACACTTAATGCACTATTTTCATTTTTCAGTTCAGCCACCTTCCTTGCCAGCTCCTCACATTCTTGCTGGTGAAAGAGAAGAGAGCAAGACAATTAGGTCCCAGCAACTCTGGCTTAAGATAAGAAAAGAACACAAAAGTTAAAAATCCAAATGGCACTTCAAGAAAAGAGGCAAAAAGTGCCATCAAAACTAAAGATACAGTTATCTTGATATAACACTTCATGACGAGTAGCTCATATAAAGGAAACTGACAAAAAGAATGGGAACAGCGGGAAACATCAGAAATTCTCTTACTATAGTTATATACCCAGCTTCCACAAGGGTAATCATGAAGAAGAACCTAATACTATTTAGTTTAGGAAAACAATGGCATCTCACACACTGATAGCATCATTTTTATGAGTCATGTAAACCATATCATGAGAGAGACCAGCTGTACAACAATACAAACAAAAAGACAAATTTCTAAACGTGATATCACAGTAGTCATAACCAACAAGCCTTACCCTCACTACATAAAGTCAGCTTTATGATAGTCCTCCCCTTTGCCACTTCGTTCATATTGAGAGCTACATTCATGGTCATTACCAGATTTCTGACTCTTCCATGTATCCTTTGACATAAATAAAAGCCTGTCATCTTAGTAAGGCCTTCATCAGTCTTCATCCCGCACTGGAGTCCAGCACATGCATTGGACAAGGTTATGAATGGCTCTAATTCAACTGATAAGGTCGCAGGGGGGAAGCCAAGCACCTTGTGTGCGTGCTGGGTGTGGCGGGTCCAGAGCATGCAGGGAAGATGCTCTTTACTTTTGGTGGGCAACAACTGCACATCACAAAACAAAAAATTCTGATATATAACTTTTTTGAAAAAAAATGGGTTGAGGGGCTCACGCGCACAGAGGGTGGGGTTGGGGCAGGGGCAATGTTACCGTTCAGGCTTTGGAGGTAAGTTGGCCTCCAAGCCTATCCCATCATGTAGTGTATAGGAGAGATGACTAGATCTTGTTATTCAATGCACCACTTATCATCCAATTGGTGCAATTCATGCACATTCAAAACGTACTTATTCTTGGCATATCCTTCAAGGTGTAACAGGTGTGCATTGGAAAACTGGAAATTTTTGTTCGCATTTTTTCCTGAGAAACGCGAGGCTTCAGCCTTTGCAGGAGTGTAAGCTGACCTCTCCATTATAATATAGTACAAATGACCACATCTTGTGAATCAATTCATCACTTCGTATCCAATTGGTGCAATTCATGCACATCAAAATGCACTTGCTCTTGGCATATCCTTCAACGTTTTACCACACATCCAGCACAGCAATCTCATCTTAGGTGCATCATGATTTGGCCATAAAAATCATACTCCGTAGGCTAGTTAACAATCACACATACATACTTCAATTGGTCTCTAATCTAGCTCTAATGTCTTTTCATGTTGCATCATTCTCAAAGCTCAACATGATAGATCACCTCTAATTTTGAGCAACCAAGGATAAAGTCACACTAGTCCTATGATTGTTGTCATTTTTCTTTAGTTTTATCACTCTCTCCTGATAGTTCATTGTGTTGCCCATGAATATCTGATTGAATAAGCTAGCTAATAATTAATATATATGTGTGTGTATAAATATATATTACTATCGATTACTCAACTGATCTTTAGTCTGGCTCTAATGTGTTTTCATGTTGCATCATTCTCAAATTATATTCTTTATTTGTCGAACCCGAACAATGTACACATTTGTCCTCCCCAATAGTACTACCTGGTAATTTACACCCATCACGTCATGCAATGTTGACCTCTTTCTCTCCATCAAACACACTGAAGTGTGCATGCACACATATGCCATTCCCTTAAACTGAAGGATTTGCTACAACGAGTGGGTTTTAATTATCTTTTTTTCCAAAGATACAGGAACAGCATACCAAAATAAAAGGATACAAGAACAAAAAAAAAAGGGACAAAAGCAGGTGGAGCCGGTGGGGAGGAGGGGAAGAGAAAGAGAACTAGTGCATTTATTAGAAATATTATCTATAGGTCCATAACAAGACCTGCAACTATTTTTAGGTATAAGTAGGACCTTTAAACTTACTTTTTAAATCTCTGAAGTTCAGAAATTTGTGATAGTAAATCACTCTCTTCAAGGACAAAGTTACCCTCTTGATTTTAAGCTCATTAGCCCATAAAATGAAACTATTATTCATTCAACATAATAATGTTAGTGAATGTGTATATACCATGATGGCTTGCACGAGTCTTATGATATTTTCAGTGATGTTACATAAGTTAGTTTGTATACATGTGCAATATCGTTATAATATACGATTTGTAGTACAACAACATGTAATCAAAAGTAGTTTATGAATTGACACAAGTAGAATATGTAGCCAGGGGACGTATATGTAGCATGTGTTAGGTGTATACATTCATAGAAAGTGGAAAAAGATATTCATTTGTTCAAACATTGTATTTAAAGTTACACTAGATTATATAACAATCATAGTTAAGTTATGCAAAAAAAATTGCTTAACTATGTTGAGCATATTATAAAATGCAAACAGCTAACAAAAATAAATAACCATAACATACACATCAAATGTAAATTGCTTGTGTCAATATGTGCTTGATTGTCTTTCATAATACTTCAATATAACAGAGGAACTTTGTCATTCAAAATATATTTTTTCAGAAAAAAAAAAAGATTGAAACGACAATTTGGGTACTAAGGATTTTTTTTAAAAAAAACGATAGGTTATTGGACCAGAAATATATTCGATGTCAACAGAGAGCTGTAGATATTTCTCTTTTGTTTGTTTATTTTAATAATAAGCAGGTTATTTGACAAGGTAAAAGTCAAAACCTACATTTCCAATGGGGGTTGCATTAGGCCTGATCCTAACAGCAATAAGTTTCTTTACACACAAAAGAAGCATGCAAGTGTGTATAATGTATGTATTGGAGTGAAAGCAATACCTTATTAAATATATATACATAGAGAGAGAGAGAGAGAGAGATGAACTAGGCTATACTCAAGTGTAGCCAAGCCCGAATCCGGTCATCTCTGCTGCCATTCAATCGGCACACATCTTGAAGCTTGGAAATCGGCTGTTAACAGCAGCCCCCCATCATTACATCCAAAAAAAAAAAAAAAATTAGACAGCATTAATGGGATCGGATGGCACTCATGGCTTTTTCTCCCCTCTTGTGTACAACATTCATGCCTAATGGGATGGGATGTGGCGCGCCGCCCACGCCCGTGCCACATGCTCTGGTCCTCTCTCCCTCTCCCTCCCTTATCCCCCACCCCAGCCAGATCTTTTTCTGTTTCTTTCTACGACTGTGTTTATTTCCACAAAATAGGTGTTTATCATCTAAAGATGAGTATTTATCATGAACAACTCAGTATTTATGTATGTAGAGTTAGTATTTGCTTCCAGCAAGTTAGCGTTTATTTTCAAGCAATTAGTGTTTACTTCAAACTTTCTGTTTATCATGGTCTGTTGTTATCTACTATAAGGTAGCCCTCACCTAACTAAGTGTGGCTAGATAGTTTTCTGATTATTTCTACGACATTTGTAATTATTCTCGCAGACTAGGTGTTTATCATTTTGGGAGTCACCGTTTATCCAGGACACCTTAGTGTTTATTTCTGTAAGGTGAAGGACAGAGGGAGAGAGAGAAAGAGAGCATGAACGAGGCGTGTCTCAAGGGATGGGCGCGGGCGTGAGCAGCGCATCTCATCCTATTAATTAATGCTTTTCTCTTTCTTTCTTATTCTGATGCAATGAATCTATTAAGGTCTGAATGCCTCAAGATGCATGACGATTGAACAGCAACAGAGGTGACCGGATCAAGGCTGGACTAGTCTAGCCTAGTCCATCTCTCTCTCTCCATATAAGCTACATAGTTGTAGGCTCATGTGTGGCACATCCAAAGGAAAACCAGCTCAAAATTCAATTTCTGCAAGGTTAGGATCGACTCATGGAAAGCTGGAGTCGACCCATGAAGAGCTGGGGTTGACCCTAGTGAAGAAAGGGTCGACCCCAAGAAGTTACAAGGAGACGACAAAGAGCACTTTTCTGTCCGTCTCAGGTGGGGTCGACCCCTAACAGTCAGGGATCGACCCCTAGGGTGGACCCAAGTGAAGGAAGGGTCGACCCCAGGAAGTCACAGGGAGACGACAGAGAGCGATTTTCTGTCGTTTTAGGAAGGGATCGACCCCTGCAAAGAGTGGTTTTCTGTCGTCTCAGGAAAGGGTCGACCCCTGTGAAGGAGGGGTCAACCCCTGTCTGTGAGGAGTTGACCCCTGAAGTATTGGGGTCAACCCCTGATCTGCAAGGGTCGACTCCAACGCCGTGCCAGGTGTGCCATTCAGTCAATGACGGAAATTTTTGATCTTTGACTAGCTTAGGGACTTCATGATTTATGTTCCTAAGGGTCTAAGTCATTCTTGGGCTAGGTTTAGACTCAAGGAGAGAGAGCATGTAAGTCATGGACTGGGGTTGAGTACTTTCTAATGTGGCTTAGGGAGAGATTGAGTTGGCTTGGGATTAGACTAAAATTGAGAGCCTATATAAAGGCTTGATGTAATCAATTTTAGGATTATCACTTGTATTATTTTCTAAAGAAATAAGAGCCGCTAGAAAACTTTCTCCCACGTTCTCTCCTCTTCCTCTTCTTCTCCACGAAAATCCTAGTTTGTGATTGTGATTCTCTCTCTTCTTCCTTCTTTCCCCACGCGGCCTGACGCCCTAGGTTAGCGGATATTAGGGATTCACACGCTTCCGCTACGCGCCAACAATTGGTATCAGAGAGAGGTTTTGGCATAGAAAAGAAGAAACAAAGGAAAGACATCAAGAGGAAAGCAGTCCGCTTATCTCCCTTCGAGGTGATTTCTCAAATCAGATCTGTGTTTATTTGTGATTGTGGTCTGGCCAACCATGAACAATAACATGAAGGTGGAGTTGGAGAAGTTTAATAGAAAGGGAAGCTTCTCTATATGGAAGATCCGGGTGGAGGATCTCTTGGTGCATAACTATTTGGATTCGGCCTTGGAGGACAGACCAGAGGGTATGATAGATAAGAAAAGGTTTTCTTTGGAGAAAAGGGCTTGCGCTGCCATCAGAGGATTCTTAGCGGATTCAGCCTTGTGTAGCATCCTGGAGGAGAAGACACTTAAGAGATTATGGACAAAGTTGCATACCATGTATATGGGGAAGAATATATGAAACAAGTTGATGTTGAAGAAACAATTGTACAGCCTTTGGATGCATGAAGGTGGAGATATCGTTCTTCATATTCATAGGTTTGACCAGGTTTGCAATGACTTGCAGACCCTTGGGGTGAAGATGGAAGAGGAGGATAGATCTCTACTCTTGCT
>JAOXJJ010000775.1:168872-188086 GCA_025769935.1 Phoenix roebelenii
CGGACTCTTACCAATGTAAAGCACGTCCCGGATCTGAAAAAGAATCTAGTGTCACTTGGCTACTTGGAGAAGAACGGTTACAGCTTTAGTTGCCGTTCCAGAAGTGGTATTTTGAATATATCCATAGGAGCCATAGTTGTGATGAAAGGGAGGTTGGAGAATAACCGTGGTGTGTGGGGGATCCGAAACAGCAGCAGTGGCACAAGGCCAGCAGGAAGCATATCGTTTGTGGCATTACCGCTTGGGCCACATGGAAGATCGTGGTATGAAGATGCTGAGCAAAGATGGACTGATCAGATCTGAATGGAGAAGTTCCAGAGGTGTGTGAGCCTTGCCAGTTGGAAAAGCAACACAGGATGAACTTTGCTACCAGTACTACATGCAGCGGTGGTTCCCTGGAGCTAGTGCACACGGATGTTTGGGGACCGGCCCCGGTCACAGCCAGAAATGGGGCAACGTATTTTCTAACCCTTATTGATGACTTTTCAAGAAGAGTTTGGATGTACTTCTTGAGAAAAAAGTCAGAGGTCTTCTCTAAGTTCAAAGCCTGAAAGGTAGAGGTATAGAAAGAGAAGGAATGCTGCGTGAAGTGTGTGCGGTCCGACAATGGTGGCGAATTCACAAGTAAGAAGTTTCTGAAATTTTGCGAAGATCGTGGGATCAAGAGGCAATTTTCAGTGAGGAAGACTCCTCAACAAAATGGGGTGGCTGAAAGGATGTACAAGGCTTTCATGGAGAAAGCTAGATGTATGAGATTGCAGGCAGGGCTTCCCAAGGTGTTTTGGGTGGACACAGTAGACACAGCCTGCTACTTGGTGAATCGATCTCCTCATACAAAGCTAGATGGGAGGATTCCAGAGGAGCTATGGTCTGGAAAGGTGGAGGTTGGCCATCTTAGAGTATTTGGGTGCACGACATTTGTGCACATTGATCCCAGTGAGCGGAGCAAGTTGGATGCCAAGTCACGAAAGATGGTGTTCATAGGATATCTGCGTGGAGTCAAGGGTTATCGGCTGTGAGATCCCTTGAAGAAAAAGACTACTATCAGTAGAGATGTGGTCTTTGATGAGAATTCAGTCCTAAAGATACAAAGGGTGAAAGAAGAGCAGGGGGAGAACTAACCGGACATATGTGAGTTGAAGCAATCATCAAGGCAATGGTACTTGCAGTTCGACACATATGTGAGGAGTATTGGCATGACCAGATGTGAGTATGACCCTTGTGTCTATGTGAAGACTCTTGAGGATGAGTTTAGATTATATCTACTCTTGTATGTAGATGACATGATGATTGCTTGCAAGAGTAAGAAAATTGTGGAAGACTTAAAGGTATCCTTATCTCAAAAATTTGAGATGAAGGATTTGGATCTAGCCACAAAGATTCTAGGCATGAAGATTCTCAGGGATAGAACCAAGAAGGTGCTGCATTTATCTCAGGGAGATTACATCAGAAAGGTATTGCGGAGATATGGCATGGATGGAGCGAAACCGGCGACATTACCAATAGCCGGTCATGTCAGTCTTTCGAAGACAATATCACCACAGACTGAGGTGGAAGCTGAGGAGATGAAGAGCATTCCATATGCTTCAGAAGTTAGGAGTTTGATGTATGCCATGGTCTGTTGTAGACCAGATCTTGCACATGCAGTTAGCCAAGTCAGCAGGTTCATGGCTAACCCCGGCAAGGAGCATTGGAGAGCACTGAAAGGTGTTTTAAGATACTTGGTGGGCACAGTTGGAGTTGGTACTTGCTATGGACAGAAAGGTAGCAAGAAGAAGAATTCCAACATGACCAAGAAGAACCAGAGCCGGATAATTGGTTTTGTGGATGCTGATTACGGAGGAGACATGTACACACGACGTTCTACCACAGGTTATGTGTTTTGTTTGAACGGAGGTCCAGTGTCATGGAGATCAAGCTTGCAACCAATCACGACATTGTCTACAACGGAAGCGGAGTATATTGGCATCACAGAAGCTGCCAAGGAAGCTCTATGGTTGAAAGGATTGGCATTGAAAATGAAATTTGCACAGGAGGCTGTTAGGGTGCATTGTGATAGCCAGAGTGCATTATGTTTGGTTTAGAACTCGGTCTATCATGCGAGGACCAAACATATTGACATCAGGTACCACAGGATTAGAGAGTTGGTGAAAGAACGTGAAGTGGAGCTAGCTAAAGTTCATACGAAGGAGAACCTGGCAGATGCACTGACCACAACTCTTCCAAGGGATGGCTTCCTTAGGTGTGTGACGCTGATGGGATTGATGGACCAGGAGAAGCTTGCAGAGGCTTTGGAGCGCCAAGGTGAAGATTGTAGGCTCATGTGTGGCGCATCCAAAGGAAAACCAGCTCAAAATTCAGTTTCTGCAAGGTTGGGGTCGACTCATGGAAAGCTGGGGTCAACCCGTGAAGAGCTAGGGTTGACCCCAGTGAAAGAAGGGTCGACCCCAAAAAGTCACAGGAAGACGACAAAGAGCACTTCTCTGTCGGTCTCAGGTGGGGTCGATCCCTAACTGTTAGGGATCGACCATAGTGAAGAAAGGGTTGACCCTAGAAAGTCATAAGGAGACGACAGGGAGCGATTTTCTGTCGTCTCAGGAAGGGGTCGACCCCTGAAGTATTGGGATCGACCCCTGATCTGCAGGGGTCAACTCCAATGCCATGCCAGGCGTGTCATTCAGTCAATGACGGAAATTTTTGGTCTTTGACTGACTTAGGAACTTCATAATTTATGTTCCTAAGGGTCTAAGTCATTCTTGGGCTAGGTTTAGACTCAAGGGAAGAGAGCATGTAAGTCATGGACTTGGGTTGAGTGCTTTCTAATGTGGCTTAGGGGAAGATCGAGTTGGCTTGGGATTAGACTAAAATTGAGAGCCTATATAAAGGTTTGATGTAATCAGTTTTAGAGTTATCACTTGTATTATTTTCTAGAGAAATAAGAGCCGCAAGAAAACTTTCTCCCACGTTCTCTCTTCTCTTCCTCTTCTCCACGAAAATCCATGTGATTGTGATTCTCCATCTCTTCTTCCTTCTTTCCCCACGCGGCCTGACGCCTTAGGGGACGCCCTAAGTTAGCGGATATCAGGGATCCACACGCTTCCGCACAGCGCCAACAATAGTAGGTGGAAATTCTGAAGGATAGCAGTGATGGTTATAAGCTTTTATATTGATCTAATAAGGGAGAAGAAGAATTTTCTTAACCCACTCAACTCGAATATTTCAAAAAAATGGTCCACATCGAGTCTGGTGCTCCTCCTGGATCGGAGCACTCCTTGTGTAGAGGATTTAGCTCCTAAATTAGAAGTGAAGATAAGAAAATGTCAGCTTTCCTATCTCATGGATGAACCATTTAGCTTTACTTGGAAGCTGACCCTTTCAACCAATCCAGAAAGATTCAATCCTCCCACACCTGGTTCCTGTGGCCTTTCTCTTGATGACACAATCCGCAGCCAATGGTCTTTCTTGACCTTGGTCTCCTTTGCCTCCTAAATCTTGGCAAATCACTCACCCCACTTTTGCACCTCGACTCTATGGTAAGGACATTCCTTGCCATCATTCTTTGTTGACGACAACCATGGCGATAATAACTTCCCTCAATCTCAATCTCAATTGATTAATCAGTGAAACCAAGAGGCGAGAGCTTGACCTCTCATAAGTGATATCGGCTTCTTGTTTCATCATCATAAATTTATTGCAAGCATTAACAAGTCACTTCACCTGGGCAACGATTGCAAAGTCCATGTTTTCTTGTGTTCTAGAAGCATTGATCATGAACTCTTTCCCGTCCTATAAGAATTGATACTTCCTCTACCACTTATACAAGACTACATCTCGAACCCAAAGGTACGAGATCTCAATGATGAACTGATAAACATCCAAAGAAACTATTTTACATATCACCTCGTCAGTATACCTCTCAATTATTGCAGTTTAAAGATACATTGTGATCTTCAACTCAACGTCCTTCTGAATCTTCTAGCTTTCTGGATCTACGATAATATCAATAATGCTCTGCTTCAGCTGAATCTTCAAGTTGAAGAGTTTCTCTCACGCCTCTAGGTTTGTCTCAGTTGATGTCTCAAATTTTCTTGTCATTAGACTTAATTTTGAATCTGCTTGTTCAAGCACAAGTAGCTCCTCTGGCACATTGAGGACCTCCTCTTTCTTCTTAGGATCCTCCTTCGACTTCTTTGGCTGCAACTCAGCATGAAGATTCCAACACCTCTACTTAATGTGCCCGCTAATCTTATAGTGGTTGGCTTGCTCTTACTCTACTCCACCTTCTGACCTAATCTTCTACCTTTCCTACACTTAACACCCTTCTTGCCTTTCCTAGACCGATTCTTCTTCTCAATCCCCACAGCCTTCACACTATGATCGACGGAACCGTCCCGAACTAGGATGTCCCGGCGGCAGACCGGGACGGTCCAGGCGGCACAACGAAAACAAAACCCGTTGCGGGAGAAGGAAAGAGAATGAGCAGGGGAGGGATGGAGAGGGAGGGACCCTGTTTCGAACGAAACATGGGACCAGGCCGCGGCCTCCGCCTCCTGCCCGAGCACCGGCCTCCACCACCCTCCTCTCTCCCTCCCTCCCTCCCTCTCCCCCTTCTCTCTCTCTTCCCCTCCCGTTCACCCTCTCTCCCACCTCCTTTACTATACCGGTACATACCCGGCACGGCACAAGCCCGTAGCTGTCGGACAACTGGTCCGGTGTCTGGTACCAGCACAACAGACCATACTTCACACTATCTTCGATGATATCTTCAACTTTGAAGTGCTTCAGCTTCTTCTAGATGCTCTCATTGAGGCCTCTAACTTATTCATAAGAATCAGATGATCATCGATAGAGATCTTGAGTGAAATGGTTTGCATGTGGAACTCAATGGTGAAGTCTTAGACAGATTGATCATACTTCCGCTGCAGATACTGCCACTTGATCCACGGATCCTCCTCATGACCAATTAGGTAGAATTGCTTCTTGATTAAATCCTTAACTTTACGTTAGATTAGAGATATCATTCCTTATAGACAAATTCCACTAGGTAAGGACATGACTGGAAAGCTTAAGGCAGGTAAAAGCTACAGTCTGAATACTAGGGTATCCATCGATAGTGAAGTAGGTCTCTAACAGGTCTAACCAGTATTCAGCTTCTCTACATCGATAGTTCCATCATATACAGAGTTCTCGATTCGAGCTTCAACTTTGAAGGGTTGAAAAGAGAAATTTTGAGCGTCCGTAGGTTGCTTATCCTCCTCATTGGATGGTAGATCCCATCTCCAGATGTGGAAGATAGCTACAAGAGTTGTCAGTGCTTGTATTGAAGGTATTGCCAATCGAGACAATCTTAGCGAGTTAAGGAAACTTCTCTTCTAATTACTTAAGACATCCCTTTATCTCACGATCCATCAACGTAAAACTAGTCATACTTGCCTTTGTCCTTCGATGTACTTTTAGCACAAATAGCCCTTCTCCGGTCTACTTGTATCGCTTGCACGTCTGAACCATAAACTAAAACCCCCACAGATGTAGAGGACTGAAGCTTTGTTACCAACTTGATCTGATCAGAGAAGAAAGAATTTTCTCAACCTGCTCAACTCGAGTCTCTCAAAATTCATAAAAAAGTAGAAAAAGATTTATGAAAGTAGGGTTTACATTTCCTTTTCTTTCATTGATGATCCAAAAACTGAGGTACACGGCCTCTATTTATAATAGTGAGGTCTATCCTTATATAATTCAAGTCGGATTCCTCTCCTAGTTCGAACAAGACTACTTTCCTAAAGTAGACATGACTAGAGTAAAAAAACTCAAAAAGCTAAAATCCTATAGAAGGTAGATCTCGGCTCCTACATCGACTTTGCCTTCTATTGCTTTACTTAATTCTTTCTGGATTGGAAGATACACCCAGTCAAAGTCCTAAAAAAAAATTGATTTGATTACCATTTCGGAGCCCAAACTATGAAATTTGGCCTTGATCGATATCCACTGTACCCTTTATGGTGGCGCCACATCGTAAAACTTGAAAGTTATCTTTTTTTTTTTGAAAAAGAGATCATCTCAATCGAGCATCGTATGACTAAGTTATGGCCTCCGGAAGTTTGGCACGCAATTTGGCTTCCCAATGTAGTAAATCTGACTTCTGGACCCTGTTTAGCCCTACCCATAGTGGCCAAAGTGGTCCACATCAAGTCTAACAATCCTCTTAGATCATATATGTAGTTAAGGATTATAAAAATAGAGCTCGAATGGTAGTCACCAAAATTGCAGAAATAAACAGGTAGCTAATTGACCAATAACTATTTAGTCCTAGATGATGGTATTATTAAATATAGTCAGTGCTTATGCTTCGCTAACAAGTCTGAAGGAAAAGGAAGGCATTTTTTATAGAAAATTTAATGGATCAATAGAAGGTATATCAGAGGGAGAAAGGACCATAATAAGTGGCACTTTTAAGCATGTAAGGATAAGTGGTATAGGATACAACATATAGTATGCAGTGCCAAAACTGGGGCCATTTGTTGAACAAGCAGGCAGGCCATCGATTCAACTATCGAGTTAATTAAAAACAAACCATGAAGTTATAATGATGGGACTATCACCATAACCATCGAGCTTTTTCTCAACCAACGTACACCGTCTCGGTATTGGGCCCCATACTGGTGCCACCCTATCATTGTGTCGGTAAGGTATGGTACGGAGGCATACCGAATGTCGGTACACCGCACCTACCATGTACCCGTATCGAACCGGTACGGTATGATACACCCGGTAACATTCAATTCGGTACGGTATAACGTACCATGTTCTCAACTATCTGGGTTGGTATTATCGATCATCATTTACCAAATATTGCTATTTAAAGCTACCTCTAATATTATTCTAAGCTTGTCCACATCCTTCCTCCCAACCTTCATCCCTGTTACGTTAAGTCTTCCTCTCTTTTTGTTACAACCTTCAGCACACAATAAAATACCCCTCCTTATTGGAGCGTTCTTAGATCTTCGTTATACAAGTCTATATCATGCCAATTGATTTTCCATCACGGTTTTTATTTTTTATAAATCCTGCAGCTCCTCTAATATGTTTATTTCTCAATCCATTTTTTCTAATTTTACCATATATCCATCTTAACATTCTCATTTCTACCACGCTCAACCTGTTTTTGTGAACTCTCTTTATTGCTCAACACTTCGAACCATACAATTTTGCATCCCTTGTTCCACAGAATTTTTTATTCTTGAGTCAAGGTATTGTCATAACGATATAATAAACAAATTAAATCATTATAAAATATAATAAATAGATGGACATTATTGATACTGTATAGTCATAGACTTATCTATATGGATATATGAAAATATTACTAATAAGTAGATTGACATTATTGATATTGTACAGTCATAGACTTATGTATATAGATATATGAAAATATTAATGTTATAATATTATATAGTCATACACAGATCTGCATATTATATATATGAAAATATTTATAAAATTTTCAAGAGCTCACATGCCAACTTTAGACACTCTTTATAATTATTAATCACAAAGCATGTGTGAAATGTCTATATTAATAGATACTTTGGAAATGATAATTGAAATCTGTCTAATTCTTATATGTCCAAATTAGAGAATATATATCCCCAAAAAATAGCACAATTAAATTAATAAATGGGATTGAACCGAAAGTGAGAGGGAAGAAAGAGAATCCAAATATTACATAACCTTAGGTAGAACATTAATCAAACACAAATCTATCACCCAAGACATCAAGAGTTAAAAAATTTTAACAATTTTTTATCCAAAAAAGTTATAAAAACGGTGTTCTGCCTCGACTTTCCTCCATTCTTTGTGCTATCTCTTGCATTTCTTCTAGATGATGGAAAAGGAGGGTTAGAAAAACTGAGAAAGAGAAGGGATGAGAACGAGAGGGAGTGTTTCAGATGCTGAGGTATTAGCAAGAACTCAAAAAAGTACAGGAGGAAGAAAGAGTGAGAAGGTTGCACACGCAGACACACGACGGCCAAGCTTGGACGGATTGAGAACGACAAGGGGGAGAGGGAGAGGGAAGAGGGGAGGAGTGGGAGAGAGAGGTATTAATGGCTGCCTGTCATCCATTGAACCATCGATGTATGCAATGGAGTAGGCACATCGAGAACGAAGTTGAACGGCTAAGGTCAAAACTGAGACAGATTAAGATCAAGCCCTAGCCACTAATTCAATTTCCCTATTTCATATAAAATTAAATTGGCTAGTTCAATTGAACCTGAATCGCTAGTTTGACCGACAACTCAATTTTCTACCAGAAATGTTTGTTTTCCATGCGAAAAAACTCAAGAGTTATGTCCAGCCAGGATACCTAGCTAGTTCATGGTTCAACCAGTTCAATCGGCTGGTTCAGGTTTTAAAACCATGGTAATATTGTTCATATAGTTTTCATGATTCAAATCTAATGGTAGATTCAATTTTGGACTTTGCAAAGGTCTAAGACTCATAAATTACTTCTTTTTATGGAAAAAAAGTGAGATTGGCATGTCCCTATAAGGTGATACCAAAGGAAAGCTTGACCTCGAAACAAAAGCTAGTAGTCTTAAATGTCTACGTACAAGAGAAGAAATCAAACCACTAAGCCCATTTACAAGATGCTCGAAGTTTAAAGTAAAATGTTAACAGCTCTTAAGAAAAAGTAATAAAGGAAATTAGAAATTAAGAAATAAAACAAGCAAAATGTGTGACTATAATGGCTTGATCGTATTAAATAATGTTGCAAGAGAGTTTTGGTGAGATGAAAGTTAAAAGCATACACATGTACCATAAGTAATCAAGGTAAAGCAAACTTGCTTTTTCTATATTAAAAGAGAATTATATAGTACAATGGGAAAGAATAAATCATATAAAGACTCAAACGAAAAAGTTGAGTGTTGCAAAGAGACTAATACACCAATCATGTGATATATTATTATATAGTTGGTCGGATTCAAGAGAAGGTGAAGATGAAAGTTGTAAATTAGCCAAAATGAGATATAAAATATAGAACTCAGTGTTCACCAAATAAACTCAAACTAGGTAGTTTGGCCCATAACGAACCAAGCCGACACCAAATCGAGATGGTTCGACCATTCAGATTTGTTTATAAAACCCTCCCCCACCCTATTTGGCTGAAGGTTCGAGAGGGCTCACGAGTTCGACCCCTCTCACTTGCTCTCTCTCTCCCCCCCTCTTCTACATCGTCTGGTGCTTATCTCCACTCTTCGATGCCAACCAACACCATCAAGTAAGCCCTCATCTCTCTCTCTCTCTCACTCTCAAAGGGTTCCACCATGCTCTCTCGAAAGGGGTTCCACCACCGATCTCTCCCTCTCCCCTTCTCCATAAGGCCCCCCCTCTCTCGCTCCTCTCTCTCTCTCTCTTCCTCCCTCTCCCTCTCCCTCTCCCTCTCCCTCCCCTTGGTTCGATATGCCCCAACTTGATATGATACGTACCAGTACCATATAGAACTGCTCACTGGCCGATACAAGTTCCGATACTAATTCGGCGAACCTTGATACAAATACTAGACAAGTTAGACACACTAAGGGTGTGGATAATATATTTTTAGTGAAATATGAGGATAGTTTAAAAAAAGGATAAAAAAATTATTTTCAAAACTTATTAAATGAATCTAGTAGAGAAATTTCTATAAAATAGGCTCGATTAGGGAGTTGTCTAGTTTCTCCGGATCCAATTTGGAAATTATAAATAATTCAAATATGGTTAGAACGAAGTGCATTAAGGCCAGATGAAAGACCGATTGAGGTCATTCATTTAGCTGCTTATTTAATATGGTTTATGAAAACAAAAGAAAGGGCAAATGATTGAACATGTATAAGGAGAAAAAAGTGATGCACAAATTATCATAACTATGTTGGGATTAAACTTATTAGCCACTCTTTGAAGTCATGCAAAAGGGTGATATTGGGTAACTTCGTAGCTTGATTTGTACTGTATTGAAAACCAAAAAAGACAAATCATTAACACGTATAAGGTATTCATTTGTAAGAATAAAAGTGATGTATAAAATTACCCTTATTATTTTGAGATTAAACTTACCACCACTCTATGAAGTTAAGCAAAAAGGTTATAGAATAATAATTAAGAAAAATGATGAGAGTCTTAAAAAACCAATTTAGTCTATGAAAGACCGATTGAAGTCACTCATTTAGCTGCTTATTTAATATGGTTTAAAAAAACAAACGATAGACAAGGATGTCAGACTAACAAGTAATTTGGTAGTTTCCGCAATAGTGTCCATTAGTGGTAAACTAAAATTATCGACATGTAGACTAGAACAACAAGTGCTAGAAGTAATCGCAATGCCCAAAAGAAAAAACTAGTTACGACAGGCTTAGGCCAAGCAATAAGACCAAGTCCATATCTTTTCACACTAATCATGGATAAATTTGTTATTGATATTCAAAAGGATGTCCGATGATGTATGTTATTTGCAAATGCTATACTATTGATTGATGAAAAGACGAGATTAAATGTTAAATTCAATTTGGGGAGGAAAAAATTAGAGGATTAGGGCTTACAAATAATATAATAAAAATAGCATGTGGAACACGAATTTAAAATAGAAATGAAGACGAGCCCTCGATCAAGATTTTTAGACTAGAGCAACAGCATAATAATCAGCCTCACTATGTAGGTTCTACCATACAAAAAAAAAGGTTATATATGTAATAGTACTAAACAACGTTTGAACTTTGAAGTACTAGTACCTATACTTGTATTGGTACCTTGTATAGTGCAAACTAGTTGGTACTATACCGTCACACAATATGCCTCTTGGTGTAAGCATGGAAAATAGGAATACACAAGGGGTCGATAAGGCTCAAATATAACGGTACTACTGGTACCAGACTACCAGTATAGTATGGTATAGTTGATATATACCACTAAAGCCACCAATATTCAAACCGGATGGAGGAAATGGAAGAGGTACTTTAAAAGTGACATGGTGACCATTCCATACCTAGTCAACTTAAGGGAAGAATTTATAGAAAAGCAATAAACCTTGAAATATTGTATGGATTGAAATATTGCACAATAAATAGGATCAAATGAACAAAATAAATTTAATAAATGAAAAATGTTAAGATGGATGTGTTGTAAATCTAGGAAAGAGTGAGGAATAGGTATAATAGATGTAAAAGTTGCACCACTTAAGGGCAAAGTGTTGAAGATCATTTTAGATGGTATGGACATGCACAACAAAAATCTAAAAGAGGCTCTAATAAGGAAAAGGATCAAAGTAGGGCAGAGGTAGAACAAAGTTGACATTGGTAAAACCAAAAAAAGTAAAATTTACTACAAAGAAACTAGTGGTATCCACGAAATTACTCTAAAATGTGTTATTGATAGTATTTTTTGCGAACAAATAAAGAGAACAATTTTAAAAGCACAATTTTTTTGCTTTCATTTTGTCAAAATATTCTGACAATAGGTAGAAATAGAAATACTAAATACATTCCTTGCCTTGATTGTCCTATTTTTGTTTTTAAAAATAGTAAATGAGAAAAAAATGCCAAATATGGTCTAATTTATAAATTTATTACAAATTCTTCTTTAACTAATGGAAAATATAAACTATGTTCATTATTTTTTTAATTTTAGAGGTACGATGGTCATAATAAGTCATCAAAATCACAAATCATGGCTGATAGCAGTGAAATGCTGTAACTATGGATATCATATCATCCAAACGTGAAACATCTAAATATGTTAGAACCAATAATATACAAAGTCCTAAATTTTATAGCCAACTGTAAAATGAAATTACAACCTTTATGACCATGATAAAGCATCCATATAGCAATCATGACAAGAACCGAACCATGGCATAATGCAATATCAAATTATGACCATTATACACCATCCTCATGATAATTATAACAGCTACCAAAATCATGACAAAACATAACTCATATAGTGGCCATGGCCCAACCATTATGTCCATTATATAACTTCTAACAATTATAATAACCACTATAACTGAAAGATTGTCATATAGTTCTCTATACAACTATGTTACAATAGTCATAAGCCGTATCCTTTAAGGTAGTCATTTTGAAAAACATGGGTACCTCTCATTTGCCAAATGATAGGTCCTTGAAGCTAACCCCAAACAGAACAAAGCTCATCAAATATTATATGGTTATTTATTTTTTACTGACTTCTCTCACTCAACCTCATGTTTTTTGCTCTTTCGTCAAAGCCAGACTTATATAGATGTTCTTATTTATGAGTGAAATGTTTGAATCTAACAAAAGTCAAAGCTTCCATTAGATGAATAACTTCAGCATTGAATATAAGGTACACCACAAAATGCAAACCTAGAGACATGGGGGCAAAATCTTGTACAAAGCACTACTAGGTGGAATTGTTGGAAATATTATCATTGGTTGTTAAGGCAGTGATATGCATTAGGGAAGTAGTTTACGGATGTCATCTTGGTGACCATCTTCGTGTAGTTGGAATAACAAGAACGAATACCTTTCACTAAAATTAAAGAGAACAAATATTGTTCCATTAATCCATTAACAGATATTTCTCTCTAGAAAAATAGGAAGAAGTATGAATGGATTAGTACATGAAAAATGGATATAAAGAATGACATAATAAAACACTTCACACAAAAAAAAAAAAAAAAAAAAATCTGAAGCTCCAATTATTGTTATTTACTTAAGGGCTCATTTGACCGATAAAAGATTGACAATGTAGGAATTGTAATGCACAGTAATATCATGTAATAAGTAATGCCTATAATTAATTTGAACCTTCACTAACGCTCCATTTCTACTTTGACCTGCTAGCGCGTGTTGATTCATTTTTCATTTTCATGTGTCAACTCAGGACCATTATAATGCTAGATCAATCTTTTGATTAATAGGATTAAGTGCTTTAAAGTCCCGCATTCACTTGCACAAATGACATCTCTCTTCCACAAAATTTGTTTAGCTGGACCAGACAAGTCACTTTTTGGCAAGGTTAAGGCTTAATTTCAGCAATGAGATTCTCCCACTTCCACAAAATCACACATACAAAAGTTGCAACTTCTGCCAAAACCCAAAATCAAACACACAGAAGTGGCAACTTCCGCCGAAACCCCATGTCAGGGTTGCCACTTCCTTCGAACCAAATACACCCTAGATAAAGATCCAAGGGAAGATCACGGATCCAGAGTACGTGATTACCCAATGTCAAGTAAAGAGATTTTTGGTTTCTCTCGTTACCACAAAAAAATACATGGCACATAACCAGCAAACTTCTTCTAGTAAACCCATGTTACCCCATACTTCAATAATTCAATAAACACAACAAAACTGTTGCCTCATTGGCATTCCAACATTATAACTTCACACTTCCAATTACATAGGCTAAAACATGAGGCCAAAAATACAGCTACCTAGTACCCTCTGTCCAAAAGGCATGAGATATTGAAGCCTATACAACAAATAGTGGGAAACAAAATCTTCAGACACCTATAATATGATTGAATGATCTTCCTACTGAAATTGTCGTCGGTTCAAATGCCCCAATGCACTTGAACTTCAGATACTGTGAAAGAATGTCAAACCTGCCTCTCCTTCTGCAACAGGCACCATCATCCAAAATCCATAAAATCATCAAACAAAGATGCTGTTATTAGAATTCCACCTCTATATCCAATGAACCTTCTCAACACACAACCAACTCCAGCTGAACCAGAAGAATAAACAAGATGGTGTAGCTTAAACTTCTAGAGTTCACTTTTAGATGATTTACTCATCATGTCCTCTCTCTTCAAGTAAAATCCCCATCTCAGGAAAGAACCAGCTTCAAGAAGATGAGTCAAAACTTATTCACCTTTATCCCAAAAAGCAAGCCAAAACCTAATATTGGAGCCCCTCCAGATTGATGAGTTCAAAAGCTTTTTTACACGTCAATGTTCCAATGATAATCAGATACCAAAAAAGCAAAACATTTGCAAATACCTAAGCCCATCTCTCTCAAATGTAAAATTTTTCTTTATTACCTTTATCCACAAATCCTCCTTAGTCGTTGGATTCCATAACTTTCTTAAAACAAATTGACCTCTAGTAACTCCTTGCTCCTAAGCCTCTCTAGAAAAACAAAACCTTACTCAAATAACAAGATGGTAGCCATCTCCCCGGCAACCATTCTTTCCAACTACATCGGCAAGGCTAAGGTTATCTTTAACTCCACACTAAGTTTCTAAAAATTTTAAGATGTTGCAAAATTCCATACATGTACAAAGCATAAAACACCCAAGCTATTAGATTTCTATGCACCAAAGCTTCTAAAAACCATTCTTCAAAATCTCCTTTCAAATAGCTAAAGCAAAGTAAATGCCCTTTCACCAACACATTTACCAACATATAGCAAGGGCAATAGACAAGAAAAAAAGAGAGTTTTTTTTTCACATTAACTAATTACAGCATTAATACGAAAATAGAACAGGAAAGATGGGAACTCTCTTATCCATCAAATAGGAAAAGGTTGAAAGTAAACAGAAAACTGAGTGAGGTCTCAGGAATGCATTAAGAGATTCAAAGTCCAGCAGAGACAAAATAGATCACACTTCCTTAAATGACACAAAGTGACGAAACTATATAACTTAAGATGCACCAGGCAAACAAAATCCTATACTTTTTCCACAAAATTTATCGACCAAGTTTTAGTTCACACTTCCAAAAGGCATTACATAAGATCATTTTAAGGTAGCTTATAATGTGACAAGTCAATAATATATTCATATTTTATGGTTTTGCAGTAATACTACAAAAAAAAATCGGCATCTTGTCCAGATTTCTGAAGAAATATATAGCATACAGGCTACACAACTGTCATTTATTCTGCCAATGACCTTAATTCTTGAAATTTAAGGTTTCCACTTAAAACCATCATTAAATCAATAGTTGGACTTGTTTTTCAATAAATTCTAAAGTTTATTCTCCTCACTCCAGCTGGAAGTAATGGTTAATGGAAGTGAGGTTGAACCCTTTTTTTATCACAGGCTAGCAGGAACAAAATATCAAGCTCCCTTTCTCAAGTAACTGTCACAAAGAACAGCTTCAGTATGAATAAATTCCATACAACATCAAGTATAGTCAAAACCATGCTAAAAGTTTCACCAAGTCATATCTTGTAAATCACAACCAAGTGTCAATTTGGGCCATCTGCATTTATATTCAACAGATTTGGTCTTAAAAGTTTCTTTTGATTCCTTTAAGCTTGAAACTCAAGTTAAGATCACATGACATCAGAGCAACATCCTTGTCTCATCCATCCTGCTCAAACTTTAACAAGAGCACCTCTAGTAACACCTCCATTGTTCCATATAATGGAAGCAAGGTTAGTGAAGCAATCATCACTTAGAAAATCTATTTGACCATTAATCTTAAATCAAAACTTCATGATACATGCATTCTCATAAAATTCCATGCACCTCAACCAACAATATGTGAAAATAAACACAAACAGAGAGGCCTCCTCTGGAACATTTATAGTCAATGTGTTTGTAATGATTCAAAAAAACAAAGAGATTAGATGTAGCCCTTGGAGGCTTCCATCTTTCTGGTAATACTTATCACGCTTGTCTTAGTACTCCCGTATATTCTTTGAGATTATCCAATATCAGACTTCAATTTTTGATCATATATGTTGTCATTATATTTTATTAGTAACTTATTCTTTTCATCAACTATCTACAAAAGCTCAAATTGCTTCCTTGCATGAAGACTAAATTGTAGAAATCATTGTTACTCACCTAATGATTGATTGATCACAATGCCTTTTTAGCTTCTACTATGACAAATTCGCAAAGAATATTGGTAGCATGACTACTCATGCAACTAGTAGATGTCACTTATTCTTAAAATTAAAACCCAGAATGTTTTCAATCCCTTCATCTAGCATACTCCTCATCTTTTACAAGTACATTTAGAAAATTACATCAATCAACTAAACCAGCCTAGTTTAATTTTCCATGCATGCATATCATAATGTAAGGACCTCATTTGAATAAAGCATTCAAATGAAAGATATTTCGACATTTTTACAAACTCAAACCAAAAATGGAAAACAAAACATACAATAAAAAAAAATCAGCTTGTTTTGGCTTAATCTATACCACAGAAGTACTACAAAATGATCTGAACACATCATTAAATTGGCCAATTGGTTTTAACTATCTAGCTGGAAAATTTCAATTTTTGTTGACAAGTTATCTAACCAAAATAGAGCAAATTTTTTTTATCTTCATTGCATGATCTTAAACCATACAACATGTTGTCTTCCTTACTGAAGCATATCAACTGTTAAGCCTCCTCAAAAAGTATCACCCTTTTGCATAGCCACCCACCCCATCCTCTCTTTTAACTTTAAGCCCCTTGAGTATAACACCATCAAAAACTTTTAGAATTATTCTCTCCATTTCTATAATCTCAGAATACTCCTGCCAGGACTCATCATCCTAGCATTGACGCATCTAATCTCTACATCTTGTAAAAATCATTCTCCTTGTGTTTACTGTAGAAATAACTAAGAAGTGTATTGATATGCTTATAAATATGTTGTTTGACCTCACTTTTGATCAAACAAGCAAGAAAAAATAATTAAATGGTAAAATCATTTCTTCCTTCCTTTTGACCTCGAAAGCATTTAGAGGGAAATGGGGAAAAAATACCTGCTTTCGTAGCCTCGACCTCCTTGCTGACTCCCTATTTGACTGTTTTCTTCTCTCCCTCTTCAATTCCCTATCATCCTGCCAAAATAGGACTAATCAGTAGACAAAAAGAGCTAAAACCTAAACAAGGCAAAAGAGAATACAATTTTCAAAAATTGAACAAAGAATTGAACCTTTCCACTAAATGAAGAAAATGAAAATATATAATGCATGTATACAACCCATAATTTGAGCAAAAATCTAGTAGGTGTTACCTGTATCCACTGCTGTTCAGCTGTGACCCCCTTCCGTCTCCCTATTGCCGTTGCAACACCTGCTCCCATAGGTCTAGCTCTAACAGGTACAGCTCCAGCATGGGAAGTATTCCATAGATCCATCCCTATATTCAAGTTAGTTGGAGGGCCAGTTAGCGTCGTCCTCCCTGGTGCTGAAACTGGCAGCTTTGTCGCAGATCTTCCCCTACTAGAGTAAGATGGTTCAACAGTAGTGCCACAATATTGGGCAGCAATTATGGGCTGTGAAGTTTCTACTGAGACAACCCAAGCAGATATTTATGTCAATATACATTTGAATTTAGCATAAGCAATAAGAATTTCTACTACAGAACACACCTTCTGATATCATACTGCCATAACTTCTCTTTTTTGATGCTGATAAGTCCTGAATATTAAAAAAAATGTATCTTAAGAAGATCAATGAGCTTTTTTAATGAATGAGTCATGACAGACAGAATACCAACAAAGAAGCACCAAAAGACACCTAATTTCGTTTGACTTAAGAAGAGTAATGGTTAAAGTTGATTTATAGTGAGAGTCAAGTTGCTTTTTATATTTAAGCTTTTGACTTTGGAGCTTCAAAAATACAGGCGTCCCATGAAAGAGGCTCATATGTTAGCATACTATACTTAGAAAGAGGTGATATGGTATGACCCAAATAAACTGTATTGAATTTCTAACAAAACAAGAAACATCACTGAGAAACAGTATAAACTAAAAATATTTGCATACTCTTGATTCAGTGTTATCATCTCTTGTATCCGACGAGCCCTCACTTCCACTGTCACCACTGCTTAAAAAGCAAATATCCAAACCAATGCATCACAACAACAGATCTAGAGAACACTAATAATCCGAATACAATCAACATAGGAGTACATTCACTAATCAGACTAGTTCGGAAGCAAATTTCACCTCTGGGATGCACTGTCTGCAGAACCTGAAGTAACTTTACCGCCATCCCCTGACTTCCCTGGGGAACCCCCAGCATTCCCGGAACTCCACCTGCTAGCTGCCGAGCCCTTGTCCTTCCCATCTGATGGCTCAGTAGTCGGGTAAGCCACGCCCTATCAAAACAACACCGCAATGCAATCGTCAATCAAGAGGCCAATTAACAACTGAAACAAGGGATGAGCAAAAAGGATTTCGTGCTTACCACCGCTACGGAAGGGTGAGCATACAGCGCTCCATGAGGATACATCGGGGAGTATGTGATCGGGGTGCCATAAGGCGACATCAGATGCTAAAGAGAAGAAGATTCCTTAGATACAAGGAAAGAATTATTCTTGGGGAAGAAATTCAAAGAATTAAGCCACTCACCTGAGTTCCCCAGACGAAAGGATGGGGAGAAGGGGAAGAGGGTGGAAAAAAGGCCTGAGGCGTAGTAGCAGCAGCTCCCGCCGCAGCCGCCGCCGCCGCCGCCGCCGCCGCGGCAGCAGCTCCACTTCCATAGAAAGCCTGCAGAGATGCCGCCCATTCGGTGTACGCATGGGTTGTCGGCGGCGGTAGCTGGTGCGCTGGCGCAGCGGATTGTTGAGGCGGCAACGGAGGAGCCACCGCGGCAGCAGGTGAAGTAGCCGCCTTTTCAGTCTTGGAAGGCTTCTCGGAGACGGTGGCGGTCTCTTCTGTAGACTCCATCCGGTAATCTTACCTCCAATTTCCGTCTTTCTTTCTTTCTTTCTTTTTCCCTCCTCCAACTGAACAGAAGAACCCAAGTAGAATAACCCACGGATTCGTCGTGGACGGAATCCGAGAGAGCGAGATGGAGGCTCGCTGATCGGGGTACGTGTCGAGGGGTCTCCGTCCAGGTGGGGCTTTGGCTCTGCTGCTGCTCGTGGACCGCGCGAGCGAGCTAGGGTTTGGAGGACCGACGCGGCGAGCGAGACGCTTACATGCGGTTGATATTTATTGGGTCGGAAGGAGGCGGGAGCGGTAGGCCCTCTCCACTGGCTGAAGCCTGAAGCTTGCCCGCCTGCTTGGGGTGTCTTTTTTTATTAGTATTATTATTGATATTTTATAGAAATTTTTTTTTATTGATATCATTTTAAATATCGAATTTTATTTAAACATTCTTTCAAAATTGATATTTACATGTATATCCTTGTAAAACTATATTATTGTACAAATATTTCTAATATAACAGTTGTTCTAACGGTATTAAAAAAATCATATTTATATTAATTAAAAATAAAATAAAAATTTAAAAT
>JAOXJJ010000775.1:193152-213786 GCA_025769935.1 Phoenix roebelenii
GACTACCCTGTTACCCATGTATGAGGCTTCGTGCTATTGTGGGCGGTAGTCGGCAATAGCACGGCCGTGTCACGGATTCGGGTCCGAGGCGTGACACCCGCTAATATTATCTAGTGACTGAAGACAGGAGTGGTTTAATTTGGTTGTCAGCTGGCAATCTCTCTTTTGCCAACACTGAAGAGGGTGACTGGGTTTCTGTATGATTATGAGTTGCTCTTCTTTCAGGCAAGCGATGAACAAGCATGCAGAGGAGAGATCTTGTATGTAGACCTGCTTTTGCCTCATTAGAAGAGATCTGAAGAAAGAAAGGCCTAGGCTGTGGTGTCCCTAATTCGTTTGTTGCTCTTTCTCAGCAAAGGAGGAGAGGTTGATCTCTTAACACATACTGGATGAAATGATAAGTTCATATGCACAAAGAAATTTCCTAAATTTTCTTTCTATATTTTTATACTAAAGTTCTATTCGTGGTTTCACCAGGACAGCAAATATACCAAAGAAAGTTGAAAATATAGGCACTTAATAACCTAATACCAGGTTCAGAGAAAATCTTATTCATTTTCAAGTGCATGGAAATTTATTAAGGATATTTAAATAATTTGGATGGTGTGTATAAAGCTTTTATTCACTTAATTGTATCATAACTGGCCCTTCTATATGTACTGCAATTTGCCCATGATACAGCAAGTGCAAATGTTACCAATTGAGTTACCTAAATGCCTCTCTGTTAATTCCTAGGCACTTTTAAAAAAGATAATTGGGCATGAAATGCGTCATTATTTGGTAATGTAATTGACTTTTGCTTGGAATTTAATGCCCAAGTTAAATAACAGAGTTTTCCTTACGACTGCATACAAATAATGGCATTTAGATGGTAGGCATAGGTTTGTTTTGGTAAACATAATTATGTGTAAGTTTCCATTCCACTTGAATGGGCTGTTTGTTTATTGCACGATAACTTTTCCGATGTGGCGCAAGGGGTTCGTTGCAAGTCACTTGAATTGGTGCGATATACAATGAAGGATCGTTAAACACCGAAGGGGGGGTTTGGTATGGCGTGATCATCTTAAAATCAATGATGATTTGGGTGAAAATGATGAGATCACTATGTTTGGTAGGGTTAGATGGTTAACTGTTCACATGCCCTTCACAAAATCATCAGTCTCATTTGCTCGCAATATGATTCATATTTGTGAATGATATCGTTCTCATTAAAATAATAGCAAGAAGGCTAAAAATAACAGCTATTATTCTCAGTCTCACACTCTCACTATCGTATATAAACACCTGCCTTTCACGATATCACGGGGACCTCAACGGCCGCTGCAGCAAAATCTCAGGCTGTGCAAAATATCTGGGATCTAGATTTAGATTATCAGCCCCCCTTCACCCACCTCCTCCTCCTCCTTCTTTCTTTTCTTTTTTTTTCTTCTTTTTTTTTTTTTTTGGCAACCGCGGCTCACACATAATGGATGTGGATGCGGCTAATAAAGTCAGAAAATAAAAAGCTACATAAAGACCCTAATATAGATCCACTGTCCAACCAAACAAACTCACTAGAGTGATAAGTTGCAAAAGAGGCAACTTAATTAGCGGTCCCATTTTTCTTTCTGTAGATGTGTGAAGCCTGGTAGGAGTGGCACTCCCTCAGCAATCGGTGAATCTCATGGATCAGCGACCGGTCCTCAGCTATGCATCTCCGACTTCGGATCCACTCAATCACCGTGACCAAATCCTCCTCAAGAATAATACGGTCCACATCCAGTGCCCGCCTCATATAGCAGATATCCTCCCAAACTGCTCCAAGCTCGACATATGCTACTGATGAGTCAAAAGTCTGTCGATCCCGCTACAACTAGTCTAGTATTATGGTCTCAAATGGTGAAACTCATACTGCTGCATCTTTTGTCATCTGCCATATTATTATCGAAGTTTACTTTCAGAAAATCAGAAATTAGACTTTTTGAAGACAAAAACAGTCCTGACACTACAAAAGTAGAATGGGCCAGATGCCCCTGGCCAACCATCGTCAATTCCAACGGTCGCTAAAATCCAGGAGCGAGCATGGGGCTCCGTCCGTGGCCTCCGAGTGCCCCCCTCGTGACCACGACCCCGGCAGCACCCGTGACGGGGGCGGCGTTTTGAAACAGTTTCATTAAAAAACTTTTTGCCGTACAACGAGTTCAGCCTTGTCCATTAAATAATAAAACTAAAACTAATCCGGTCCCTCTCCGTCTTCCGTCGTCCTCTCCTCGTGAATTTCCTTTCCACTTGCTTCCCGTTTTACCCCGCGTGATCTGCCGTAATGGCCTAAATGAACCCGGATCTCATTCCTAATAATCTCCCATATTCTTTCTTCCGATGGATTATCTCACAGATTTAGAGAAGAAGAAGAGAGACAGGGGAGCAGCAGTCGACAGGCATCGGTTCTTTGATCTGGTTTTCTTATGAGGAACAGGGCCCGTTCTTCTGGTTCTTGGACTTTGCCATCTCACAGAAAGATGAAGTAAGCTGTTCTAACTGTTTGTTCTCGTCGTCTGGAAGGAGATGTGTTGATTCTCAACTCGTTTAACGGTTTTGGATAGTGATGGCATGAAATATCCTGAATAATGGAACAAATATGGGCTATTCTACTACCTTTGTGCAGGGTTTTGTTTTTCCAAGAATATATTCTGGGTGCACAGGGAACGCATATGTTGGAAAATTAGTTTTGATGAATTGTTATTTATTATTTTTCCCACTCTGATTTGATGAGCCTATTTAAAGCTTTGACTTCGGAAACCCTTAGCATGCTTAAGTTTTTAATCCTACACTGGAGAGGAGATAAATCTTCCATGTCCGCGTATGATTTATCCAGACTTTTTTTTTCCCTACCGTGCATGGGATTTGGGCTGGAAAGATGTCATGATGGGAGTTGGGAAATTCAATGGGTAGGAATCCGCCCCGAAAGAAGATACATGGAGAATTTCCCCAGAAAAATTCAATGTGGTGAACATTCATGACAAATATGCGTGCTGCGTGTGCGTGTGCGTGTGCGTGCAAGCTACTAGAACAAGGCGTCAGCATTCTCACTGAGTTGTTTTTCAATTCTTGGCCGTGTTCCATATAGGATCAAACATAACAAACTAGTTTATGTGCCTGATGTAAGCTTGCCTTTGGACTGCATTTTCTTTGCTTCATGAACCCTCACCTGTGAGCCTCGAGGTGTCTTGGAGAGCCTTTGTTTGTCCCAAGGCACAAAGCAAGGCAAGCCTCAGAAAAGCCTGTTTGGATGAACGCTCTGTGATTGTACACTTCCATTTCTAGGCAATCGATCTAACTTCCTACATTACCGTTTCATTTAGTACTGTTATATGTTACTAAAAGTAATAGTTAAAGTTCATGCTGCAGCCTTTTTATGTTGCATTTTCAAAAACAAAGCCATCACCATTAAAGTTTACTGGAATTTTCCCTTTCTAGCCATCTAACATATGGGATGTGCTTGGTGAGGGAAACACAATCAGGGATGTCAGATGTAAAAAAGACAACTCTGGTTTCGATCCAGCTATGCATGTCATTATTTTTTGCTTTCCGTTTTTAGTTGCATTTTGTTATCTTCTTATCTGCATGTATTGGAAGATGAATGTAGAAGGTTCTTGTTAATTCTTAACTGTGTCGACTAAGGCTCCTTTTTTCACGCCATACTTGTTCTCATCTGACAGAGCAAGGAAGATATTTGGATTCTCTTTATCTCTTATTCTCATCAATTTGGCTTCTATAATGGAGCGTGCTGATGAGAATCTCCTTCCGGCTGTTTACAAAGAAGTCAGTGAAGCCTTCAATGCTGGACCTACAGATCTCGGATACCTTACATTCGCACGGAACTTTGTGCAGGCATTATCGTCTCCCATGGCAGGTGTACTAGCACTTCACTATGACCGTCCTGCAGTTCTCGCAATGGGCACTGCATGCTGGGCCCTATCAACAGCTGCAGTTGGTGCTAGTCAGCATTTTGGGCAGGTTGCTATATGGAGAGCAATCAATGGTTTTGGGCTGGCTATTGTGATCCCTGCACTCCAGTCTTTTATTGCTGATAGTTATATAGCTGGTCTGCGCGGTACTGGATTTGGACTGTTGAGCCTTGTTGGTTCTATAGGGGGCATAGGAGGCGGTGTCTTGGCAACAGTCATGGCTGGGCGAGAATTTTGGGGATTGCCAGGATGGCGTTGTGCCTTCATCATCATGGCATCACTGAGTTTGCTGATCGGTTGTCTTGTTTACATGCTTGTCATTGATCCTAGAAGAACCACTCTAATCACTCACGGTGCTGATGAGGACTCTGAAAGGTAGCTACATGGTTCTCTAGTTTCTTGAGGCTCATTTACTCTACCAGAGTGCTTTGAAATTCTTATACTTTTGGATTAAGCTGCTCACATAGACTATACTCTCTGCTTTTTGGAGACTATCTGCAATGCATCTGGGATGGTCACATTCAAAAGACAAAATGAATTCCTGATGCTAAATACTCTTTGAACTGATAAAAATGTAGACAGGCATGTAGTAGTTAAAGTCAGTAATTTGCTTAGGAACATGTAAAGTTAAACTATTGTGGGAGGACATTAAAAAATTATTTGTGACTGGATGGAGCTTTATAAAAGAATTAAGATTGGCCTTAGGAATAATCCTTTGTGTCAGCAGATTCTTCGACTAATAGGACCAATTGTTATGTGTATAAATCATAGGATTCTTTCCTTAGAAAAGGTATTTCAGGAAGCTTGAACATCTTGGATAAGAACCACTCTAATCACTTATGGTGCTGATAAGGTAGCTACCTGGTTCTCTAGTTCCTTGAGGCTCATTTATTCTATTTAAGTGCATTGAAATTTTCATCCTTTTGGATTAGGCTGCTCACATAGACAACACTCTCTGCTTTTTGGAGACAATCTGTAATGCATCTTCGGTGGTTAAATTCAATTAACAAAAAAATTCCTATTGCTAAAAATTCCTTGAACTACTAATAGAAATATAGATAGACATGTAGTAGTTAAAGTCAGTTCTTTACTTGTGAAGATGTAGTTAAATAATTATGGAAAGACATTAACAATTTTTTTATGATTGGATGGAACTCTATAAAAGAATTTAGATTGGTCTTAGGAATGATCCTCTATGTCAGTAGATTCTTTAACCAATAGGACTGATGGTCATGCCTGTAAATCATGAGATTCTTTCCTGAAGAATGGTAATTCTGGTTTGAATATCTTGGGTCAGTTTTTCTTAGACGGTATTGGACACAATTTAAATGGGCAGCTTAAGAAACAAAGTATTTACTATGATCGTCATTAAAGCTTAATGTTGCATTTAATTTTCTTTTTTTGAGAAGTTTGGCACAAGGTTTAATGTGTTTTCATTTAGGCAATGAAATATAAAGAACAAGATCCACCCAGAGGCTAGGAAAAGCAAACAGAAAGACCAAAGTTGTGCAGACAGCTGCAATATTTTACGACTTCCTATGCTTTCCCTCCCTGATGGGGCTTAAAACTTTCAAGGTTCAAAATAAGACGTTATTATTACGGTGGCACTAAAAATCACATCAAAATACCAGTTCTAGGCAAGGTTTTAATCAAATGTAGTCAGTGTTCTGTTCTACTTTTCCTCATATCAGGTCACTTCAACAATTTAATTGACCAATCAAATATCCATAAAAAATCTCAAATTTTGCAGGTTTATTGGTCCATGAGTTAGCAATATCCAGTTAAAATGTCAGATTAAAATGCTTTCCTAAGTTCAAGTTATAATTTTTGCACTGAAATAGGACAGAACCAGTGCGCCCTAAGCTCACCATCAAATAAACTCAAAACTCCTAAACAACCATTGCTGCCCAATATCTAAAAAATTTGAGAAATTAAATCGTACCATGAACCCTAGAAAGCTTAGTCCTATACTGCCAACGGTGTAACTTAGACTAGGGATTGGGGTCTTACCTTGATGATGGTTTCAATATCTTGGTCTTTCCCTCTTCTTCTTCTCAAAAACACCAGTCTTAGATCACCTCTGGGAGACACAACAAGTTTGTAAGGGAAAGAGAGACTTAGAGAGAGAGAGAGAGAGAGAGAGAGAGAGTGCTGGAGGGTAGAAGGGTTGCTGTGGACGTGGCAGCCCTCAGGAGTTTATGGTGAGAAGATTTGAGAAAAAGACACATTGGGGGTGGGTTTAGGTGTGCACAAGGAAAGGCTGAAGTGGTCTAGGTTGGGTTGGGTCTAGGGAACTACATCCTAGAACTTAGTGATCAACCAAACCAATCTCGATTGCTTGACTCTCAGTTCCACTAAGATCAAGGACTTCCCCTTAGTAATGTTGCCTCCTCCTTGCATCAAGTGACAATACCTCCTACTGCTTCTCTAGCATTCATTGCACACCAGCCAATGATGCATTGAATTTTCATATTTGCATTGTGATATCTGAACCTTTTCTTGATAAACGTTATACTGATAAGTCACTATTGGACAAAATGTTTGATTTCAGAATTCTTTATCTATATCTATTCTTTAAATTAAACTTAGACTCTCAGGCACCATCCATCTTTGAGGCTTTGGACATCTGGTTGTCCGACTATCTATCTCTGCTTGCTTTAACTAATCCAAGTTGAAATAAGTATACCTCATGTTGTTCAATTGCGAGGGAGCAAAATAAGAGAAGCGGATTCACAAAGTGTGGAGTGTATTTATCAAATTAAATGATAAACAAAATTTGTTTTATTTACATTGTGGATCACAGCCATCCATACTATATATAGTATCATAAATGCTTATTCCGCATGCTAGAATCTAGTCACTGCTCAACTCAAATTCCTATATGGCCCAAAATTCTAAGTCTGCTTTTGGAAGGAGAATAAGAGGGAGTAAGAGTCATTGAACCCAGCTATTCCACCCTTTTGCCACCAGACGCATCGGATCGCATAGGTTAACCACTTTTCTAGAAGAATAAAATAGGTATTTTTGAAAAGTTGGCAGACAACTTTTTGCCTTCTAAACCCCTTTACCCTGCTTGACCCAGGAATACACTACTCCACTATGTAGGATAGAGTAAAACTTATTTCAGAGTAAAGAGTTGTACGAGTAAGTTAACCCAGTTACCAGTGAGTTAAGACTGTTGGTAGACTGTATCTTTCTTCATCCTTTTCCAAAAGTGCCTCTCAAACCTTCCCATCTCTTATTAGGGGTTCATAAAATGCTCTCTTACATCATTTTGTGCATCATGTTTTGAAGTACTGATATTCATATCAATATAGTATGGTACAATACTATTCACCTTCGTGCACTGGCACAACCAAAGTGAGGGTACTAGACATGCATGAATAGAGTATCATTATGAGGGGCATACTAGTACTAGTACCTTAGTGGTACAATCTAGTTTGGCAAGTATAAATCGGCACACACTTAATTTTTTTTTTTCTTTAAACAAAAAAAGGAGCATGCATTATGGAATGGAGCACATCAAAATCAAAGCATCAGAGTTATTTTCATTTGCCCAATAATAATATGAGCCCATATTTTGTATGGTTTGGTGTTTTAGAGGTAGTTGTGCAATAATTTCCTAAGAAAACATTCCCATCTTCTTTTATTACAATTGTAATTGCAACCGTATCTTGTTATTTACCAATATCACTGGCTGCTTGTCAGCTCAGACAATCCAATATTGGACTTCCTTTTTGATGGATGACCAACTGGCTGTAAAATTAATTATGCTCATTCACTACGTTTAGCTTCTTTTTACTGTTTAGATGGTTGGAACTCTTTAGTTGCTGTTTTCCTCAGTTTAATTGATCGATACAAGGGACTGCCAAATTGATGGTACTAAGCAATAGGACATATCCACATTTACCAGCATACACATGAATATATAGTTTTACTTGAGTAGAAATTATGTTTACTAGACAGAAGCTTAAAAGCATAAAGCAGATGGATGTTGAATGGGTGCGAAGGTGGGGGGGTTGGTGGGTAGCTCATTAGAATTCTTTTGAAGTGTGGTTGCCCATCTAGAATGGTATGCATTCTCTTTCTAGTGATTGCTTTTCAGAAACTAATGGCATTGTTAATCTAATTAATAGAAGTATAAATATACTAAATAAAAATATTTAATGCTTGTCTTTTGTATAATCTTCCTCCTACTCTCCTTCTAGGACTAGAGGTTTTGCGGCAGAATTGAGGTGAAGGAGGGGCTCGAACCCAGGTCCTTGAAACCAACTGCAAAGAGTTTACGAACTGCATTATCTGGCACCCTCTCTTTGTGCATAATCTTCATATATTGTTTCTTGTTCTTCCATTTCTTATCTGTGACTTTGTCTGATGTACACCGGTATATGCCTCGCATCTTCAAAACAATTGCTTCTCAAGTTATCTTCAGATCAAAGGAATAGAACCCTGAGCATGTTGCATTGAGAGCTTTGAGAATGTTGGCATCTGGCACAATATTTTGACAACATAGCTTTGAGATTGAAAGGTCATGTAGTTAGAAACTAACATCTTGAACAAATGCTTGGTGATGGAATTTCATCTGATTTAAATTTTTATAGGGCTTTTGACGTTAGAAGTGATTCAATCTGTTATTTTAGGGGAAATGACTAGGGAGATTACCTCCTTTGGTATATAGTCCCAATGCATCCCCCCACCCCACAAAAAAACAGAAAAAGCCACTTATCTCTCATCTGATCACCTTTCAGGCTTGAAGCTGTTCTGTTTATTTTCCATCCTTTGCCTTTGTCATCAAGTTTTTCCACCTCCTTATGGCATATCTTGCTTTTTCTTGGATAAATGTGCAGTCCCTCGGCTTTGTATTATCATCAACCCGACTAGCTGATTAGGACCATGTTGGCTTGTTCTGGATTTATGTGGGCCTTTTCCCAGTTAAGCCTTACTTTTCCTGTTATTGTCTCAATTCAATCACCTTTTTTTTTCTGGGAGGGGGGAAGGGATTAAATTACTTTGATCTTTTCTCTATCTCGTTGTGACTATTCTCTTGGCTATGACAAGCCGGGTTTCTTGCTGGATCTGTTCCCATATTGAGTGAAAAAATGTTGATGTTTCAGGTAATCCTGTGTCTATATGTTTTGAACATCCAATTCTCAGATGAACATGGCTGGTGAAGATATTTGTCGTACCTTGTAAATTGATATTAGCATTGTGAACAATCTAGCTTCTACAGTCCCAGTTATGATGATAAATGATGTGCTTGCTATGGTCAGGAAAATAGGACTGCATTAGGGGATTGCATGTTTGATATAATCCAGAAAACTATGATATCTGGTCTATCTTAAGCTATTTACACTGGCTTTCTGCTGCTCTTGTGTGTGCATGAGAGAGAGAGAGAGAGATGGGAGAACCCGTATATTCATTTCATAGATATGCATTTCCTAAATGTGTGACATGTCTCAGTAACTTCAAGATATCAAATTCAAGTTTTAAATGATTGAATTGATGAGAAAGTGATTGTGGACAACCTATGCACTCAAATCATTTGCATACAAATGCCATCACTAGTTGATGTTCTAGTAATCATAACTGTGGTGTTTCATGGTTGTTTTAGGACCTCTCTGGTTAGTAAAGGTCGTGTTCCTCCACCTTCTGTCTGGAGTGGTTCCTGGGTAGCAATGAGATCTGTAATGAAAGTGCAAACATTTCAGATCATTGTCTTGCAGGGCATTGTCGGCTCCCTGCCATGGACATCCATGGTTTTCTTCACAATGTGGTTTGAACTGATAGGTACGAACAGGTTCAAAAGCTTAAACATTTGATCTACTAAGCAAAGATCTTCAAAAAAAAAAAAAAATCAAAAGTTAAAATTTTATTTTCTCAAAATTAAGTTTAGATTTCCACAGAACTTTTTACGAAAATTACAAGCAGCGTTGACACCTGTGATTTTTAAAGGCATACAATTTAATCTTTACTTGCAGGTTTTGATCATAATAGCTCAGCTGCCTTGAACAGTCTTTTTGCCATTGGATGTGCTACAGGCTCCCTCATGGGTGGACTAATAGCAGACAAGCTATCAAAATTCTATCCAGACACTGGCCGTATCATGTGCGCTCAGTTCAGTGCCTTCATGGGCATCCCCTTCTCATGGATCCTGCTCGCGGTCATCCCTCAATCTGTAAACAGTTGGAATGCCTTTGCTGTCACCCTCTTCCTCATGGGCCTCACAATCAGCTGGTGTGCTACTTGTGCTAATAACCCAATGTTTGCCGAGGTTGTTCCTTTGAAGCATCGTACCATGATATATGCTTTCGATCGTGCATTTGAAGGTTCATTCTCTTCATTTGCAGCACCTGCAGTTGGATATCTTACCGAGAAGATCTATGGTTATGATTCGAAGTCTCTGAGTTTAGTAAATGGATCTGCTCAAGGGGCATATGCACTCTCGAGGGGACTATTAACAATGACAGTCATTCCTTTCAGCTTATGCTGTTTGTTTTACAGCCCACTTTATGCTATATTTAAGCGTGACCGTGATAATGCTAGGATGGCCAGTTCAAAAGAGCTTGAGCTAACGTGAGAAAGACCTTATTGTAGTTGCTGGCAGCGGCAACTCCATTCCTACAGTAAGTGATCAGACAGATTGCTATCAAGTACATGGGGGTGTCTTTTGAGACTCAGGAGCTCTGAGCTGATGATAACCGCTGTGGGCGTCTCAGTTAAATTCAACATGAAAGGCCACGCGTTTTTGCAGGCTGATCTCACTAATAAGAATGAACTCAAACACAGATCATGTATGAATTCTTGTGCTCCAATCCTCACGCTCTTAGCCTCTGTCAGTCTTGCTACAAAATTGTGCTGCCTCAGCATGCACGATGCTCATTCTCTGAACATGTAGAGCCCAAAATAGGTGTAATTTGGTTGGGTATCTCTATTTGGAACTAACGATTCTTAATGAGCTTTTGTTACAAGCTATTGATTTTTCTTCCCTACTGGTTAGCTTCTGCTGACGTTCCTTTCTGGGACCTCTATAAATTTCAGAGAATGGGCATAATTTGCATGAACTTTGACGCTAGCAACTGGTAAAAGGATAATTCTATTTAGTATTTCTGAAAATTGAAGGGTTGGAGTTTTTGGCAGTCCTCATATGTGCATCCTTGTAAATATGACTAAAATATCCTCTTGAATTAGTTCAATTAATCTAATAAGTAATCTAAACGAGAGTCCTAAAGAATACGTGATGATGGGGGGGTTGATCCTTCAGGTAACCCTATATGTTTTGAACATCAGTGCTCGAAGAAACATGGCTGGAAAAGATATTTGTTACATTTTGTAATCTGATTAGCAGTTTTGACTTTACTTGCAGAGTCACACAAGATGGATGTTGACCTTCATTCAAGATAGAAAGTCAATATTGTGGACATTCTGTGATCAAGATATTTATACCTAGTAATATAATATTAAAATAGTGAACTTTCTAGCTTCTTCGGTCTCAATTATAATGAGCTATAGTTAGAAAAATAAGATAGCGTTAGGGCATTGTGGATTTGATGTAATATAGAAAACTATGATGTCTGGTCTCTTAAACTATTTACAATGGTTTGCTGCAGCTCTTGTATGTGTGTGTGTGTGATAGAGAGACACACAAAGAGGGATGTCAGATCTTCCTTTTCATTTATTCTACAAGATTGCCAATATGATGCTTTGATGTTTCAATATTATAATTATGAACCTCTTAAGCGCAGTTATTAGCCCCATTGTGTTACTCTTAATCCGCTTGTGTGCTCATAGCTCAAGAACTCTCTAATAGAACTGTGATTTTAAAGAAGACAGAGGCCAATCCTCAAACCTTCGATAAGGCTATCAACTATCAAGGTAGAAGCACACTAGTTTCCAAGGCACTAAAATGATTGTTCTCTACTAAATATGTGTTGCCAGTTGCTATTTTTCAGTTCTACTAAATACTTCAATATCGTGTTTGTCTATTTGACAAATATATGCTATTCTAAAATAAAGGTTCCATCAACTTGATTAAGAGTATAGTGGTCATAACAAAACTAATAATTCATGTTGCTCTCCTAGTTTTTTATATTTTTCTGCTCGTAAAGAAGAAAAGTACCAAAGTAGCCGGGAAACCCCAACATATATCTTAGGTTTTAGCATATCAAACCCGTATACCTCCCATAAAGGTTTGATACACATGGTTGAGACTAATCTTCTATCCTGTATCAAGTTCTCCAATTAATGGCTCACTACATAATAACAAAGTCTATATTTGATTATCTGTTTGGTTCACAAAATTCCTTCTGCAATAGTTTAAATATTTTTATAAATGTGGAAAAAATATTAACTGATGCCCTAGGGGCATTCATTATTATGATTAGACTCATATATATATATATATATACACACACACAAAAAAATGGAGGCTATGCTTGTGCAAAGCTCTCATTTCCCACATGGATACTCATATAAATGATGTTATTATTAGAGTTTTATTTTTGGTAATAGGTATTTTTAATGCAAGTCTTTATCAAAATAAAATAATATAATATCATTGAGTGAAAAGGTAAAATTCATCAGATGTTGATCTTTCAGATAACCCTATATGTTTTGAACATCTAGTGCTCGAACAAACATGGTTGGGAAAGATATTTGTTATACTTTGTAATCTGATAAGCACTTTCGACTTTATTTGCATAGTCACACAAGACGAACATTAACCTACATTTGAGACAGGAAGTCAACATTGTGAACATTATGTGATCAAGATATTTATACCTTGTAATATGATATTAAAACGGTGAACTTTCTAGTTTCTTCGGTCTCAATTATGATGAGCTATGGTTAGAAAAATAAGATAGCATTAGGGCATTGCAGATTTGATGTAATACAGAAAACTATGATGTCTGATCTATCTTAAACTATTTACAATGGTTTGCTGCTGTTCTTGTATGTGTGTGTGTAAGAGAGAAAGAGAGAGACATAAAGATGGATGTCAGATCTTCCATTTCATTTATTATATAAGATTGCCAATATGATGCTATCGATCAATATTTCAATAGTATAATTATAAACCTCTTAACCGCAGTTATTAGCTCCATTATATTACTCTTAATCCACTTGTGCGCTCATAGCACAGGAACTCTCTAATAGAATTGTGATTTTAAAGAAAACGAGGCCAATCCTCAAACCCTCAACAAGGCTATCAACTATTAAGGCAGAAGCACACTAGTTTCCAAAGCACTAAAATGATTGCTCTCTACTACATATGCGTTGCTAGTTGCTATTTTCCAATTCTACAAAATACTTCAATATCGTGGTTGTCTATTTGACAAATATACGCTATTCTAAAATAAAGGTTCCATCAACTTGATATACTTGGGAAAACATTAACCGATTCCCTAGGGTCATTCATTATTGTGATTGGAATCATTTACGATAATACATACATACATATATCTATCTACACACACGCACACATATATATGTCTATACACTAAAATAGAGGCTATGCTTGTGCGAAGCTCTCATTTTTCACATGGATACTCATATTAATGAGATTATTATTAGATATTTTATTTTTGGTAATAGGTATAAGTATTTTTTGATGCAATTCTTTATCAAAATAGAATAATATAATATCATTTAGCTTATAATTAGCTTATTAAATTGTATTAAATAAAAATAAAAAATTAATGCATAAATTAATGAATATTATTAATAACAATTTTCTTAAAATATACTGATATTTGTTTAATATATGATTATCAATTAAAGAATTTATTAATACTACTAAATTCATATAGAAATTAATTCTATTAATAACCATATTTGTATAACATATGCTGATGTATGCTCAATATATGCTTATTAAGTAAAGAATTTGTTAGTACTACTAAACTAATATAGAAATTAATGATATTATTAATAACCATACTTTTTTAATATATATGATATTAATGCAGAACATTTTTAGAAGTATTGTACCCTACCAATATCCTTTACAGGTTATTAGATTACGCTAATATTGTATTAATTTCTAATACAAATTTATGATCATGATCTTACTTAAAAGTGAAAGGGTAACTACTAATGACTCCACTATATTGTATTTAAATATCTATAGATGTAGTACTCTATAGTTATTGTCATGTACAACGTTGAACATGATTTCATTATTTTCTTATAAGATATTATTTTATTACATTGATTAATGTGTGTGTATATATATATGTTTAGAATTTTGTATAGTGATAGTATATCATACTCAATGTTTTAAATCCGTAGGACAGGAGTATCCTGGTTTCTCCATAGAATATGATGCCCTAATATTCCGCTATTAGAAATTGTGTCCTAAAAGTCAATCGTCAGCCTGTTGATGATTGAATTGTATATGAATTAATGAATTAATAAAAGGTTATTTGACATTATTCATCGCATATATATCGTGCATCTTTTTGAACTCTTGTAATGTGATGAAGTCCTTAGGACTCTTATAAGAGATAAAGGAAGATTTGTCTGAGTCCTTAAACCTATTCGCGACCAAACAATATGCTATTACTAGGACAATAGCATTATTAAGAATAGGTCGTTGTGTGCCATATCATTGGTTGTCATTTTAACCAAGGAGTGTAGAGATACTAATATGACACACAGGTAAAGTGTAGGAGTACATTTCACTGAACGTGATCAATTTCAAAATATTCTGCTGTCAAAAGATGTTCCAAGTGGATATAGGTATATGTGTCCCTCCGATCTGAGATCACTACGGTGACTAGCAAGTAACTCACTGTACTTTGGTTTTAGACTATCTGAGTTTCTATTCAGTGACAGAAGGTTACTGAGTGTAGTCAAGTACCTGCGAAGTCGGTGTGTGAGTTAAGATGGAATTAACTCCTTCTGGTGACAGGAGATAATACCCTTGTGTTCAATTTAGCAAAATCTTAGCCAGGATAATCCTTGTGAGGAGTCAAAGGATTTATAAAGTTGAAACACATATTGGATGAACTAATTAAAGAGTTGATAGTGAATTCTGAAGTCATCCTAGGCATTTGGAGTCATAAAAAAGAATTATACGATAACCATAGTCCAAGGATTTCAGAATATTGCTTTGCAATCATTCGGCCTATCCGGACATTGGGTACCATTGCTAGATGGTCACTTCGATTAGTACAGGAAGTCATTCTTGTGCTACTGACTTAGGTTCGAACTTATGGGGTCACACACATAGAAGTTTCTAGGTTGATTAAATGGCTGATTGATGATTAAGAATCATTCATGGGCAATGGTCAATTCGATTGACAAATTATCCTAAGCAAAAGTTGCAATAAAATAATTATTAAATTATTGAATGATTAGTTAGCAAATAGATTGCTAATGAACTCAATTTGATTGAATGGTTGGGCTTAGATTGAGCCAAATTGAATAGGATTCAATTTGGACTACATCAGGGTTTGACCTAATTGGATTAGGTTCGACCCAAGTTGATTGAGCTTGACCCAATTGGATTGGGCTTGACCAAAGTCAATTAGAAGTCCTTATTTGATAAGGATTATGAGTCCAAAAATTCAGAATTAGATAAGGAGAAGAATGCCAAAATTTTAGGAGTCTAGCTTTATCTCTTGGAGAAGATTGATACCTCATTCTTATCCCCTTGGTAATCCTTCTTAGAGAAATTTTTTTCACAAAATTAAGAGGAATTATTCTCCCCTTAGCTGCCGTATTTTTTAAAATTTTTGAAGATTTTATCAGCCAAATAAGTTGGCAAAAATAGAGGTGTGGTGTGGGGGGTCCAAGGCTAAAAAAGGACCTCCACGCCTAGGTTCAAAAAAAATGTTTCTTGGGTTTTCAGAAGGGTTTTGAAAATTCTGAGATTGGGTCGTCCTCCTTTTCTCCTTCATCTCCATCCTTCATCCTCTTGCAGAAAAATCAAAGGTTGAGTGCTTCAAAAGAGAAAAGGTTCAGCCATTGCAGCACTTCTGCGCGAGCTAGCACTCCTACGGAGCTTCGTGTGGATGATCCATAGAGGCCGGACGCGTGTACGGCTACAGAGCATGATCAAGGAGTCATCAAAGACCTCTAGCGAATCAGGTATAAGATTTGATCTCATTAGAAATTAAGATTATATCTTAAACATGGTTGCTGAAATTTCAGGGTTGCTGAAATTTTAGGATTGTATATTAGACATACAATCATAGTTTCATGTTTTACATAAATATTTAAATCTTGATTTTTATTTTTATGGTTGAGATAAGATCTCAAGCATGCATGAAAATTAAAGAGTTTAATTTTTAATTGCTTCCACTGATTTCTAGAAAATTTTTAAAATCATACATGCAGCCCGCAAGGGTTCCTTTCAATGGTATCAGAGCTCCAGGTTAAAGTAATGTTTAAATGTTTATGTTTAAAACATGGTTTCTAATCTTAATAGTTAAGTAATCATATTTGGTGGATCATTAGGCCGTCCGATCATAGGAGAAAGAAGGGTTCATAACCCTCTCTTCCCATTCAATGGGGTCTCTTATGGCATGTAGGGGTGCCACTGTGATCTAATTCCTTGAAGATGAACCACGAAAAGAAGATTAAAAGTAGTTTTAATCATTGTATTTAAATCTAAAATCATAGATATGTTTGATCAAATCTAAAAGTGATTTATGATTGATTTATTTTCTATTTTTGTATGACAAATCAGATCTAAAAATAAGATGCATATGATGCATATTGTTTAGATTAAATTTATGCTAGTTTATATATATATGATGTATGAACATAAATAAAATAAGATTTAAACATGAAATAAATCTGAAATTAACATGTTTAATTAACAAAATCAGATCTGAAAATAAGTTTTAAGAGCTAAAAGTTTGTAATTAACATGTGATTCAAGACTTATGCAGTGATATGAAATTTTTCATAAACCTATATTTAATTAAGAATTAAGTGATTTAGAATTGTGAATTGAAATCTAATTGACATTGCATAAATCTTGAGGATTTTTGGATTAGCTCAAATCAGGTTTTAATAAACTAGGTTAGACCTAGGATTAAAATCAAAGATGGACTACTTGGAGTAATTGATCAAATCTAACTAAGTAGTAATTAGATTAGGTCAAAGATACTCAATCAAATACAATAGTAGTACTTGATTAGACCAAATGGAACTTGATTAAGGCTTAGTGGTTGAGCCCGATTCATTAGGATGGTCAAAATTATAATTGACTAACCAGTCGGTGTCTGAGATAAGTTTGGCAGTCTTGACCGGTGGTTTTTAATTAGGAGCTACTCGAACTGATTCATCTTTATCGAGTTAATGACACGTCCCTCCCACCGATCTCACTTACCTGGCCGACTTGGTCAATCATTTTTTATTAGATCACTTAATGATTTGAGTTATCCCATATCTGTAAGAAAAAAATTAGTGTGATTGATTTAGGTGCCTATGAACCGGCTTGAGTCTGATCTTTTTTTTAATCAGACTTGAAAAGTCAATGGGAGGATCAAGATTAGCTGATTTATTACTTCTCTTCTCTTCAATCAAATCCTCTAAAATTATTAGGTCCCTAAAATGAAATAGTTATAAAGATAACTAGGTCATAGCCTCCCATTAAATTGAATGATAATGGGTCCAATGGTTCGATAATCATTGGAGGCGTCACACGCCTGGTGCTTATCGACCATTAGAATTATCATCCATAATATGATGATTCAATTGTGCTCTCTGATAGGTAATCAGGTTAGCCGAGCCACACTCAGACCTGGTCATTTGTTAGTGGGTTACATTGAATTCTATCATGTTAATGGTTGGATCTAACCAGAACTTTCAGTGGAGGCGCCACACGCCTGCTGAAGAGGTGCCTAGAGTAAAAATTGATACTAGAAATTATTTAGATGAAACAATTGGTTAAGAACCTATCCATTGATGCAAATGGGTTAGCCGAGCCACACTTGGGCCCATATGTGATCATGTGGATTCTAGTGCCCACTAAAGGATTAAGGTAATTCTTCGAATTGAATATAGAGGTTAACAATTTGTATAAAATAGTGGGAGAACCTTTAGACTAAAATCCAAGTCTTTGGATCTAATTATTTCATATACTAATAAGGTTCATGATTTTCCTTTATGCAGAAATGGCCACATATTTGTCGCTTAGAACGCTATTAGATAGCGACAAGTTGACATAACCCAACTTTAATAACTGGCTTAGAAAGCTAAAGATTGTCTTAGAGCACGAACGGATTCTGTACGTTCTGACAGATCCGGCACCTGAGGAGTCTGCTCCTAATGCCCGAGGAACGGTTCGAGAAACTTATCAAAAGTGGCTCAGTGATCGATTCATGGTTCGGTGCATTATGCTGGCTGCGATGAATGACGAGTTCAGTCGCATATTTGAGAATGCTCAGCTCGGAGACATGCTTCAAATGTTAAACGAGTCTTTTGGCATTTTCGACGATGTTGACAGGCATAAGACCAGTTGTGCCATTTTTAGCTCCCGAATGAGGGATGGGGCCTTAGTAACTAATCATGTATTGTACATGATCGAGTTAATTGAGCGCCTAAATACTCACGAATTTTTCTTGCATGATCAATTGGGGAAGGATGTGATTCTGAATTCCCTCCCAGAATCTTACCGTCCGTTTCTTACTCATTATAGAATGACAAAGCCTGCAATTAATTACCACAAATTGCTGGAATTACTGCAGACCTTTGAGAAGGACCATCAGCTCCAAAAGAAGTCGGTGCATGTTGTGGGAGGATCATCGGGAGGGCATTGTCCCTTTAAGAAAGGGAAGAAGAAGAAAAATAAGAACAATAAAGTGCAACGTGCTAAGATATCTAAGCAGAGTCAGACCAAGAAGAAAGTTGACCAGAGTCAAGCAGAATGTTTCTATTGCAAGAAGCAAGGGCATTGGAAGAGGAATTGTCCTCAGTAACTTGCCTCACTTGATCCGAACAGGCCAAGCAAGAGAAAAGAGCAATCGGTTGCTGATCAAGGTACTTATATGATAACACCTTGTAATTTCTCTATTTGTGATAATTCGATCTGGATATTGGATACTGGAAGTCCGTTTAATATTTGTAATTTGTTGCAGGAACTTCAGGACAACGAAAGATTTGGAGATAATGAAAGATTTCTGAACATTGGAGACGGAAGATCTGTTCCAGTTCTAGCTTTAGGAACTCTCAAATTAGTTTTCAATTCTCGTGTAATTGTCTTGAGTGATTGTCACTTTTGTCCATCGTTTTTATTGAATGTCATTTCTGTAGGCCTTTTGGCCAAGAATGGTTATGAAATTTCAATAAAAAAAAGTTATTGTGATATCATTATGAATGGTGTTACTATAATGATAGACAATTGAGTAATGACATTTACATAATATCACAAACTGTTAATGTAATGTACACATCAAGTAAGCGCCCTAGAATGAATAGTATCTCCAATGTCTACCTTTGGCACTGTAGGCTAGGTCACAATAACAAGAAAAAGATAAATAGATTAGCTTAAAAGGGTATCCTCAATGTTGATGATTGTGAATCATTGACCACTCACGCATCATGTCTTCTTGAAAAGATGACCAAGTCACCTTTTACTGAAAAAGGTGAACGAGCCAATGATATATTGAGCCTTGTACATTCTGATGTATGTGGGCCAATGAGCACAAAAGCTAGAGGTGGATATTCTTATTTTATTATGTTTACAGACGACCTATCTAGGTATGGGTATGTCTATCTTATGAGACATAAGTCTGAATCGTTTGAAATATTCAAACTATTTCGTAATGAAGTAGAGAAACAAACTGGAAAGAGTATTAAAACTTTTCGGTCAGACCATGGAGGTGAATACCTCACCAGTGAGTGCATGACATATCTAGAAGAGAATGAGATTCTCTCTCAGTTGACTCCTTCTGGAGCACCACAGTACAATGGTGTGTTAGAAAGAAGGAATTGAACTTTGTTAGATATGGTTCGATCCCTGATGGGCAATACTAGTTTGCCAATATCCTTCTGGGGATATGCACTCGAAACAGCTTGTATGTTCTTAATAAGGTTCCGAGTAAGTCTGTGACTTAAACACCATATGAGATGTGGATACGGCGTAAACCGTGTAGGAGACTTAACGGATCTGATCCCAATCATGAGAAGATGAACCGCCTCAAACCACAATATCTGGAGACTTTTCTTGGATGCTAGAGGCGTGGATCACTGGTTCTTTGATGGTGAAGGAGAATAAGAGCCAAACGGAAATAGGCTTTTCTTTCTTATGGCTTAGGGTCTTGTTGGGTTGCGGAGCCTGATCCATTCCCTTTTTCAAGACCCCTATGTGCACTATGGTGGTGGAGGATCAAGGGAAGACAAGCCGGAAAGAGTTCGAGAAGATTCAGAGTTGAATCATTAAAGAAAAAATCTTCAGTAAGGTCCGGAGTCGACCCAGCAGACTTAGAGTCGACTCTAGCACGCAGGTAGACTTGGCACAGCTTTTTGGAGTCGACTCCAGATCCACAGGAGTCGACTCCCCAGTGTTGAAGTCGACTTGAGAACTCCAAGAGTCGACTCCCACAAGCAGACAGAGAGGCATTTTCTGTGGATTGTTTCCGAGTCGACTCGCAGAATTACGGGAGTCGACTCGAGCGCGATTTTTACGTGATGCTGAGTTATGAACCGGGTCCAAGTCAAGGTTTTTTGTGCCCTA
>JAOXJJ010000775.1:213886-255918 GCA_025769935.1 Phoenix roebelenii
CAAGGTATGGCCCGCACAGCGGCAGAATATGTCCAACATCTTTGTATGAACTTCAACCAGTATCACCTCACCTTCTTTCACTAGCTCCCTGATCCTGTGGTATCTCACATCTATATGCTTTGTGCGAGCATGATAGATTGGATTCTGAACCAATTGCAGAGCACTCTGATTGTCGCTGTGCAGCACCAACATACTCTGTTTCACCCCCATCTCCTGAATGAGTCTTTTCAACCAAAGAGCCTCCTTGGCAGCCTCTGTGATCCTTATGTACTCGGCCTCTATGGTGGACAAGGCCGTGATAGGTTGAAGGGTTGATCTCCACGAAATCGGTCTACTAAACATGCTGAACACATAACCTGTAGTAGACCTCCTTGTATCCAAATCACCTACAAAATTTGCATCCACAAACCCTTCCAATGGACTTAAAAACTCCTTTGAGGCATTAGAGTTCCTTCCATGTCCATCTTGCTGCTCAAAAGTCAGACCAAGCTTCCGAGTTCCTTGTAGATACCGAAAAATCCACTTCAGTGCCCGTCAGTGCTCCTTCCCCGGGTTTGCCATGTACCTACTCACCTGGCTCACTGCATGTGCTATGTCTTGGCGCCGGTCCCTAAACATCCGAGTGAACTAGCTGCAAAACGCCTTCACTTCGCTTGAAACTGTTGGCAAACTTTATCCTATGCTATTTTCCATAAATGCAAGGTTCACATATGTCATTTCCTTCCTTTTCCACTACTGGAATCAAACCTCTTTTGCCAAGTTCCATGAGCCCCCCCATCGCTCATGTGACCCATTCGATAGTGCCACAGTTTGTAGACTAACTGCTTCTCCTGTGCTGTCGCTAGCACCTCTGCACCATCTGTCACCACTGAGCCTTCCATCTTATAGAGATTATTGGCCATTCTTCTGCCCTTCATCACCATTAACGCTTCCTTGGTGATCCTCAAATAGCCACTGCCCGTTTGGCTTCCAAAAGCACACCCATGCTTCTCCAGATAGCCCAATGAAATCAGATTCTTCTTCAACTCTGGGACATGCTTGACATTGGTCAATGTTCTAGTAACCCATCATATATACTCACTTTTATGATACCTACTTCAGCAACCTTGCAAGGATGATCATCACCAAGGCTTACAATTTCTCCATCGATTTTCTCATAAGTATCAAACTACTTCCGATGTGAAGTGTAGTGATGCGAACAGGCTGAATCTAGAGTCCACCGGCTGTCATGCTTTATTGTTCCATCTGACACTACCAGTATGTCATCCCCACTATCTTCAGATGGAGGAACACCACCATGATTGGCCGAATTTTCCTTGGAAGAATTCTTTTCCTTCTTAGATTTCAACAAAGGATAATTCTGCCTTATGTGTCCAATCTGATGATACTTGTAGCACTTCCAAGCCTTCTGCTTGCCCCAAGACTTAGATCTTCCCTTGGACTTCTCTCTAACCCTTTCTCGAAGCCTTTCTTAACTCTCATTTACAGCAAGTACCTCTAAGTTTGAAGCTCCCTTATAGATCTTTTTCCTTTGCTTATTAGACCGAAGAACACCAATCACCTCTTTATAATTCAGGGTGTCTTTCCCATACACCAGGGTAGTGATCAACCCATCATATGATCCTGGAAGAGATTGAAGGGTCCTATCTTCTTCCTCAATCTTCACATCAAGGCTCATGACCTTCGAGAAAACTTGATTGAACTTCTAAATTTGAGAAATCAGATCTTCTCCCTCTAGCATCCGCAGACTATACAACTGCTTCTTCAACCATAGTTTATTAGTCATACTCTTGCCGATATAGGTGTTTTTTAACCTCTCCAATAGCTCTCTGGCCGTTGTCTCTGAGTAAATCTCAGGTAGCACCTGATCAGCCAAGTACATATGAATCGTGCTAAAAGTAATCTCCTCTAACTCCTCCCAATCTTTCAAACTAATCCTTTCCGGTCTTTTCCTAACTAAGACTTTATAGATTCGTTGTTGTACCAACAAATCCTTCACCCTTTGCTGCCATAGGATGAAATTTTGCTTGCTATCGAACTTCTTAAAATCTGCTTTGAGATTTTCCAAAGCCATAACACCAAAAAGAATTTTAATGAATGCAGAAAATTCTGTTTTAAAGGCTTATCACAGATTTTGATTTTTCTCTACCGAATCAGCAACCAATAGCTCTAAAACCAATTGTAGGAGACTGAACGGATCTGATCCCAATCATGAGAAAATGAACCGCCTCAAACCATAGCACCTGGAGACTTCTCTTGGCTGCTAGAGGCGTGGATCATTGGTTCTTTAATGGAGGAGAAAAAGAGCCAAGCGGAAATAGGCTCTTCTTCCTTATGACCTAAGGTTCTTGGGGACGACGGCTTACGTGCATGAGAGGAAGAGAAGAGAAGAGAATAGGATTTTCAGAGAGAAAGGAGTATCATCTAATTTCATTCCATCTATATACAAATACATGAGTGTATATATACATGGTTAATCATGACCCAAATTCAAAAAATCTCCTAGGCTAAACCACATGAGAAAGCACTCAATACAAGCCCATGTACACCTATGACTTGCATGCTCTCTCTCCCTTTGAGCCTAAACCTAGTCCAATAATAGTTAGCACCCTCAAGACCCAAATACTTGAGTCTCAAACAGGTAGAAGACCAAATTCCGTCTCTACCTAAATCTAAAATAGGCCTGGGGTCGACACTTTAATAGCATGAGTCGGCCCTTGCTCTTCAGGGGGTCGAATCATGTTGTACCCTTACTCTTCAGGGATCGACTCATTAACAGCATGAGTCGACCTTTACACCGTTTTCACTGCAGTTTCTTGCATTTCTTGCTTTGGATGCGCCACACTTGTGCCCACAAACCGGTGCTCACTCATCTTAGGGTTTGGCGGTGTCCGGCCTACATCAAATGTTTGAAAGCAGACAAACTCGAAGCTAGGTCTGACAGATATTTCTTTGTCTGCTATCCAAAAGAAACTAAGGATTATTATTTCTATCTTGCTGAAGAACAAAAGTTGTTCGTCAGCAATAGAGTTGTCTTCTTGGAGAAGGAATTCCTTAGAAAATGAACTAATGGCTCTAATATTGAGCTTGAAAAAATTCAACATGTAGAAGAACCGACACTACTTACTGAACCATTAGAACCTGATTTGATTAGATCAAGCCCAAACCCATTATAGAAGCATCCTTAAGACGATCTAGTAGAGTACCACGTCAGTCGGACAGATACTACAATTTTTTGGTCCAGAACGGAGATCCTGTTAAGCTTGATGAGAATGATGAAGATCCGATCACCTATATGGATGCAATGCAAAGGTATGACTTTGATAAATGGTTGGAAGCCATGAATTCCGAAATGGAGTCCATGAAGATCAATGATGTGTTGACATTGGTTGATCCACCCGAAGGATAAAACCCACAGGGTGTAAATAGATTTTCAAAAGAAAAAAGGACTCAGACGGAAAGGTGGAGACCTACAAAGCCCATCTGGTTGCTAAGGGATATCGTCAACGTTATGGTATTAACTACGACGAAACGTTTTCTTCCGTGACAATGTTCAAATCTATTTGGATTATGCTTGTGATAGCAGCACATTTAGATTATAAAATCTGGCAGATGGATGTGAAAACCGCCTTTTTAAATAAAGATTTGGAAAAAGATGTGTATATGATACAATCTGAAGGTTTTACATCTGTAAATGAATCTAAATTTTGCAAGCTTTAGAGATCTATATATGGATTAAAGCAAGCTTCTCGGAGTTGGAACATACGTTTTGATAAGATGATCAGAACGTATGACTTTATTAAGAATGAAGAAGAACCTTGCATATATAAATGGGCTTACAGTTCAGTGATTGTATTTTTTGTTTTATATATGGATGATATTCTCTTAATCGGGAATGACATCCCTGCATTACAAGAAATAAAGGTTTGGTTATCATCATAATTCTCTATGAAGGATTTGGAAGAAGCATCTTACATCCTAGGGATGAAGATCTATAGAGATAGATTTAAAAGGTTGCTTGGGTTGTTCCAATTCACGTACATAGATACCGTGCTGAAAGGGTTCAGCATGATGAATTTCAAGAAAGGCTATCTTCCGATGGGCCATGGAATTCAACTCTCTAAAAAGGATTATTCGACAACTCCTCAAGAAAGAGAGACTATGAATAGAATTTCATATGCTTCAGCAGTGAAATCTATTATGTACGCAATGACATGTACCAGACCAGACGTGGCATACTCACTAGGGGTAGTGAGTAGATACCGGTCTGATCTAGGTAGCAAGCACTGAAAGGTTGTAAAAATTATTCTTAAGTATTTGAGAAATACTAAAGACCAGTGGTTTGTCTATGGAGATGCTGACTTGAAATTAGTGGGATACATTGATTCCAATTTCCAGTTAGATCAAAATGATAGCAGAAGTGTGTCGGGTTGTGTCTTTATCCTGAAAGGTGGTGCTGTCTGTTGGAAAAGTTTCAAGTAGCATATTGTGGCTGATTCAGTGTGCGAGACAGAGTACATCGCAGCATTCGATGCTGCCAAGAAAACTATATGGATGCGAAAATTCATCATCGAGCCTGGAGTGGCACCCTCCATTGATGGTCCACTTCCACTATTCTGTGATATCACTGGAGCCATTGCTCAAGCGAAGGAACCAAAAGCACATCAGCGGACCAAGCATATTCTGAGGCGATATCATCTTGTTTGAGAGATAGTAGAACGAGGTGACATAGATCTTCAGAAGATCGATGGAAAAAAAAATTTAGCCGACCCATTTACTAAATTTTTCGGTATCAAAGAGTTCAACGATTACAAGTCGAAGATGGGTACACGATACTGTACCGATTAGCTTTAGTCCAAGTAGGAGTTGTTAGGAATTGTATCCTAAAAGTCAATCGTCAGCTTCTTGATGATTGAATTGTATATGAATTAATGAATGAATAAAATGTTATTTGATATTATTCATCGCACATATTTCGTACATCTTCTTGAACTCTTGTAATGTGATGAAGTCCTTAGGACTCTTTTATTACATAAAGGAGGATTTGTCTGAGTTCTTAAACCTATTCGTGACCAAACGATATGTTATTACTTGGACAATAGCATTATCAATAATAGGTCGTTGTGTGCCATATCGTTAGTTGTCCTCTTAATCAAGGAGTGTAGAGATACTGATATTACAAATGGTGAAGTGTATGAGTATATTTCACTGAACGTGACCAATTTTGAAATGCTCTACTGTTAAGAAATGTTCCGAGTGGATATAGGTATATATGTCCCTCTGACCTGCGATCACCACAGTGACTAACAAGTAACTCACTGTACTTTGGTACCAGACTATCTGAGTTTCTAATTCAGTGACGGAAGGTTACTGAGTGTAGTCAAGTACCTGCAAAGTCGGTGTGTGAGTCAAGATGGAATTGACCCCTCCTGGTGATAGGAGATAATGTCGTTGTGTTCAATTTAGCAAAACCTTGACTAGGGTAATCCTTATGAGGAGTCACAGGATTTGTAAAGTTGAAACACATATTGGATGAACTGATTAAAGAGTTGACAGTGAACTCTGAAGTCATCCTAGACATTTGGAGTCATAGAGAAGAATTATACGGTAACCATAGTCCAAGGATTCTAAAATATTGCTTTGCAATCATTCGGTCTATTCGGACGTTGGGTACCATTGCTAGATGGTCACTTCGATTAGTACAGAAAGTCATTCTTGCGCTACCGGCTTAGGTTTGAATCTATAGGGTCACACGCATAGAAGTTTCTAGGTTGATCAAATGGCTGATTGATGATTAAGAATCATTCAGGGATAATTTGGTCAATTCGATTGACAAATTATCCTAAGTAAAAGTTGCAATAAAATAATTATTAAATTATTGAAGGATTAGTTAGCAATTAGATTATTAATGAACTCAATTTGATTGAATGATTGGGCTTAGGTTGAGCCAAATTGAATAGGATTCAATTTGAGCTACATCAATGTTTGACCTAATTGGATTGGGTTCGACCCAAGTAGATTGAGATTGACCCAATTGATGGAACTTAACCCAATTGGATTGAGCTTGACCCAAGTCAATTAGAAGTCCTTATTTGATAAGGATTATGAGTTCAAAAATTCAGAATTAGATAAGGAGAAGAATCCCTAAATTTTAGGTATCTAGCTTTATCTCTTGGAGAAGATTGACACCTCATCCTTATCCCCTTGGTAATCCTTCTTAGAGAAGAATTTTTCCACGAAATTAAGAGGGATTATTCTCCTCTTATCTTTCGTATTTTTCAAATTTTTTTGGGATTTTATCAGCCAAATAAGTTGGCAAAAATAGAGGTGTGGCGTGGGGGGTCCAAGGCTATAAAAGGACCTCCACGCCTAAGGTTTAAAAAAAATGCTTTTTGGGTTTTTAGAAGGGTTCTGAAAATTCTGAGATTGGGTCGTCCTCCTCTTTTTCTTTCTCTCCTTCATTTCCATCCTTCATCCTCTTGAAAAAAAATCAAAGGTTGAGTGCTTCGAAAGAGAAAAGGTTCAACCATTGTAGCACCTTTGTGTGAACTAGCACTTCCGCAGTTGTTGATCTTCCTGAAGCTTCACGTGGATGATCCATAGAGGCCTGACGTGTGTACGGCTACAGAGCGTGATCAAGGAGTCATCAATGACCTCCAGTAAATCAGGTATGATATTTGATCTTATTAGAAATTATGATTAGATCTTAAACATGGTTGCTGAAACTCACGGTTGCTAAAATTTCAGGATTGTATGTTAGACATACAATCATAATTTTATTTTTTACATAAACGTTCAAATATTGATTTTTATTTTTTATAGTAGAGATAAGATCTCAAACATGCATGAAAATTAAAGAGTTTAATTTTTAATTGCTTCCGTTGATTTCTAATTTTTTTTTTAAAATCGTGCATGTAGCCCGCAAGGGTTTCTTTCACCTGCCACATCCTAGCAGTAGTCACGATCAAGCCTTAAAGGTAGTCTTTGTCTCACCCCTTCTTCTTTCCTTTCATTTTCTTTTTTTTTTTAAATTTCTTTCTTTTTCTTCTTTTCTTTATTCCTTCTTTTCTTCCTTCCCCCCCTCCCTTATCTTTCTTTTCTTTCTTTTTCTTGTCCCTTCCTTTGTTTCCTTTTTATTTTCCTTTCTCTTTCCTTTCTTTCTTCTTTTCATTCTTTTATTCCTTTTTTTTCATTCCTTTCTTTCTTTTCTTTTCCTTTTTCTTCATCTTTCATGTCTTTCTTTTTTTTCTTCTTCTTTCTTTGCATGGATGGGTATCGAAGTCCCGACTGCTCTCGGTTCCATTTTCTTACAAGAATCAAATAGAACAACCCGAATGCCCCTTGTCTCATCGAAACTTAAACTATTATTTTTTTCTCTTTCTCTAACTATTTTCAGAATGCAGCGTAGAATTGGTATAATAGAATAGATAATAGAAAAAGAATAGAATATAATAGATATTAGATCCTAGTTATTTTCTAAAATAAATTTTTATATTGGTGGAATGATCAAGGTTTTAATTTTTGGTAAAATAGGAGGCATCCCGGCCATCCCATATTATTTCTATGAGAAAATGGAATGAGGATAGGGTCGAAACCCCAAAACCGGTTCATGCCAGGAAAAAAGAAGAAAAAAGGAAAGAAATAATGAAATGATAAAGAAAGGGTAAAAAAAAAGAAAATAAGAAGAAAAGGAAAAAGGAAAGAAAATAAGAAGAAAAAATAATAAAAGAAAGAAAAAAAAGGAAGAAAAAAAGAAAATAAAGAAAGAAGCAAAGGCAGGTATAAGAAAAGGAAAGAATACAAAAGGAAAAGAAAGAAAGGTAAGGAAAAAAAGGAATGGAAGAAGTAAGAAATAAAAGAAGAAAAAAAGAAATAAATAAAAAAGAAAGGAAAGGATATGAAAGGAAAAGAAAGAAGGAGAGAGACAAAGGTTACTTTTAGGACTCTTGATTTGAACCGCCGCGGAATCGCGGCAGGATAATGAGGCATCTCATTCCACGAAGAAACCAAGATACACTCATCCTATGGAATTTAGAAACTGAGAAAAAGTTGCATCTCACACGTTAAGGCGGCTTATATGCTCCTTATTTTTGTAACGCCACCTACTTTCTAAAATTGCTCCATTCCATATTTTGTGAATCACAAAATACATTCCTTCTTAGGAGTACCTTATAAAAATCTCCGTGCACCAGTATATATTTTGACCTTTTAGAAGCAAGAGCATCGACACAAAGAATCCAATGAGAGAGGACCAACAGAAGTATCTACAAATCGCACCATGTCCCGTGCTGGGGTAGCTGTCCTTCTCATATTGTGCTTGGTTTCAGTTGCAGCAGGTACGTTGCTTCCCTTTTTCCTATCATAATCTTCACAACCTAAAATTTGTTTTGAGTACACCAAGTAAGATGCTTCTGTTCCCTTCCTCAACCATTTTTTTTGTCTTCTTTGTATTATCTTTTCATGCCTAGCTACTTGTTGTAAACTTTGTATATTGACATTCTCCATTTCTTTTTTGAATGGATGAGCAGCCAATTCTGTGGTTCAGGACGAGTTTGATTGCTGCGCAGAAGTTTTTGACCCCGGTTGCGTGGATAGCGAATGCAATAGCAAGTGTTTGAACGGTTGCTCAAACAAAAATGGAGGCGTCTGCAGGGTCTTCAAGCACTTGAGTTATTGTCATTGTAATTGTTGATGTGGCGGCTTAAGCCAGATGTCAATAATAAATAGTTGTGAATAAAATGGAATAATAAATGAATCTACCGTGACGCCGGTTTGTCTACATCGGTTCCTGTTCTCCGCATATACAGTGCGTGCCTTTTGCCCATGCAACGTGGAGCTGTTCCCAAAATATTCCATGGGTGCCATGCAACTTTGCTTGCTTACCGTCCTACACCCCGGTTTCATCGAGATATTCCGTTCCCTTCGTTTCTGTTCATCCTTTTCTTCTTCTTCCTTGCTCTAAGTCGGCAGTTGTCCGCTCCATACTCTCGAGAGTTACTGAGACTTCAAGGTAGCGTCTTCCACTGTAGTATGAGGTCCAACTCTATAAATGAAAGGCCACGTGCTGCATTACCAAATGCACCAACATCCCACGGCCAAAATGCATCTCTTGGCAATCCTTCGTTCCCCGTCTAATGCTTCGGTAGTCCAAGTAGTGTACAGATCCGTTGAGGAGTTTCAATTTGTTGCCAGACCTGCTGGGTGACTGGACATGAAACAAAGATGGGATTCACCGTTTCATCCGAGCTTCCACACAGCATGCGTAGTTTGCTAAGGCGTTGACCAAGTGTCAAGCATCTGCGCGCAAGCAAGGAAGCAAACATGGAAATAGACCGCAGGATCAAAGGAGCACAAGAAGAAATATCATCAATCCGCGGAAGAAGATTCTTCTTCTTTTGGCCCGCGTCTACTTTGACTTGGTCAACGCCTGTTACTTTTTTTGGGTGGCTCACGAGCCTATATAAAGGGCTCTAAAGATCATTTCAAATATAAGAAAAATTCCTCTTCTCTCTCTTGTTCTTATTCACTTTTTCTCTATTTTTTAATTATTTTTTTAAGTTTTTTTTGAACTATCTGCAAGTGTAAACGTGCTCTTCTTTCTTTTCTGGAGGCGCACTGACAGGGAAGATGTGGTTCTGTACTAGATCGTCGTATCTCTAGGAGATCTGTGCCAACGGATCCGTATGTGGAGGGCATGAACTTTCCTAGGATAGCGCATCGGCGTGTTTCGATCCACATGTCATTTCTTTCACTTTTTCATTTTATTATTCTATTGTCAAGTAAATAATTTACCAGTTTATTTTTCTTATTTACTGTTTATGAATATTAAAAATATTAAATTATTGATTTATCAATTATATTTGTGCATCTAGGCTAACAATGTCCATGGTTTGGTTGGCCGCAGCTTGCTTTGTTTGGTATGCGCTTGTGTTGGCTGATGCATGGTTCTTGGATTGCATTTGGTCGGTCATAATCCAATGTGCTCGATTTTCAAAAAAATTTAAAATGTTTATTTTAATTCAACACCAACTCCCCTTTTGAAGGTTGTCCCCTGTAAGAATCATGTTTTTGATTGCTAGCCACAAGAAGACCTTTGCTTTCTCGGCCAGTGGCAGTTTCCACAATCGTTTAAGTGGCGATGCTATACCTCCATGAATGACAAAGAGGTAGCTCCTTCTTACTGTGAAGGCTTTCGATACATCACCACTTCCATTAATTCTACCTCGTCATTCTCGAGAGCAATTGATAAAGCGTTTAGTCGCCCCTCCTAAAAAAGATTAGTGAATCCATCGAGGCCACCAAAGGAAGATATATAGTGTGGAGAACAGAGACTCCGTACCAGACAAAGATATAAAGAGGTTTCTAAATGAAAGAACCAAGAGTCTCAGATATTCAAAAATAGAAATAGACCTGTGGAATGGTTGGCTGAAAGAGTGGAAGGAGCCGGAAGGCAGCTTCACAGAGGAAGTTTTTGATTAGTTATGCAAGATCTATATTGCATCCTTTACTTCTGATGAAATAAAACAGATTGATCAGCAACTTTCAACATTTGCAAGGCCGAACCAATTGATGGATTGAAGTGGCATGTTAGATTTCCTCCACCATGGCCACCATATCAATTGATCAACGGGGTGAAAACAATTCACAAAAAGGCGACTCATCACCTTTTGACCACTCATTTGCAGCACCACAAAGCCACAAAGAGCTTGACGTAATATTCCTCCAGAACGATATCATTATTGATAATGAATTACGAACATTAAATAAGGCAGTAAGCGTCCCTACCAAGTCCAAGTTTCTTGAAGTGCTTAATATTTTATTTTTTTCACTGATAGATATGACGGGCATCACCAGCACCAGCCAAACTAAAATAATATTAGCATGGCAGCAAAGTAGCTTATAACCATAAAAATCAGTCGTTCACATCACCAGGAAAAGGCTCTGGAACATTTAACCAATGATTTTCACAATCTCAGAATATCCTTAGCATGTAGATTATATGTCACAAAATTGTATAGTAGACCGGTTGGTATAAGTAAGAAGGCTACGAGAACCACACTGTAGGAGAGGGTAAATCTATTAAGAACGTTCCCAGTAGCCCTTTATTTAAGAAATATATGGGTACACAATATATTCTTCGTGGAAGATATAGTTCCTTGATAAATTCACAAATTTTATGATGTGGTTCGTCTTGCATAACTTCATATTTGATCTTTCATGTCACAAACTATAGCAACTCCAAGCCAATTCTGAGAACGACCAACTCAAGATCTGAACAATGAAATACTTGATGGATACCACGCTTCCTTACGGATTCTCCGAGGTGATGGGACTGGACTTAACATTATTCAGGCATTGCTTATTGGACTTTTGATGTTAATAGTAGCATATCTCACCAGAATAGCAGCTTTGATGTTGTCACACCCGTAGGCCAAAAATCATTATTCGAGGGTATGATAATCGCAGCATACTCACAGAGGTTGTCCCAATAAGCATGCAAGGCTTTCCAACTATTAATAAATTTAATATTATCTGCTAATGATATAATTCACACGTAAGTAATGGTGATTATCGAAATAACTAAACTTTCAAAGTCCCAACATTTCCCCCCATTAGTGGGATCAGGCTGAGTCAAAAAAACATACATATATACATAAATCAAAGTATTTTTTTGAACATTTAAAATTTCATAGATAATCCAAGTATTTATAAACAAGTGAACTTTAGAAATATTCAATATTTTCCAGAATATATAAATTTACAATATTATACAACATACTACCTGATTTCATAATAGAATATTCAACAAATATAACTTTACATGCATGATTCAATTATATAAATGTAACAGAATTTATATGCAAAGGATGAAAATCGTGCAACTAATTAATTTAAATATAATCAAGAATCATAATAATAATTTTCCCAATATTTGACAAGGGTTGTTTTTAAATAATTTTATTAAAATTATAGAAAGTATAGAATTTTACTTAACTCGCAGACACCAACAACTACGTAAACTATTCACTTCGCAAGAATCTTTTGGGACCTAATAATCCAAAGAAAAACATAAGTACCTAATATTTTAAAATTTCCAAAAAAAAATAAAATTTCAATTGCTAACTAAGAACCGTTATAATTAGGGAAATGATTGATGTTCTAACAACTAGGCAATTACTTTTTCCTATTTTTTTTATAGAGCAGCGAAAGATAGTAATTGGTCGCCTAGGTCAGCTCGAGAAAAAGAGCGAGTGAGAGGGGTGAAAGAGGGCATGATACCCTTTGATTGTTAACACATGCACAGAGGGGAGAAGGGAAGGGGAGGGGGAGAGAGATGGAGAGGGAGGGGGCGAGGAAGAGAGGTAGAGAGAGACAGAGAAATAGAGACTGTAGGGTGAAGAAGAGGAGGAGAATAGAGAAGAGGGGATGGGTGGCGTCAGTGTTCAAACAGGAGAAATAGGGGATTCATCCTTTATAGGCAAGTCCAATTTGTGCCTGGGATTTGTGCCATGGATCATGGGCTAGGGTATCACAGATGATTTGGCCTACAATAGCATAACATGTATATTGATAATGGAAATGTAAAGAAGATAGGAGTGTCAATGATAAATTGGCCGGATTTATTTTCTTTGAAGTATTTATAGCAAGTGAAGGAAAGATGTAGAATGTGCCATGAACATGACATCAAACTAAGTTTTAAAAGACAAAGACTTTAGTTGTTCAAGAGAATAGGCTTTGCACTCTTTACTAGTAAAATGCATTACGCTACTTTAATTCAAGGTTTTTTTTTATATATATATATATATGTGTATGGAGGTGTGCATGAGCTACAAGTAGGATGCTATGTTCAGGTTTTGAGAAAGCATTGTTCAAGGTCCAGCCCACTTCCATTAAGAGAACGAAATAGAAAAACTAAGGTATAACATTGAGGCATCGAACAAATGATCAAGAGCAACCTCTGAGAAGTCAAAACGGGAGTAATCAGTCAAGAAGAAGAAAGTTTATGCCGCCGATCTCCTTACTGGTAGTGTCTTCCTTTACTTTCAATATTCTAGTGTTGCATTGCATCCATAAACTACTGTTTATAGTATGATGAACGAGGGAGTGTACTTTATCTTTTGAGCTCCTGCATCTTTTGATTGAACCTACCTAGATCTAAAACACTCCATCTTTGAAGCCTTTGTTCACTTTGTTTGTGTACTAAGGCACATAGGACTTTTTCAACCTTTGATGGCCCAATCATCTTGCTCTTTCTTCAATGGGAGAATGCACTTTCTTTCTATAGGATGAGGACTTGGTGCCTTTCCAATTCCAATATCATTTAGACTCGGATGACCACTCATTCTGACAGTAGATTGAAGATCTAGGTTTTGACACTGGAAACCTAATTCAAATAAGGCCCGACTTGCCAAAAAATTAAAAATGCAAATGACAATTAGTTCCTCGGCCATTATGTGCCTTCATATGTCTAAGCATATAGAGCGAAGTCTCAATAAGTCAAATTGAGTCTGACCTTAGACCTTTCTTTATGAGACTCTGAAGCTTATTGATATGTTTTCTGTCAGCATTGCAAATGCTGGAAGACAACAAAAAGAGTGGAGGGGTGTCAACATCTCAGACGCCTTTTTATGAAGTTTTGGTGGCCAGGATGGAGAGAAATATGATATAACATTTAAAACCCTACATTTTCGATCAATTCACATGTTTTAGGTTTGGGTGCAGGGCGCTACATCTAGACCTCAGTGATCAACCGAACCAAACTCAATTGCTTGACTTGCAATTCCACTGAGATCTAGAACTTCCCTTAGTCTCCTTTTACCTTGTCCTTGCAATAATTGTCAACTGCTCCTCTAGCATCCATCACACCAACCAATGATAAATTGGTTTTTCATATTTGCATTTTGATATCTAAATTTTCCCTTGACAAACTTTACACTGCTAACTCAGTATGGGACAAAATGGTTGATTTCAAAATTCTTTATCTATATCTATTCATTTATATTAAGCTTAGACTCTCAAGTACCTTCCATCTTTGAGGCTCTGAACATTTGGTTGTCTGACCATCTATCTCTACCTACTTTAACTAATCCAAGTTGAAATAAGTATACCTCATGTTGTTCCATTATGAGGGAGCAAAAGAAGAGAAGGGGATTGACAAAGTTGAGAGTGTGTTTATCAAATGACATGATGAACAAAAATTATTTTATTTACATTGTGGATCACAACCTTCCATACTATATAGAAATATGAATGCTTATTGCACATGCTAGAATCCAGTCAATGTTTAACTCAAAATGGCGGATTGAGGTGTGGGTGGTGCTTGAACCCTTTCTTTGTGTATAGTCTACATTAGCTGGCACCCTTTCTTTGTGTATAATCTGCATATTGTGTTTCTTGCTCCTTCATTACTTCTCCATGAGTTTGTCAGATGTATACCGGTATATGCCTAGCATCTCCAAAATAATTACTATTAGAATAATTTTAGGGATGAATAACAACCTGTATTAGCCCATATTATTTTTCTTTCTTAGCGTTATACTATATCAGTCGGTATTGTTTTTCTTTATTAGCATGATCTTGTTAGAGTAATTTTAGGAATCATATAGCAATTTGTATAAGTGAGTATTATTTTTCTTTATTAGCATGATATTATATCAGCTTATATTATTTTTTTGTATGGAGTCTGTATACGAGTATATATAACCCTTGAGATGTATCGAATATAATGGCATAGAGAAATAAAATCACTTCTCTCTCTCATTTTCTCTTAATCTTCTCTTCTTCTACAAGTATTTTAACATGGTATCAAATGCATCGATTACGTAATCTACTGTCATCATCTCTTCCGCTTTTATTGTGGTCGTCATCGCCATATCTAGAAGCTTTGAAGACCCCCATTGTTGATCTATTAATCTCTATTCTCAGGTGAATCAACACTCAAAAATTTTCTATTTTTTGGTGAATCTGCAGATCCTTTGTTTCCTAATGAATCAATATTGATCTCAATGGTAGATTTGTATATTCTCTATTTCTGGTAGATTACTATCCGAAGATTTTTTGTTTTCTATGGATTCATAGTTTCTCTCCGCCGCTTTTCTCTTTAGCTTGAGATCTTCGGTCATTTCTCCTTACCATCATCGGCCCCATTCTGTCTATCTCCATTTTTATTTGTTGCCTTCAGCTCCTTCACCCTCAAGTTCAAAGCCAATTTTCCGTCTTCAGTGGTGCCTCTATCTATGAAGATCATCGGCCTTCAGTTGCCTTCTCTTTGAGCTCTATCCTCAATGTCATCTTCTATGTGTCTTCTCACTGCCACATATCAGACAAATAAATCAGCCACATCAACAGACATGTCAGTCTATCACGTCAGTCAGAAACATTAGTCTGCCATATCGGCTTCTGAGTTGTTATTTTAACTCCTAATCTACTACATCAATTTTTGAGCTTCTACTTTAGCTATTGATCTAGTAGGTCACTTTTTAGGTACATTTGTAATTTAGTTTCCAAACTCAAGTTGGTACTTATAATACCATCTTGAGTTTGAGAAGAGATGTTAGAATAATATTAGAGATCACGTAATAACCTGTATCAGTCTATATTATTTTTCTTTATTAGTGTGATCCTGTATCGATCAATATTATTTTTCTTTATTAGCATGATCTTGTTAGAGTGATTTTAGGGATCACATAACAACTTACATCAGTGAGTATTATTTCCTTTATTAGCATGATATTATATAAGCCTATATTATTTTTCTTGTATAGAGTTTGTATACGAGTATATATAACTCTTGAGATGTATCGAATATGATGGAACAGAGAAATAAAATTACTTTTCTCTTTCTTTTTTTCTTGTTTTCCTCTTTTTCTGCAAGTATTTTAACAATTACTTCTCAAGTGATCTTTATATCAAAGGAATAGAACCCTAAGCATGTTGCTTTGAGAGCTCTAAAAATGTAGCATTTGGCACAATATTGTCACAACGTTGCTTCTGGATTGAAAAATCATGTACTTGGAAGCTAACTTCTTGAAGAAATGCTAGCCATGGAAGTTCTGATTGGAATTTACACAGCTTTTTGACGCTAGAAGTGATTCAATCCTGTATTTTAGGGAAAATGACATGGGAGATTAAAAACATTCTTCCTTTCCCATATAGTCCTGTTGGGGGAAAAATGAGTCGTCTCGAAATACATGAACGCATGACCATCACGTGCCTGGGAGCGCCCGACCTGGAGGTGCTCGACCTGAAGACGCCCGACCTGGAAGCGCCCGACTTCGAGACGGCTGACCCGGGCACCCGACTTCAACATTCTCGATCTCGGAAGTCCGGCCTCACCATCTACCCGTTGCGGTCACATCCTTCTGCAGCTCGATCGGGGATCATGCCCTGCTACCGCTGTCAACAATTAATGTGCATGGCCTCTGCTGATCTCTAGCTCACTCAACAATTAATGCGCATGGCCTCTGCTGATCTCCGGCTCACTCAACAATTAATGCGCATGGTCTCTGCTGATCTCCGACTCACTCAACAATCAATGCGCATGCTATCTCCGGATCTCAAGCCCTCTACGGCAAACAGCTGACCCGCTCGGCTACGTCCGATCAGCCACGATGACTCATTGGCTCCAGCCTGATCTCCTATGGTAATGCATTAATTCACACGGTCGTGCATTAATTCATACAATATACTCAATCATAACGGTAACCCGTTCGCCCCATCACATCGCAGGTAATCTTGTACCCATCTATAAAAGGAGAACCCCTCCATTTTACAAGGGGTTGGACTCTCAACTCTGGAATATATTTTCTCCCCCTCCATACATTTGCCCCCTCTAACTTATGCATCGGAGGGCTGACGCCGGAAACCCCGGCCATCGACTTTTTGCAGGTCCCCCAGAGGACGCCGCCCGCCGACGGACCACGACCTGCTATCTCACGCTGGAGCTCCTCCTTCTCAGCCACTGGTCGCCTCCAGATCCAATTTCCAGCAACAGTTGGCGCTAGAGGAAGGGTCCGAGTTGTGGCCATGAAGTTGAGAAGCAAAGGAGACTCTAACACCTTTCGGCGTCCCCCATCAAGCCCTGGACACTCTGTCTATGACTCACCGCCAAGACCTCCGTCGGACCCAGTCCCCCAAGTCCAGCAGGAACAGTTCGACATTCTGGTGCAACAGGTTCAAGCCTTGGCCACGGCGGTCCAAGGCCTTCAATGTGCGGGAGCCCCACTTATGCCGCCTCCACAGGCCTGGGTCCAGCCGATTCCAAGCGAACCGGAGCCCCAGGGGTGGAATCTCCACGGCTCCTCGAGAGCCAACGATGAAGAACGACGCTGTTGCCAAGGCTCAGCCCGAGCGTCTCCCTAAAGAGAACTACCAGGGGGAGCGTAGACAGAAGGCCGCAGCGCTCAGAAGCTGAGTCAGCTCCGGACCGACATGAGCCGGAGCAGACTATCGTGAAATTCCTCAGGCTGGGGAGCTCGACAGGAAGGTCGAGAAGCTTGAGCGCCAGATTGAAGCGCTTCACAATAGGAAGGCAAGGCGCGAGGGTGACTTTGAGTTCACCACTAAGTCCCCCTTTTTCTGCCAGATCGAGGATGAGCCGGTCCCACCAAGGTTCAAAATGCCCCAGGTGGAGCCCTACAACCGAACTACCGACCCCCTCGACCATTTGGAGAGTTACCGAGCCCTCATGGCATTGCAAAGGTCCTCGGAGGTTGTGCTTTGCAAAGCCTTCCTAGCAACTCTTCGGGGGGCAGCTCGACTTTGGTTCTCTGGACTGAAGCCGAGCACAGTATCCTCTTTTGAGCAGCTCGACAGGTAGTTCACCACCAACTTTACTGTCAGCCGACGTCAGCGGCGGACATCAGACTCCCTCCTTAACATCAAGCAAAAGGAGGGAGAGTCTCTTAAAGACTACCTCGACCGTTTTACCGCTACAACCTGAGAGGTTCGCTAGCTCGATCAATCGATAGCCATGTCGACACTTAAGACTGGGGCTCGATCCTATAGATTCCTCTTCTCTATTGAGAAGAGCTTCCCCATCGACTTTACTGAGATGTTGGTCCAAGCTCAAAAGTATGTGAAGGCCGAAGAGGCCATTGCTTCCAGGCGGGGCGCAACCGAGCAGGCCTCGAAGAAGCAGAAAAGATGCCGTGAGGAGCGCGGCCATCCCAAAATCCCGTCTTCCTGCCGAAACAAGAACCTGCCTCGGCTAAGAAGTCCACCCAGACAGTGGGGACAGCTTCGACCAAGGTTTCCGCCTCGATCGAGATCTCCGCTGCGGCCACGAATACCCTCGAGGAAGTACGAGAACTATGCCCCCCTCAACACTCCCCAAGCGAAAATCCTAATGGAGATAGAAGGCCGAGACTATTTCCGACCTCCACCCCCGATGCGGGATATAGGAGCTCGGCGCAACCCTAGGAAGTACTGCCGCTTCCACCATAACCATGGCCACAACACGGAGGATTGCATCCAGCTTCGAGATGAGATCGAGGAGCTCATCCGCCGCAGAGTACTCAACCGGTTTGTGCAAAACCGGCACGAGGAAAGGAGGCCAGTAGAAAATGCCGCATTGCCCGAAGGTCCAAATGACAATAGGCCTATCGCCGGCACCATCAACACCATCGGCGGAGGAAGCTCAGTTGAAGAACCAGATGGGGGAAGGATTCCCTACAAGCGCCTGCGCACCTTCGAAGTCATCTCATTCTCAGACAAGGACATGGAAGAAGTTGAGACTCCTCATGATGACGCTGTGGTCATCTCCATGATTGTAAATAAGTTTGATGTAAAGCGCATCCTATTTGATAATGGAAGCTCGGCAAATATTTTATACTACCATGCTTACCAAAAAATGGGATTAACGGAAAGCCAGCTTCGAAGAATGAATGCCCCGCTGGTCAGATTCACCAGGGACTTGGTCCCGGTTGAGGGCGAGGTCGGCTTTCTTGTCACAGTCAGGCTCGCCCTCCGAGAAAGTATTGTGAGGACGGACTTCCTTGTGGTCCATCTATCTTCGGCCTACAACGCCATTCTTGGACGACCAGGGCTTAATGCTCTCCAAGCTGTGGTCTCGATCTATCACCTGCTCATGCGATTCCCCACTGATCAAGGAGTAGGTGAAGTTCGTGGGGACCAGTCAATAACTAAGCAGTGCTACATGGTGCATCACAAAGCAAAGCGACCGGCCAAAGCTCCAAGCCAGGGGCCACAACCGGCCGAGACGTCCACTAAAACATCAAGACGCTACCCATCGAAACCTTGGAGGTACGGAACAATCTCCAAAAAAAACGGATAGAGCTTGGTGAGCTTCTTACCCAAATTCCATTAAAAGAAAACTGCCCGGAGCAAACCGTGCAGGTCGGCTCCGGCCTGAGCGCCCGCAAAAGAGAGCACCTGATCGAGTTTCTACAGGTCAATATGGACGTCTTCTTCTGGTCACCCGCCGACATGCCGGGAGTAGATCCCGAGGTCATGGTTCACCGACTCCAGGTGAAACCGACCTGCAAACCAGTACGGCAGAAGAAACGGGGCTCCGCCCCAGAACGACAGCGGGCAGCGGCCGAAGAAGTGGACAAACTTCTCGAGGCCGGCTTCATCCGGAAGGTCTCCTATCCGGACTGGCTCGCCAACATGGTCCTCGTAAAGAAAGCTAACGAAAAATGGCGCATGTGCGTGGACTACACCGATCTGAACAAAGCCTGCCCAAAGGAAAGCTTTCCACTTCCCAGCATCGACCATCTCGTTGACTCCACCTCGAGACACCAGTTGCTGACCTTCATAGACGTCTTCTTGGGATATAATCAAATCCGAATGGTGCTAGAAGATGAGGAGAAGACGGCTTTCATCACCGACAAGGGCATTTAATGCTTCAAAGTAATGCCTTTTGGGTTGAAGAATGCTGGAGCAACATATCAAAGGCTGGTCAGCCAAATCTTTAAAAACCAAATAGGCCAAAACATGAAGGTCTATGTGGACGACAAGCTGGTAAAGAGCCGAACAGAGGAAGACCATGTGGCTGGCCTCAAGGAGACATTCTCCGTACTTAGCTGGTATCTGATGAAGCTCAACCCTGCTAAGTGTACATTCAGAGTCACCTCGGGTAAATTCCTTGGCTTCGTAGTCACCCAGCGTGGAATCGAAGCAAATCCCAAAAAGATCCGAGCACTGCAAGAGATGGTACCACCAAAGACTGTTAAGGAGGTGCAGCGGCTCACTGGGCGGGTCGCGGCTCTAGAAAGATTTGTTTCTAGGTCGGTCGAGCAGTGCCTCCCATTCTTCACAATCCTCAAGCGACCGAAGAACTTCCAATGGTCGGAGAAATGTCAGGAAGCTTTTGAAGAGCTTAGGCACCTTCTTGCTTCCCCTCCGTTGCTCACAAAACCCCAGCAGGGTGAGCTCCTCTATTTGTACCTGGCTGTCTCCTCGATTGCGGTAAGCTCAGTCTTGGTCCGAGAAGAGAACAAGCTTCAAAGACCCGTGTATTATACCAGTCGGGTCCTGAGGGACGCTGAGACCCGATATTCCAAATTGGAGAAAACGATCTTTGCTCTGGTCATCTCGGTCCGAAGGCTCCGGCCCTATTTTCAGGCTCACACTGTGGCTATATTGACCGACCAGCCGATGAAACAAATTCTACAACAGTCGGATCCCGCCGGAAGGATCGCGAAGTGGGCAGTCAAGCTCGGGGAGTTTGACCTTGAATACCGTCCGAGGCCAGCGATCAAAGCCCAGACGCTTGCTGATTTTATTGTGGAGTGCACCCTGCCGGACGATCTCGAGCTCGCTCCCACACCAGCGAAGGAGATCTCGAGGCAACCATGAGCTCTAGTAGCGGAGCACGCCTCATTCTCACCAGCCCAGATGGGGTAGTAGCAAAGCAGGCTCTACACTTCGAGTTTCCTACCTCGACAACATGGCGGAATATGAGGCGCTCATCGTCGGGCTCAAACTGGCAAAGGAGCTGAAAGTGGAGGACCTAAAGGTCTTCAGTGACTCCCAACTGGTCGTGAGCCAGATTTTGGGAGACTTTGAAGCTAGAGAGTCATCGATGCAGAAATATCTCTAAAAGGTGCGAGACCTCACATCTACCTTGGGCTCCTTAAACATCCAGCATATTCCCAAAAAAGAGAATCTAAGGGCAGATTAACTATCGAAGCTGGCGACCTCCTGCATGAGCGAGCTTCCTAAGGCAACAATACTCGAATATCTTCAAACGCAGCACGGAGGAGCCTGAGCCAACCCTCTGCGTCGACACAGAGCCGAGCTGGATGGATGCGCTCGTCAGCTATCTACAAAATGAGGCTCTCCCCAATGATGAGCTCGAGGCTCGCCGAATCAGACGTCTAGCCTCCCGATACATACTATATGAAGGCAAGTTCTACCGTAGGTCGTTCATCTCTCCCCTTCTCAGATGCCTCCACCCATCAGAGGCAGACTACGCTATGCGAGAGGTTCATGAAGGGATCTACGGAAACCATTTGGAAGGCCAAGCACTGGCCCACAAAATTCTGCACCAGGGATACTACTGGCCCATACTTCAGAAGGATGCAATGGACTTCGTCCGAAGGTGCGACCAATGTCAGTGGAACGCCAACATTCAACGCCGACCTTCGGCTCCGCTGACCTCGATCGTAGCCCTCTGGTCATTTGCCCAATGGGGGATCGACATCCTGGGACCATTTTTTCTGGCTACCGGATAGAAAAAATTTTTGGTTGTCTCCATCGATTACTTCACCAAATGGGTCGAAGACCTGTACAATGTTCTCTGAGCTTACAGGACCACGTTCCAACTTTCCACTGGCAAGACCCCCTTCAATTTGGTGTATGGAACAGAAGCTGTCATCCCCTTGGAAATCGAACTCCCTTCACCGAGGGTGGAGCACTACGATGCAAACTCCAACTCCTCTCAGCTCATGAACTATTTGGACCTCGTTGAAGAGATAAGGAAAGCTGCCCGAGTCCGCATGGTGAGGTACCAATAGAAGACGGCACAATACTACAATTCCAGAGTAAAGGCCAAGTTTTTCAAAGTGGGAGATCTCGTCCTCAGGAGAACTGAAGCTTCTCAGCCTACCGAGCAGGAGAAGCTTGCCCCGAACTGGGAAAGACCATATCGGATTGCGCGAGTCCAGCGACCCGGAGCATACAAGTTGGAATCGCTCAAAGGGACCCCCATTCCCCGAAGCCGGAACACCAAAAATCTCCGGATGTATTACCAATAGAGCCCCAAGGGGCCTGAAATGATTGGAAACACGACTCTTGTCTCCTTTCAGTATTGATTTATTTGCAATTCTCCCTTAATCACTTACTCTTCCCAATATTGGGACACTTGTGAACTTCAGGACGTCCGACCAAGCTCGGATGCCCGACCAAGCTCGAATGCCCCGACCAAATTTGGGATACCTCGCCACACCGACGTCGAGCTCGATCTTGATCTCCATCGAAGACCCCGACCTTATGCTCGATTCCTCAACTAAGGTCGAGATGCCCCGCTGAGTCGACAGTGAGCCCGAGCTCCCTCGACCTTAGCAAGCATCACCAGGTCGATAGCGAGCCTAAGCTCCCTCGACCTCGTGCTCGATTCCTCGACTAAGGTCGAGATGCTCCGCTAAGTCGACAGTGAGCCCGAGCTCCCTCGACCTTGGGAAGCATCACCAGGTTGACAGCGAGCCCAAGCTCCCTCAACCTCGTGCTCGATTCCTCGACTAAGGTCGAGAAGCCCTGCTGAGTTGATAGTGAGCCCGAGCTCCCTCAACCTCGGGAAGCATCACCAGGTCGACAGCGAGCCCAAGCTTCCTCGACCTCATGCTCGATTCCTCGACTAAGGTCGAGATGCCCTGCTGAGTCGACAGTAAGCCCGAGCTCCCTCGACCTCGGGAAGCGTCACCAGGTCGACAGCGAGCCGAAGCTCCCTCGACCTCGTGCTCGATTTCTCGACTAAGGTCGAGATGTCCCGCTGAGTCGACAGTGAGCCCGAGCTTCCTCGACCTCGAAAAGCGTCACCAGGTCGACAGCGAGCCCAAGCTCCCTCGACCTCGTGTTCGATCCCACGACTAAGGTCGGGATGCCCTGTTGAGTCGACAGTGAACCCAAGCTTCCTCAGTCTCGGGAGGACATTCAATAACGAGGTAGTACCTATGCGGACCCCCGTGGCACACCGCAACAACAACAGGGTAGTACCTACGCGGATCCCCATGGCGCGCAACGACGACCCAGGGGTCGTACCTGCGCAGACCCCCTGGTGTGTAGGCGCGCCCAAAGCAGACTAAAGGCCAAAGAGCACCACTGAAAGCCAACTTCGGAGCGGAGTCGCTTACCTCAACCTGAGATGCCCGGCTCCGACGGTGCGAGACGAATATCCCACCTAGCACCTACATCATTGCGCTTACTTGCTTATATTATAGGACAGTCAACGGAACCCCGACTAAGACTGGGATGCTCTCCTGAATTGACTACGAGCTAAGGTTCCCTCGACCTCGCCCGAAACGCCCCGATCAAGTTCGAGATCAAAAGCATGAAAGCTCCAACGATATTCCGACCTCGGCCTGTATTATCTTCGGAGTCTGAGCTCAAAGCTTCGGCAATCCGAAAGTCGAGCCCAAGGACTTGGAAAAGTTCTTCTGGAAGATAGACCTAAAGGCCTAACGGAACTTCTTCGGAGTCCGAGCTCAAAGCTTCGGCAATCCGGAAGCCGAGCCCAAGGACTTGGCAAAGTTCTTCCGGAAGATAGACCTAAAGACCTAGCAGGACCTCTTCAGAATCCGAGCTTAAAGACTTAGCGAGTTCTCCTAAAGTTTAAACCCAGAGCCTTGATGCGATCCTTCTCAGAGCTAAGCCTACTTAGCAAATTCTTTTGAGATCCGGATCTAAAGGCTCAACCAAGAATCCAACTCAAGCAGCCAAAAAGGAAAATTATCAAATAGAGGCGAACACAATAGAAGAAAAAGAACAATACTTTTCATTAATGAAAGCCCGAAGGCTAAGTACAAAATCAGGGTTCGGTCATACAATGATTTCGGAGACCGACCACACTTACAAAAAGGAAGAAAAAAGAAAACTAAGTCCTAAGGGGCAGTTGCAGCTTCGGCGCCGGCCTCGAGGTCGTCCACGACAACCACCTCGGGATCCTCAGCTGGAGCCTCCCCGGGTTCTTCCACCGATCCGGCTGCAGTCATGGAAGCCTCGGTCGGCACGTCGCCAACAGCTTCAGGAGCGGCATCGGGCACTCCTTCAGGAGCTCCCTCGGCAGAAGCCTCCTGAGCGGTCTCCTCGACTGCTTTGACCACAGCCCCAGCCGCTTTCCGCTCGGCCTCAAGATCCACGGGCGCCCTGCTGGCCAAGTCACCGCTCGCAAGGCCTTCGAGCTCACCCTCATCCTCATCGATCCCACCTCCAGGCTAGAGCGCGTTTTAATCGAATTGAGGGCAGAACCGCCTCAGTTTCCTCCGGAAGTCTTCAAAGCTACAGATAAGTCCATCCACGGCCTCTTCCTCCAGCAACTCGCGGAACTCTTCCGACTTCCGGAAGAGTTGCACCGCATTTTGGGCTTGCTCCAAAGCCCTCTTCTCACCAGCCTCGAGCTGCTCGATTTTTAGCCGAGCGCCCTTCGCCTCATATTGGTGGTCGGCGATCGCGGAGCGAGCTTCGGCCAGACGCGCCTCGGCGGCGCGCACCTTCGACCTGGCCAGAGAATGCGCGGCCCTCTCCTCCTCGAGCTCCATAGCTTCGGCGGCCTCTACCCTCCCAAGGAGCTCCCTCCGCGAGACCTCGACCTCGCCGAGTCTCTTCTCGGCTTCCTCCTACCCCCTCAGACATCTTCGAGCCTTGTCCCGGTAGTCTGCCGCCACAAAGATCAGCATGTCAACCTCGTGAAGATGCTGCAAATAGAACAAATGAAAGAGTAAGCCAAGGCCAAAAATCGAATACAGAAGTTAAGGCTGAGAACAAACTTACCCGAATGGCGAAGCAAAAGGTCCGGTCCGCAAGACTGTTGAAGTCTGCGGACTGGAACTCGGCCCGATCGGCCGGGAGCAGAGCGACCCTGAAGACTTGACGCGCTATTTGGGCGTCATGGAGGGCCAAGTCATCCTCGAAGACCACCCACTCGGGGTAGTGGGGCCTCCTCTCTTGCCGGGTCTCATCCTCGGAAGGACCCGGAAGATTGGGCCTCGCTAGGATCGGTGAAGACAAGCTCGGGACACTTAGGCCGCTCCCCGGCTCGGGGATCGAGCGCCGCAACCGGACAAGCTGCCGACCGAGATGCTGAGAGACGAGAGTTGGACAAGCGGGGGCCGCAGAAGTCCCCGCAGAGCTTGAGCCCCGCGATCGGTGCTCAGAACCTCCTTCCGAGCAAGTCTGGAGGTCCCAACCTTGAGGACACTTGCTTCGGCGGCCGCGCCTGCCGAAGATTTAGCCTTTTTTCTAGGCTCGGGTGGGGCCCCATCAGCCTCGGCTGCCCTTTTTCTAAATTGGGCGTAGAGAGCCGCATTGCTGGTCACCATCTTCGGAATATCTGAAAAGACAAAAAAGAAAAGTCCAGATATTAGGAAAGAGGAGACGAGAGAAGAAAAAAAGTAAAACGAACAAGACGAGAAACGACAGCCACCCTTATCCTGGGGGCGCGCCGAGCTCAAGCCGACATTAACTAAAGCAACCTCGCTCACGAGGTTATTCAAAAGAATATCTTCCTCGAGGCCGTAAAGAGCGTCGAGGATCCCCTGCTCGTTCTCGGAAAGTCTAGGGAGCTTCTTGGCGGTCTTGAGCCAGGCCTGCCCCCACCTGGGGTCAAACCCCCACGCACGCTTGGAGGATAAAAAGAAAAACTTCTCCTTCCACCCGCGAATGGATGTAGGAGCACCTCGGAAGAGTGACTGACCGCCTTAAAGGGCAAGGTAAAGCTACTCTCCGTCCTCCGGATTGAACTTCAGCAAGAAGCACCGCCGGAAGACATTGACCGAAGTCGGTATCCCGTGCGCAAGACAGAGGGACAAAAAACTGACAATAGTCCTCCACGCGTTCGGAGCGAGCTGCGCTGGGACAAGCTGGTAGGTCGTGAGGAGCTCGTTCACGAACCCGTGTAGGGGAAACCGTAGGCCGGCCCAGAGTGTCTCTACGTACACTCCGATCCGACTTAGGGGAGGCCTCGTCACCCGATCCTCCAACCTCGCGGGTTCAAAACGAAACCAGCACCGAGGGAAAAACGACTCGACGACCATTTCCAACTCTTCCTCACTCAAAGTGGACCCAACTTCGTCCGGACCACGACCCATCCCAGAAAGAAGATGAAAGAGGAAGAAAGAGGAAAGAGAGCAAAAACCCTCCGAACGAACGAGGGGGGAGGCACCTACTGAGATCCCCGCCGAAAGTGCCGACGATCCGGAGGAAAGAAAAACCAAAACGATCTCCTGAAAATGCCTCGGAGTGCTGCCGGAAGAAACTGGACACCAGAGAATAGAAGGAAGAAGCAACAATAGCGGCGGCCAAATAGGAGCACTTAGGGCCATGATAAGGGTTTATATAGACCTTTCCAACGACTCGGATCCGCGAGACGGGGTCCCGCCTCCCACTCAGATAGTACCATGTGTCGGCCCCGAAGACCGAAGCGGCATATCCAATTCAGATCGATGCTTTGAATACCGAATCAGGGCGACGTTCCATTGGATCGTGGAGCCCCATCATGAGCCCATGATGCGAGGCCACCTCGAAAGGCAAAAGGGCGTCGCCCCGTCTCTTCTCATTAAGAGTGCCTCGAAACACGCGGAACGTTGGAATGAGTTAAGGCTTCCTGGCCCACACCAATATGGTAAAGACAACTACTTCTCATGTCCAAGCTCGCAAACGGCTCGAACTCGGAAATCAGGGGTAGTGTTGAGGAAAAAACGAGTCGTCCCGAAATACATGGGCGCATGACCATCATATGCCTGGGAGCGCCCGACCTGGAGTCGCCCGACCTGGAGTCGCCCGACCTGGAGGCGTCCGACTTCGAGACGACCGACCCGGGCACCCGACTTCAACATTCTCGATCTTGGAAGCCCGACCTCACCATCCATCCGCTGCGGTCACATCCTTCTGCAGCTCAACCGGGGACCATGCCCTGCTACCGCTGTCAACAATTAATGCGCATGGCCTCTGCTGATCTCCGGCTCACTCAACAATTAATATGCATGGCCTCTGCTGATCTCCGGCTCACTCAACAATTAATGCGCATGGCCTCTGCTGATCTCTGACTCACTCAACAATCAATGCGCATGCTATCTCCGGATCTCAAGCCCTCCACGGTAAACAGCTGACCTGCTCGGCTACGTCCAATCAGCCACGATGACTCATTGGCTTCGGCCTGATCTACGGCAATGCATTAATTCACACGGTCGTGCATTAATTTATACAACATACTCAATCATGACGGTAATCCGTTCGCCCCGTCACATCGCAGTTAATTATGTACCCTCTATAAAAGGGGAACCCCTCTATCTTAGAAGGGGTTGGACTCTCAACTCTGGGATATATTTTCTCCTCCTCCATACATTTGCCCCCTCTGACTTAGGCATCGGATGGCCGGCACCGGAAACCCCTGCCACCGGCTTTTTGCAGGTTCCCCGGAGGACACCGCCCGCCGATGGACCTCCACCTGCTATCTTATGCTGGAGCTCCTCCTTTTCAGCTACTGGTCGCCTCTCGGTCTAATTTTCAGCAACAAGTCCCAATACATTACCCATCTCCACCCCCACTCTCACACCCAACCGGAAAAAAAAAAAAAAGCCAATACTTTTGAGGTTTATCTCTTGTGTGGTCACCATTAAAGCTTGAAGCTGTTTCGGCTTCCTCCAAGTTTTCCCACCAGTCATGGCATTTCTTGCACACACTTGGCTTTGTGTTATTATAAATTAGACCATCTGATTTGGTCAGAGCCATAATCGTGTCGACCAATTACGTTATGAAATTAGTCAATAAAAATTATGCAGGCCAAGTTGCCACACTTGAAGCTCACATTTGTAAGTGGGATGGACCCTATATAGCATGAACTCAGTTATGCTCGAATTCAAACTTTGCTTTGGATGTTCGAATCAGGATAGCCAGCCTTTCAACCGATCGTTGCCTAAATATATGTGCTTGATCTAGTTTTTTTTTTTTTTTTCGTCCCTCCTTTAGAAAATGCAATTCTTTGATTAAGCTTAATATCAAGCACGGTTCGAACACAAGCCTACCCCTACGGTTGGACCAAATGACTTGGAATCAATTCCCGCTTCCTCCAAGATTGGTATCACTCGTTCATTTCTTACAGGTCCTTCCATCAAAGTAAAAAACTTAAAATTAATTAAATATATTAATAACCATGACCTAATTAAAAGTTAATTAGGATTAAAAGTTAAATTGGTTGGCAAATGCCAACTAGAGAAATAGGTAGCTTGGAGCCATTGGGGTGGAATGCCTCTAGGCATGAAAGTGAACCAAATAATATCCATCCAACAATGTTTTTGCATCTAAATTTATCTGAATATGGATAAAAAATTGAGTATCCGACTAATATCTATATTCGTATCTATATCCATAAAAAGAAAAAAGAATGTGAACCCAATCCATATCCAAATATCTAGTTCTATCTATAACCTCAAGCACTTTTTAAAAAAAAACATATAATCTTATTAAAATGTCATTAATTTGATTTACTATCTATTTAGTAATATCTTTGATTCTACAAATTTAATTATTTAATTTATACCATATTTATATCATTTATATCCATACTTCTAGTATTAAATTCATATCTATATCTATTTAAAACATATATGAATACAAATTTTTGTATATAATAATTATCCATATTCATATTTGTATTCATCAAATAAAATAAATATGGATACAAATATATCCAATTTCAGCCCTTAATGCCCCTAATGGGAGGAGGATCTTAGCACCAGCAGAGGTGGGGCATCTTGGCATTGATAGATTCTAAACAAAATCCTTAGCAACAGCAGAGGTGGGGCGTCCTGGCATTGATAGATTCTAAACAAAATTAAGGATTACATGACCCCTCCGCACTCCTCAGAACAAATGAAAACCTTGCATCATACTCACTTGAAAGTAGGACATAATGGAAAGTGCGTCCACCCTTACACATAGGAATTAATATTTGTATTGGCACATGCCTCCAAGACATCAGGCTCTCTTCCAAGCAAAAGAGATCCATCATTTATCCATGCATATAATAAACTTGGGGCATTTAAAAGCCCATTTAGAAGCCTAAGTAAAGTTATCCATGAAATAGACTCGTACGCAAAATTTGCCGTCTCGATACCAAAACCCATGTCACACTAACACAGTATTGATACGATATGAAATTTTTTTGATGTACCGATTCAATCCGCTTCCAATTCCGAAACAGTATGGTACATCCAATACTGCCCGACACAGGCGTATACATATCCAAAGATGAGAAGAGGAGATATTGAATCTAATTGTCCAATTTTGATAAAAACTTCTCCCTTTTGTAGAACTTCTCAAAATGCCACTTTTCTAGTCATATATGATATTATTCTCACCAGCATCCAAATAGAGACTATAATCCTTCAAAATAAATTCCTCGAAATGTGTCTCACACACCCTTGCATCAGACATCATTCGGATGACCACGTAAAACCCTAGCTGTAACCAAAATGCTCATATAAAATAAAACCATACCACTAAATATTACTAGCAAAATATAATAAGCAGACAAACAGCTCATTGACCATGGGCAGGTCGAGTCTCTTGGAGATGAGAACAACTATAATGGAACCAATGGGACATTCTTTCTTCATATAACCAGGACTGTTCTAAAAGCGATAGGTAGAAGAGAGGAAAGATACTAATTTTCTTTTTGTGGAGGAATTAAGTAGATATCCTCACCATTTCACCTAGAAATAGGAGCTGAAACTAACGCAAACAAAATGAAGAGCAGGAACAAGAAAAGCTACCAACCCAAAGTAAAGAATAAAAGACAACAATGCCTGAGGAGAAGATATTTCACTTTCTACCTCCCAACTCTCAAAAGAAGTAACACAACAGATATCTTTTCAACAGGGATGATCAAATCACAAGTAAACCACAAGTCCTCCAAAATGTAATTCTGTGGATAGAACAATTGATTTACCAGGTGAGGAACCCATACACATTAATGGTGGAATATCTACTGAGTATAGCATTTTATTTCAATACAAAATTTTCGAGAAAGTGGTAACCCTTGAGAAATATCTATAATACGATGTACCAACTGGTCAGTTTCCCTCAACATGCATGAATGAACAAACTGAAAGTACCTCAATTCATCTATATCTCTGCATTCAGCTACCACGTTGAGTTTAAAGTTCAGCAGACTGATTAGGGCAGAGTCACTGTCCGCACATAGACTTCCTCCTTCCAGCAACTACGAGTCCGGTGTGTGTGCACAAGGAAACGGCTGGCCTTGGCTTGTTTAGTCCAGATACATAATAACAAGATTTGGTTGCATCATATTCATGAGATATCTCTAGCTAAGGTAGCAGAGATTACAAGCACTGGGCAGGTTTGGCTTGATCTTGACATTTGTCGTGTCCCATGCACAGACATGAACAACTACTGATGATTTTGTAACTATAGAAGTGAGAGATTAGACCTGGTTACATTCAATCAGATTAGCTTGACTGGACTTGCAACATATCCATATGATAGAGGTCCTAAATTGAAGGTATACACCTTTGAATATGAACAGCAATCTCTGAGATGCCCTACAAACCAAAGAGTTTTATTTTGGACTTCCAACCTGCCTATGAATAGAGTATGTCTCAATATAAATACCCTGCTGAAGTATAGTATTGCTATATAAATTAAAAAACCTAGATTGCTGCTTTTGTCAAATAACAAAAATGAATGAACAAAGAATTAACTGCCTTTAGTGTTTCCAGCCCACAAATTAAATCAAAAAATCATTTTGTACCTCAATTAAACTGCCAATTTGGAGACAAATTAATGCATATAAGAAAGAGATCTCCAGAATACATAATTCTAGGTTTATGAACCATAATAATGTCAGTTTCAAGAATGAGGCAGAGAGAGCAGAAACTGCTGTCAGCACTTAACAATCTAGTTGTTGCTTCACTATAAATTTGAAGGACCTAAAAAATTATCAAAGGGAAAAAAAAGAAGCAAAAATCATAAATAGCATGTCAGGTTATAAAAGTCATAACAAACAGTATGGTTTTTTCCTCCTATGTTCTAAAATCAACAAGTTTATAACTTCAAAATAACCTATATGAATGGTATCAAGATCAAAAAAACTGTTGGCTGAGCAATTAAGTGAATTTTTTGAGATCTTCGTAACAACATGCTTTACCCCAAAAAAAACTTACAGCATTGCAATCAAATCTTTCTTGTAATGTAGATTGTAAAAGGAAAATAGAAAACCAACTCTCAGGAAAAAAAACATATGACAAATCCAATTACCTATGGATCAAAAACAGTTTATGGCATTTGATCTAATAAAAACAAGTCTGATAGCATGGGGAAAAGGCAGAACTGGAAAACCTGTAAGAGTAAAACTGAAAGCACAATCTTTCAAAAAAGAAAAGACTGCAACAGGAACATTAAGGAATGAATTTTACATCGCGGAGTAGTTTTCGCAATGGAATAGCATTTGGAATTTAAACATGAAGCATGGCACGGGACATAGCAACAATGATATAATAACAGGAAACAGAATACCTAATAGAGAAAAAGAAATATTTCAGTAGCCTCCAAAATTTAAAGCAACAAAAAATCAGCATTGAAATCCATCAGCAATGGCAAGAATCAACGACATAATTCACCTGGAACATAACAAAATAGATAGAGGGATACAACCGTTGTTACAGAAAGAATAAATAGAACGTTAGAACATAGTCTACTCTATGAAAGCAAGCAACAAATGTAACAAACCATCAACTTTCAGCAAAATTTTGTCTGAATTTTCTCTTTTCTCACTAAGGAGAGAGAAAAAGATGACAGTATTGTGCAGCAAGCTACTAATGAAACACCTCCACAGAGAACTAGAAAGAAGGTGCTATCAGCGAAACTGCCATCATCACTTTTGGCCTTCCATGAATCAGAAAAAACAATTGGAGCAAGTTTATCTGGGATTATTAAGGCCATTATTAGCTAATTGGAGGGAAGAAAGCAAGAAAACCTTCTAAACCTTGCTACCTCAAAAGGAAAAGAAATGAAGAACGATAAAACAATATTGAGACAGGGAAAGAAGGCCCTGCATTGGTAATGAGATACAAATCTTAGGATTTAGCACCTGACCTATCTTACCTTTGATATTTTAATGCTAATGTGAAACAAAGCATTCAAATTGGACACCAAGTAAAGAAGAATTGCCCTGGAATAAAAAAAAGGATTATATTTAACTAAGTGAAAGTGTTAAACAAGTGATCTGAAATGGTCTTTTACTTAAGACCTAGATATATGACAAGTCTACCATAAGCTTGGAAGGGCTTCCCTTTAAATTTGATAAGAACCAAAAGCCAAACAAATCAACCAGATATATAACAAAAAAAATAATCCCACAACCGAACAGTGAGAAAATACTACTCTACGATTTATATTGGAAAACATAAAGACTGCACCAAGAGACCATTTAGGACTAAGTTTCAGAATTGTGGAGAAATCAAAGAACAAACTTTGGAAAAAAATCAGCATTTTAAAAGGAAAAAGAGAAGGAATAAAAGAAGAAACTGAAACAGTGATACCAAGATGAAGATGATGCATGGGGAAGTAACAATAAACGAAACCCCTTCAGGATGGAAAGAAAATGAGGCGGTATTAGAAAAAGAAGAATCCCCACCATCGATTTCAGCCTCGTGTGTCTCGGATAAAAACGCTGAGAGAGTTTATCCGGGATTGTGAAGGCCCTTCTTTATCCATTGAACGGGAATAAGAGTAGAATCACATAGCAAAAGAAAGTAGAACAGAGCGAAGAAAGCTGGGGATAGGGTTTTGGAGCCGCACCTGCTGAACTGATCGAGAAAGCGACGGCGATAAGGCCAAAACCTAAGCCCTATTCCACCTATTGGGCGACTCCGTTTAAAGCCACTGAATGATAATATCCACCCTTTTTTTTTTTTTTGCGCGCGCGCGCGAGTTACCCTCTCTCAGTCTCTCTCGCCCGCACTTTTATTTTTTATTTTTTTTTTTTAAGTACATCGGCGGCATAGTATGAGTGTAGCCCAAAGAAAAATAAAATAGACACATACTCCTCCGAGATAAAGTCACCAAAGTAATGAGTCGCATAGGATACTACCCAATCTATAATATTATTGGTCTCTCTCAAGACATGGATAGCTCAAAAAGTGGTGCATTCGTCTAAGAGTCGGCGAATGTAGAGGAGCAGCCGCATTTCTCCAATGGTACGCCCGAGATCCTCACCATAGCAGAATCCTCCTCGAGGATGATGCATTCCGCACCCAGCATTCGTCTCGCATATGAGACATCCCTTTTATGCAGCTCTGACCTCGACACCAACGATGGACTGACTGAAGATATGCCGACCCTTGCCCTCCACTAGTTTGATATGCTGATCCATGACGACGAAACCGATGCCGCAACGACCATTCTCCTTGACACTGTCATCGAAGTTCATATTGAGAAAACCACGGGTGGCTCTCACGAGGCAAGCATAACTCTAGACACTACTAGAGCAGAATGAGAGCTTCAGATTTTTCTAACCAACCAAAAGGACAACGACGTAGTAGTGTTAAGGACCTCCATCGCATGAAGTAGGGCCCTATCTACCACCACTCTCGAGTGCGCACATCTATCCTCAAAGATTTGGGCATTTCTATCTAGCCAGCAGTGATAAGCCAGATAGGCTACCCTAATTTCCTACTCCAGAAGTCCAAGCCTTTGAGAGGACTCAGCCAGGAAGATTAGAAAGTCCTCTGTCGACGACCATCCCCGATGCGGACCGGCAAAGGCCATGGCGCACTCTCAGATCAAAACAACTCGCTAACAGCCAAAAAGTATATGGAAGATTGTTAGAATAAGTGGCTCATATTAAGTAGTATTCTTATTTGAGTGGTACACTGATATTCTAACAGAGCGGAGCGGAGCGACCGGATATATTTATCTTTGGGATAATTATGTAATGTTATTATTTTACCAGGGATGCTGGTAGGGATTGAGACCTTAGGGTTAGGATTTTTCTATAAATATCTTGTAACATTTATTATTTGGTTAAGTGAAAGTTACGGCCGTTTCACTCTCGTGGACGTAAGCACATTGCCGAACCACATAAATCCCTGTGTTCTCTTCTTTTTTTTCTTCTCTCTTAATTTTGTGCATTGTTCTATTTGCCGGATCCTGTATTTTCCGCAACAACTTCGCCTGGGATCTCAGGCGCTGTTCCCAAAGCCGTGGGAGGTCACTTAAGGGAAGGGCTATAGTGTTTTCCATTCCATTTCACGTGGTGTAGGGCGCCTTTCCCAAGCGTCTTCTTTCCCAAGCCTGCTTCATCCCGCGTGTGGGTTCTTAGTGTTTCTTTTGGTGGCTCTTGAGGAAGAAGGGGAAGAAGGCCCGTCGCGCCGCCACCCGCATCCTCGTGCCGCCACCACGTGAACAGATCCGGAGGAGAAGAACCTTCGTCGCCGAGAAAGGGGGAGGCCCAAACCCTGTCGCCGATCGGCCGCAAGCGAGGAGAAGGATCCTCCCATCCCGTAGCGCCGCCGCCCGCATCCCCATTGCCGCCGCACGCCGGATCCAGAAGAGAGGAGGCCTGATCACGGTCCGGCGCTGCCGTTCGTGGCCGGAACCAGAGGAGATCAACACCTCGTTCGGATTGCGTTCGGAGGAGAAGAGGAGGCCACGTGCACGGTCCTCCCGTCACCGTTCGCACGCCGTCCGCGCTGGATTTGGAGGAGAAGCACCACCGCACGACCCGAGCAAGGAGGAGGAGAGCGTCTCCCTGACGTTGTCTGCGGCCAGAGAAAGGAGTAGAAATCTTTGCCGCGTCTCCACCAAAGCCGCGCATCAGATCCGGGGAGAAGGATCTTTGCCACGCGCCGCCGTCTGCCTTCGCCCACCTTGCCGTCTGCGCGCGAGGAGAGAAGGAGTTTCTGCAGAGCCGAAACACCTTGGATCAGGTTCTGTTTTTTATTTCTTTTTCCCTATTTTATTTTGCAAAAAAAAAGATAGCATGGCAGGGATTTCTTCTGCAAAGTTCGATGTGATAAAGTTCGATGGAACTGGAAATTTCGAGCTATGGCAGAGGAGGGTAAAAGATCTGTTAGTATCACATGATATGGTGAAGGCTCTGTACGAAAAAAGACCATATGACATGGGTAATGCAGAGTGGAAAGAATTGGAGGTGAAAACTGTTTCAAATATACGACTTTGTCTGGCTGATGACGTGATGAATCATGTCATGGACGAGGAATCGCCGGCGGCAATTTGGTCAAAATTGGAGAGTCGGTATATGTCCAAGTCGTTGATGAACAAGCTCTATCTTAAGCAAAAACTACATGGTCTTAAGATGGAGGAGGGTGCTAATTTAAGCCAACATATCAACGTGTTCAATCAAATTATCAGTGATCTGCAACGAGTTGATGTGAAGTTTGAAGACGAAGATAAAGCGTTGATGTTATTGCATTCTTTACCCGCTTCTCCTACGTACGAAAATTTGGTTACAACTCTGACATGGGAAAAAAAGACCCTAGAGTTAGAGGACATCATTGGAGCCTTGTTAGGTTTTCATCAGAGGAAGAAAGCTAGTGCTAAGAGTTCTCAGGGGGAAGGCTTAGTGGTGAAGGATAACCAGGAGCGTGGAAGAAGCAACACAAAAAATGGATCAAATCGCAGTAAATCTCGATCTAAATCTAGGAAAAAGAAGAGCATAACATGCTATAAGTGTGGAAAACAGGGTCATATAAAGTGGAATTGTCCTGAGAAAAAGAAAGGTAAAGATGATGACAGATCTAAAGGGTCCAAGTCTGCAAATATAGTAAAAGAAGACACAGAGAGCAGTGACAGTGATATACTTTCAGTTTCATCCAGTTCAGATCATCTCGCGGATTTTTGGATTCTGGATTCAGCATGTTCCTATCACATGACACCCAATAAAGATTGGTTTGACATCTACAGGTTAGTTAATTCTGGTTCTGTTTTGATGGGTAATGATGCATCTTGCAAAGTTATTAGAATAGGGAATATCAGAATTACTATGTTTGATGGTATAGTTAGAACATTGTGTGATGTTAGACATGTTCCAGATTTGAGAAAGAATCTAATTTCATTGGATATCTTAGACTCTAACGGATTTTGTTACAAGTCTCAAGGTAGAGTAATGAAGGTTAGTAAAGGTGTTATGACAGTGATGAAGGGGCAGAAAGTAGTAGGGAACATCTACAGGTTGATAGGGACTACCATTGTAGGCGGAGTTGCTGCTGCAGAGTCTGATTCTGATAATACAGTCTTGTGGCATATGCGGTTGGGTCATATGAGTGAACGTGGTATGCTGGAACTGTATAAAAGAAATCTCCTGAAGGGTGTTAAAACTTGCAAACTGGATTTCTGCAAGTATTGTATTCTTGGAAAACAAAACAGGGTTCAATTTACGACTACCATGCACAAGACAGAGGGTATTCTTGACTATATTCATACAGATGTTTGGGGGCCAGTCAGAGTAGCATCACGGTGCGGACATACATATTTCATAACTTTCATTGATGATTTTATGAGAAAGGTCTGGGTGTACTTCATGCAGCACAAGTCAGAAACGTTTGTCAAGTTCAAGTTGTGGAAAGCTAAAGTAGAGAATTAGACAGGGAGAAATGTCAAATGCCTCAGGTCAGACAATGGGACTGAGTACACGAATTCAAAGTTTAGAGTTTTGTGAGCAGCATGCGATTAAGAGACACTTTACAGTACGCAAAACACCTCAGCAGAACGGTGTGGCAGAAAGGACAAACAGGACTACAGCTGAAAGAGCATGGTGTCTCAAGTTAAATGCAGGGCTTGCAAAGAACTTCTAGACAGAGGCAATGAATATGGCATGCTTCTTGATTAACAGGTCACCAAGGGCAGCACTAGATGGTAAGGTTGCAAAGGAGGTATGGACAGGTAATGAGGTAGACTACTCCAGTTTGAGGGTATTTGGATGTCCTGCCTATGTGCATATTCCTAGTGAGGAGAGGTCAAAGCTAGACCCGAAGTCTAGACAATGTATCTTTCTAGGGTATCAGAAAGGGATGAAAGGGTACAAGCTTTGGGATTCGAAGGCAAACAAGGTGGTGATCAGCAGAGATGTGATTTTTGATGAGAAAGCCATATTGAAAAGTACTCAACAAGAAGAGAAGTAGATACCAGAAAGTTGCAGCAGCAATAAGCAGGTGGTGCAGGTGGAGTTAGAGAGTTCTGTGAGGGAGAATAATGTTCAATATAGAGACTTCTACCTCGGCAGATCAAGAGCATCACAATATATCCACAGACAGACCCAAGCGTACTATCAAGCCACCAACTAGGTATAGTTTCGAAGATTTAGTTTCCTATGCATTAATCACTAGCAGTGAAGATCCTACTACTTTTCATGAGATAGTTCACAGCGAGGAGAAGAGTAGATGGATAGGTGCTATGATGGAGGAGATGAAACTTTGAATAAAAATCAGACATGGGAGTTGGTGGAGCTTCCGGAGGGGAAGAGAGCGATAGGATGCAAGTGGGTGTTCAAGAAAAATGAAGCAGTATCAAAAAAAGAAGGGAAAAAGTTCAAGGCACGTCTGGTAGCAAAGGGATACTCATAGAGAGCTGAGATTGACTATGATGATATTTTCTTCCCAGTGGTCAGACACACTTCCATCAGAGTAGTGTTGGCATTGGTAGCACATTACGATATGGAGTTAGAGCAGATGGATGTAAAAACAGCTTTTCTTCATGGTGAGTTGGAGAAGCAGATTTACATGCAATAGCCAGAAAGGTTTTCAGAACCTGAACAGAAGCACTTAGTTTGTAAATTCAGGAAGTCACTTTATGGGCTAAAGCAATCTCCGAGGCAGTGGTACAAGTGTTTTGACTCCTACATGATTCGGATTGGCTACAGGAGATGTGAGTATGACTGTTGTGTTTATGTGAGGAGCCTTGATGATGGTTCTTTTATTTTTCTGTTACTTTATATGGATGATATGTTAATTGCTGCGAAGAGTATGAATAAAGTCAACAAGTTGAAGACTTTGTTAAGTAGAAAGTTTGACATGAAAGATTTGGGCACGGCCAAGAAGATTCTTGGGATGGAGATTCGCAGGGACAGAGATTTCAGAAAATTATGATTATCTCAAGGTAGTTATATACATAAGGTGTTGGAGAGGTTTAGCATGGGTAATGCGAAGCTAGTGAGCACACCTTTAGCGAATCATTTTAGATTGTCTACCTCACAGTGCCCAAAGATAGAGAAAAAAATTGAAGACATGTCAAAGGTACCATATGCTAGTGCAGTGGGGTGTCTGATGTATGCTATGGTTTGTACCAGGCAGGATTTGGCGTATGCAGTTAGCACAGTAAGCAAGTTTATAGCGAATCCAGGAAGACAGTATTGGGATGCAGTCGTGGATTTTCAGAATACTTGAGGAGTACTACAGACCATGGAATCATGTTTGTCAGACAGCAGGATGATTCTTCAGTCGTGGGATATGTTGATGCAGATTATGCAGGGAACTTGGATGACAAGAGGTCGACTACAAGCTATGTATTCACTCTTGCAAGAGGGCTTATCAGTTGGAGGTCCATGGTACAGTCTCTAGTTGCACTATCTACGACTGAGTCAGAGTATATGGCAGTGGCTGAGGCTGCCAAGGAAGCATTGTGGTTAACGGGATTAGTCAAGAAGCTGGGTGCTCAGCAAGGTGGAATTCAGTTGCATTGTGACAATCAGAGTGCGATCTATTTGGCGAAGAACTAGGTGTATCATGCGAGAACCAAGCACATAGATGTGAGGTATCACAAGATCAGGGAGTTGGTTTCTTCCGGTGACATATTGCTTGAGAAAGTTCACGCTTCTAAAAATGCAGCAGACATGTTGACAAAATCCGTTGCTGCAGACAAGTTCAAGCATTGCTTGGACTTGGTTAATATCTCTAGGTGCTAGAGAGGATGTGTTCCAACCTATCAGCGTCAGGTGGTGTCCCAGGTTATCTTTTCTCCTAAGGGGTGAATATTCGCCAAGGTGGAGATTGTTAGAATAAGTGGCTCATATTAAGTAGTATTCTTATTTGAGTGGTACATTGGTATATCCGGTCCTCAACTGGACCTGTCACCTGGGAATTGGACGTTACCCCCTGCCCCCTTGGGGGGATTTACTTATTCGCGCACACATGCGCGCTGTAATGATACTACGTATCATTTTAAGTTTTAACTTGTTAGACGAAATCGCGCTATAACGCGATTTCATCACTCCAACGATAAATCATCCACAAACGAGCTTTATCCTATCTTTAAGCTCGTTTGTGATTAATAAATTGAGGGTTTTTTTAGAAATTCACGAATTAGAGATGCTGTAATATACTCTTTCCTAGATTAGATGGACGTTACCCCCTGCCCCCTCGAGGGGATATCCAATCCTCAACTGGACCTGTCACCTGGGAATTGGACGATACCCCCTGCCTCTCGGGGGGATTTACTTATTCGCGCACACATGCGGAAAAGTCCTTCTGATTCCTGCTAATCCTACGCTCTCAAGTCTGGAAAGCACTACTCGAAAATCGGAAAAGACAAGCCAGCAGTGGATATAGCAACTTTTTTAGAAGCAAGGTAAAGGGCCTAATTTTTAGCCTATTCAGAGACTGAATGCTAAGTCAATCTAATGGAGTGGAGCGGAGCGACCGGATATATTTATCTTTGGGATAATTATGTAATGTTCTTATTTTACCAGGGATGCTGATAGGAATTGAGACTCTAGGATTAGGGTTTTTCTATAAAGATCTTGTAACCCTTATTATTTGGTTAAGTGAAAGTTACGGTCGTTTCGCTCCCATGGACGTAGGTACATTGCCAAACCATGTAAATCCCTATGTTCTCTTCTTCTCTTAATTTTGTACATTGTTCTGTTCACCGTTTGGATCCTGTATTTTCCGCAACAAAGATAGACTCCTCCTAACAGGCCCAGCAACCCAGGGAGATGTTCACTCCCCGCCACTCCCACGTATTTCTCAGTGGGGTGGAATTGTGGAAGCAAGAACAAGCATGGTTGGACACAAATGTGTCCCGGTACAAGTAGGCTTAGCCTAGCACTGCCACCCGAACCCAGCATGAGTCCGGATCCTGTCCCATTCGGGCTATCACGGGGGAGAATAGAACCTTCTTCAATCGAAAGATGGATTGAAGAGGATCTAAACGCACTCAACATTATATGAGTCAGCTTTGGTCTGACTCAATTCTTCTATTACACGAGATAATTAAGTTGGGTCAAGACTCAAGAGCACGAGCCAATCTCCAAACAATATCTATTGATTGCAAATGATCCCTACATTTTCTTGGATTTTTTACAAGTTAATCAAATCTTGCAAAGAATATGATATATCCTTTTTCCCATAATTTGTTGGCATCAAAGTGAGGTTGAAATGCTTTGTTTTATGTAATAGCCAAATGATATCTAAGTATGCTTCAACTCCATGTTGCTAATTGTTGTACAATTCTTTGGAAAATGAAAGGGTAATGCCTGATGATTCAAATGCCACGGAAAGCAAGTATGATCTTGCCTGCCACTAAAGTGACTTTCTTTTGACTATTCAAGAAAATTTAACCTTTTTTTTAACTCCTTAATCTTTATAATGGAGGAAAATCTATTTTGCAAATATGAATAAATGAGTAGTATCAATCCTGCAAGCAAACATGCATATATGCAAAGCATATTGTCATTAAATGGAAGTAAAGACAACTTACTCCATCACATTCCCTTACAAGGCTATCGGAGATTATGATAGTGTTTACCCTTAATGGATTTTCTTTAAACCTTTTATCCTAGAACCAAATGGACTTTCTTGATGTTCCGTCCTCAAATTAGGATTGTTCTCTAGAGTACAGGTTTGATTTCTCTAGATTATATATTGGCTTATCGCAAATATCTTCAGAAAATGCATTGAGGATGTATCAAATGAAAGTTGATATGATTCCCTTCTTCTAATGTACTCAATTATTTGGTATATCAAAGAGACGAAATTAAATTGGATGAAGATCGATGCATTGCCTTTTCTTTCAATCTAACTCATTCTATTTGGCTCCCACAATTTCTATTTTCTTGCTTCACTTCAATCACTCAGCAAGTGCTCCAATCTATCTAAATAGCAGTCTACCTTAAGAGAAATTGAAAATTTGTTAACGAAAGTACTTAATATAATTTCTTCTGCAGAATTGTCTATAAACAATTCAAGTCCTCAGCTACAATTGCCAAGACAACCAACACCAGGGGCCCAATCAAAACTTGGATGAAAACTCATGATTTATGGTTCTGAAAACTTCCAATTCCAAAGCACCCTGTCCTGTTTCTCCGGCTAACCAACTCTAGTACCAAGATTTGTATCTCAAGTTGGCCAGTTGGGCCGCCTTTGTAGAAAGTATTGGACAGCCTGAGCAATGATAAAGAAAAGGCAGTCTCAAATACACTTGATTGATATAAATCTGTTCTAAATTATTAAATTAAAAAAATATATAAAAGAAACTAGCAATTTTTTTTTGTACACTAATATTTTGCTTGGCTATAACTTTCTACCTCCGTTTTTCCAATTTTTCATGGAAACCAAAATCAATTCCTTTGTTTTTTATGAAAAATATATTTTCACCTTCTCAATTTTTAGCAAGAAATACTTAACTACCACTACTTTTTTTAAAGTATCAATTATCTCTCACAAATTATTTTATTTTATCAATATGATCCAATCACTCGGCCTCCATTGTTAGAACTAGATTTTCTAGAGGGGCGCTGGTGGCGAGTATGAGTGTCACTCTCTACTTTTAGATATCCGGACTATGGTTATTGGTGACGTGGCATTTCAAACCATGCATAT
>JAOXJJ010000775.1:284867-295957 GCA_025769935.1 Phoenix roebelenii
TTAACCAAGCCTCATTTAATAAACTGCATTAAGATTCATTGTATTGAAATACTTGCTTAAGGAAATCTAGACTAATTATTTATTAAGTTCGCTGCTTAACAGTTTTAATCTTGATCAGATTAGAGTCAAAATGTTGCTAAGTTTAAATTCTACTGTGAATCTATTTAACTTAGCTTAATTAATTGAAAAGTTAAGAAACAGTTGAAAAGTTTTAAAAGACCCAATTCATCCCCCCTCTTGGGTTGTCACCTTTACAAAAATGAGGAAAAGAAAAAAGCTAAGTTCTAAGGCATCTCGGGAGCAGCAGTGGCCTCGGCATCGGCCTCAAGATCGTCCATGACGATCACATTGGGATTGTCAGCAGGAGCTGCCCTAGGATCCTTTGCTGGTCCGTCTTCGCGAGCATCCGCAGCGACCTCGGACGGGGCTTCGCCAGTGGCCTCAAGAGCGGCTTCAGACGCTCCTTCAGAAGTGCCTTCGGCAACTTCTCCGAGGAAAGCTTCCTGAGCAGTCTGCTCGACCACCTCAGTCTCGGCCTCGACGGTCTCGCGCTCGGCCTCAGGGCTTGCAAGCATGCCGCTGATCGCATCGCCATCCTCTGAACTCCCGGGCTTGCTTTTGTTCTCGGCGATCCCCATACTGGGCTGAAGACCACTAAGGTCAAACTGGGGGCAAATCCATTGCATCTGCCTCCGAAAGTCCTCGAAGCCGCGGATAAGCCCGTCCACCGCTTCCTCCTCCATCAGATCGCGGAACTCTTCCGACTCCTGGAAGAGTTGCACCGTATTTTGGGCTTGCTCCAACGCTCTCTTTTCTCGAGAGTCAAGTCGCTCGATTTTCATCTGGGCAACCCTCACCTCGTACTAATGGCCGGCAATCGCGGAGCGAGCTTCAACCGGACGTGCCTCGGAGGTGTGAAGCTTCGACCTGGCCAAAGCATGCAAGGCCTTCTCTTCCTTGAGCTGCTCAACCGCCGATCGCAACTCGACCTCGACAGCCTCCATTCTCGCGATGGCCTCTCTCCGCACAGCCTCGGCTTCGCCGAGCTTCCTCTCGGCCTCTTCCTGCCCCCTCTGGCTTCTCTGAGCCTTATCCTGACAGTCGGCCGCCACGGCGACCAACATGTCGACCTCGTGAAGATGCTGTAAAGAAGAAAAAATAGGGGTAAGCAGAGGTCAAGAGTTCAAAAGAATATGAAAGCTAAGGCAAGAAGCTAACTTACCCGGATGGCGGAGCAGTAGGTTTGATCGACAAGGCTGCTAAATTCGACAACCTCGAACTCGGCCCGGTCGACCGGAAGCATTGCGCAACGGAACACCTGGTGCACAATTTGGCTGTCATGGAGGGCCGAGTCGTCCTCGTAGACTACCCACTCAGGGCAAAAGGGCCTCCTCTCAAGGCGGCTCCCAGCCCTCGACGAGCTTGGAACAGCAGCCCTTGAAGAGTTCGGGGTTCAGACCTTGCTGAGCTCGGCAGAGAAGAGCTCGGGATCCCAAGGTCGCTGCCCGGCTCGGGATCCGAGCGCCGCAAACGAATGACCTGGTGACTTGGCCGCTAGGAAATTGGGGCCGGGCAAGTGGGGGCCGCTGGATCCCTCGCGCCGCTACAAGAGCTGGAGCTCGCGTGCTCGGTGGGGGGAACTTCCTTTCGGATGAAGTCGGAAGTCTCGGCCTTAGGATCCCTCACCTCGGCCCGAGTAGTAATCGAGGCCAGCCTAGCCTTCTTTCTGGGGGCGGGGGGAGCCCCGCCGGCCTCGACTACCCTCTTCTTGTATCGGGCAAGGAGAGTTGCATTGCTGGCCACCATCTGTGCAATGTCTGAAAAGAAGAAAAAGTTCAAGCGTCAAATCGACACCAGAAATGATGATGAAAAAGAAATAAGTAAAACAAAAGACAACAAAACTGAGGAGGAGCAGCGCAACCGCCCTTACCCTGGAGACGCATCGAGCTCAGGCCGACGTTCACCAGAGCTTCCTCGCTCAGGAGGTCATTCAGGAGAATATCTCCCTCAAGGCTACGGAGAGCGTCGAAAATCTTCTGCTCGCTCACCGAAAGTTTGGGGGGCTTGTTGATAGCCTTGAGCCGGGGCTGCCCCCACCTCGGGTCAAATCCCCACGTGCGCTCGGAGGAGAGGAAGAAAAATTTCTCCTTCCACCTACAAATGAAGGAAGGAGCACCTCGGAAGAACGGCCTACCGCCCCGAAGAGCGAGGTAGAGCCATTCCCCATCCGCTGGGTTGGACTTCAACATGAAGTACCGATGAAAGACGTTCACCGAGGTCGGTATCCCGTGCACAAGATAAAGGGATAGAAAGCCAACGATGGTCCTCCACAAGTTTGGAGCAAGCTGCACTGGGACAAGCTGATACGCCGCCAGGAGCTCATTCATGAACCCATGTAGGGGAATCGCAGGCCGGCCCAGAGTGTCTCTATGTACACCTCGATCCGACCTGGAGAAGGTCTCATCACCCGATCTTCCGGCCTCGCGGGCTCAAGGTGAAACCCGCGTTGAGGGAAATATCGGGCATGGATCAATTCCAACTCCTCCTCGGCCAAGCTAGACCCGACTCCATCTGGGCCATGATCCGTCTTCGATGCAACCTCCCTCTTGCACGATAGGTCCCTACTGGAGAACGAAGCACCGCCTGACATTGCTATGCTCATCGAATAGAGGAAGACAAAGAAGGAAGAAGGGAAAAAAGAAACAAAAAGACAAAAACCCTCCGAGCAAACGAGGGAGAGAGACCTACTGTGGGTTTCACCGAAGGCGCCGACAACCGAAAGTGAAGGACCGAGACAATCGCCGGGAAACACCTCGGAGCACCGCCGAAAAAAACTGAGCAAATAATCGGAAGAAAAAGGAGGAAGAAAATGGAAGAAGGAGGAGCAACAGTTGCGGCGGCCAAATGAGGGCTTTTAGGGCCAGGCCAGGTTTTATATAGACGCCCCCAACGGCTCGAATGGATAGAGCCAAATCGCGCCTCCGTCCAAATCGCGCAACATGTCGGCCTCGAAAATCGAAGCAGCGTATCAACCTGTATTGACGCTTTAAAAGTAGAATCAAAGCAGCGTTCCGTCGGATCCTGCAGCCTCATCATGAACTCGCAGCTCAAAACTGCCTTGAAAAGCAAAAGGGCGTCGCCTCGTGCCCTCATTAAAGATGCCCCAAAGCACGCGGAACGGCGGACCAATTAAAAGCTACCTGGCCCCAGTAATGTGATAAAGACAATTACTTCCGTCGCCCGAGCTCGTAAGCAGCTCGAACTCGGAAGTCGGGGGTAGTGTTGGGGAAAAAATGGATTTCCCCAAAACACGTGGAGATTCATCGCCGGCATGTGACGACGGGCGCAACGGTGGCAACCCTCAAGGCGCCCGACCTCGGAGCTCACAGCCTTGCGGCCCTGATCTCAGCTAAGCTGAGCCCGATCGACCTTACGTCCGAAGAAGACCCAGTCAAAGGATGAAGCAGACCTCTCCACTCCATCGGAAATCAATCCCCTCTCCTCCTCATCTAGGATCCAATCCTGCAACCTCCACCTGAGCGACTGTTAGCAATTAAATGCGCATGATCTCCATGGATATCCCGCCTGCTCAAAATCTCAGGCCATCCACAGCAACTCATTGACTCACTCAATCCTATCCAGTCATCCACGGTAACCCATTAATTTACCCAGTCACATTGCAGGTAACCCTGGCGCCCCTCCTATAAAAAGGGGAACTTCTTCCTCTGAAGGGCGGATTGGGAACTTCTGACTTTGACTCCTACATACAAACTCTCTCTTTTTCTTCATGAAAGCCTCCTCTAACTTAAGCATCGGAGGGCTGGCGTCGGCTTCTTGCAGGTTCCTCGGAGGATGCAGCCCGCTGACGCACCACCTCCAAGAGCTCCTTTTTCTTGGCTATTGATCGCTTCGGGGTCCAGTTTTCAGCAACAGTTTTTAACATGAGAGGTATAGGTTCAAGGAAGCATTAATACTCTCCCACGGATCAGACTTTGTCGTCTTCGGACTTTTTTTTCGGTACATCTGTCTCGTTCAGAATTTATACTAGTTTAATATATATTCTTATGTGATGTATTTGATAGAGATTGGGAGCTAATTGTTTAAAGGTGGATTCCTCGTTTCTTTCATAGGGCGAGTTCGAGAACATGGCATCTCAGGCCTTTTCAAATACAATACTAAGTCTAGAGATGTAGAGATGTATTGTCAAGATGGCATGCATGTCTATGACATCAACAAGACAGAACCATAACTTACTTAAGTGTTTCCCACAGATGAGAAATAATTAATTAATATACCAAAAGTTTATAGGCAATACAATTGTAGATTGAACATATTCTCCGTGCAACTTCCTTTATTTATTGTGGAACACAAGTCAGCCATGTTTAACTTGAAGATCAAGAAAAAGGTGAGATTGTTTTACCTTAAAAGCAACTTCATATTTGGTAGAGGTTTGTTCTCCTTGGTAGCGTAAAAAAGATTTTGTGACGCGGTCCATGCATAGATTTCAAGTGTATGAGTGTTATTTTCAATTCCAAGCCAAGTGTAATTGGTGCTTGAAAGTTTCATCATAGGATGGGTGATTTAAAAGAGATTTTTGTACTTTGATTTCAAGGGACCGATAGCAGCAAGTGCACAAGAATGCACAAGATGCATAGTTAATTTAGATGTGTGGCAATGAAATTTTTCAATAATGAATAACTTCATTTTATTTATCAGGTTCTGAGTCAAGATGAACAAGTATTTATGAAAATGCTACATTAATGAACAATTCCAAAAAAAAAATTAATAATAAGTAAAGGACAAGGTTAGTGCATTGTTGATCAAATTTAGAACCTAAGAATCAAAAGTTTGAAGAGGGCTCCGAGTATAGCCTTGCTAACTCTCTTCTGCCCATTGCACCGAAGATCGTTCATTAGCTTAATGTTGCTTTTTATTGAAATAGTGATATTTGCATGACAAGGAAGACTATTTATTTTGGATGTTAAACTATAATAACTGATTTTTGCTTAAGAAATAGAATAACTGATGACCTCCAAGCTCATTGATGATTAGCAGGACTAGAAGTTGGGCAATATACATCAACAAGGTCGGACACACCCTAACCATGCCTAGTAACTCATGAATCAAATTGGTTTGGTGTGCCAAAAGATTTTATTGGCTAGTTAAAGAGACGCGTTCATCTGTCTTAGTGCACATTTAAGTATGCTAACCATGTTAAATTCGGACTACTCATGGTTGTCATAAAGCTGGCCCCAAAGAGCTTTTTGGATGCATGAGACCATCCAAGATACGGGCAAATAAGAAAGTCCGAAGGGAGAAAAAAAACGTTTTGAAACATGGAGAACTCCGCCGTCATTGTAGATGGTGGAGAGTGACATGGACGGATATCTCGGGTTGCCTTGGTTAAGATGGAAATACGCATAAAAAAAAAAGGAAAGGCAGAGATATTTTGGTATCTATGTTGTTAGGGGGTATAGTTTAGATTAACGAAAGCTTGTATCTATTAGAAACTAAAATTATATTATTCTAAATATTGAATGTTTAAATGTTTTTTTTGGATTAATTTAAAACTTAACATTAAGAGATATTAATACATATAAAAAACTGTTTAGGGTTCGGGTTGTATCTTTTGTGCGGAGGAAGAGTATTCTCTCTTGGCATTGACAATTAGATCCCATTATCTGCATGGATCTCAAAGCATACATCGTGCGATTCATCAGTGGATTTGCGTGAAGAAAGATAAATTCTTTTTTCTTATGCATCAGCTGATAGTTCAGAAATTATTATATTTATAGACCTGGGTATTATAGATCAAGATATCGGTTGCATCGTCGACACAAACTAATATCTTGGCCTGGATCTAAAACGTGGCGAGCAAAAAAAAAAAAGTGACATTGCTATTCCAAGGAAGATGAACCATTAATTTCAGTTCAAATAAGGAACATGGCAACAAAAAACAAGATTTTTGGCGAGAACATGTACAGAACTTGATGCTCGCGGTATGTTAGGACTTTTGGGTGGTAGATCCACTTGTCATCCCATTTGGACTTTGTGAATTTCTTTATCTGCAAACAGACAAGCCAAACTTGTTAGCACATCTGAGTTTTTTTCTTCTGGTTGTGCTTGTGGGGTTTCATGTTGGGCTTCATGATATTAGTACAAGCTTAAAACAGTCGAACCTGCTCTACTTTTGCTGGACCGGAGAGAGCTAGATTTATCGTGCACTTTTTTATATTCGGTATCAAGGTATCATCCCTGAGGATCTCTATAGCTGCTCTGATAATTAACCAGTTGAGAATGTATGAAACTTTTCATTTCTATGTTTCAAATAATTTTCTGAAAACTTTTACTTCTCACTTCTAATTCCTGCATGAGTGGTCCAGCTAATGTCCGTGATATGTTATTTTATATGAATCATTGTTCGAGTGATGTTTATATGAATTTCTTAAGGATATTTGGTGAATCCTTTTCTTCTACAGCTTGTGGATGCAGGTGCATGTCCTTCGAGGACACCATTCAAGTCAAAACTGGACTGAAAAAAGTATGACGTCCTATGGGAAGAAAAGATGAGGTTTCTTGTTTCGCTTTTTGAACGGCGAGAATGAAAGAAGATTGTTGCTGACCTCGCTGCCATCATCACTGCGTACCCTTGAAAGATCGATGGAGAGGGGAGAGAGAGCATTCCGAGTTGCTGAAAGTCTTCGTTAGTCTACTTGAAGGATTTTTCAATTTAATCATGCCGGAAGTTTGGTGGCAACAATGGGCCGACATAAATCTAGATTTGCTTTTTAAAATTTTTTCTCTAAAAACTGATTTCTACTTTCATTGTATATAAAAATATAAAAGCTGCAAAATTCTTCATTAGATATTAATGATATCTGCATTAATATACTCGATCATCATTACAATACATTAGATAATAAATAATATATATTCACTATACTGATTTTAATATGTTTGGTTATCATTAAAGTTCATTGCAAAAATTTAGCTATTATTTTTTTTATTTATTATAATTTATTACATTAGAGAGAAAAAACTTTAATTATTAAAATTAAAAAATATCAGTATTAATGATGAAAATTTTTAAGCTAATGTTAATAATATCAGTATTAATGATGAAAATTTTTAAATGGAGGCTTGGTTTGTACAAAATTCTCTTTGTACAATGTGAAGGGCGGTATTAATGGTGTTAGTTTTAATAATAAAATTTTTGATCATTAATTATTAAAATTTATTGTTTAATATATAATAAAAATTAATGCCTAATTAATTTCTCTCACAGGCGAAAGGTTTTTCTGTTATATATAAAAAAGTATGGGCCCGAAGAAATTGTAGTGAGATGGGCTACCAGTGGCGTAGGCAACTGATCCGTGATTGATGAATATATATATATATATATATATATTGATAGCTCTATATTGATAGATTACCTCCTTCAGTTGAATAGCAATAATTCGACCGGTGAGGAGGAAGATTTTTTTCAATTTGCTTAGCTAAATATTTCAAAAAAAAAAAAATTACGAAAGTAGAGTAAGTTGTAGCTCCTCCTCTACTGCTATTATTCATAAAGTCTTATATCACCTTAATAACCGGTCTCTTCACAAAATCACAGGAGTTACTAAGGCAACTGCTTCTTCAACATGAGGCTTTGCCCGACCTGAGTTCCAGCTTTGAAATGTGGCGCAGACTTGTTTTTGTTTGCAGACCTCAGAAGTCTCCACCGATCAATTTCAAATATCCCTATTGCTTCTGTTGGCTGGAGAAGGAAGGCATGGTCTAGATCATGTTCAGAAGCATCAGTGGGCCTGGTTCATCTCTCTGCCTTACATTCCCCGATTCTTCGATCATAGCTTGTAGGACGCTGCTGCTGTCTGACATCCATCGAATGTCTTCATCTCTCATACCTGTTGTTGCTGCCTTTTGATGTCTCTGCTGATGGTGCTGTGTTGGTTTTGGAGTTTTAAGCTGCTGTTGCTCTGCTGAATCATTCTCTTTGATAACCTTACTGACTTAAAAGGATGCCTTGTTTTTGACATTGACATTCTGATATCTAGAAAGTAGGATTTCTACATCATCTTCCCGTTTTTTGTTTTGTTATCTTCTCCGAGGTTCTGTGCCTGTTGCACCTCTCCTTTTCTTGTAATTATTTTCTCCTATGATTTATTTTTGTCCTATGAATAAAATTTCAGAGGCTAGCGGTTCTTAAGCCACCTGTCTCCTTTTCTTCAAAAAAAAAGAATAACTATAGGCTAGCTTTTGCTGCCATGGTTAAGAGATTGGAATGACTCGATGCTGATCTACTTCTGACTGACATTCTTCTTTAAAAATGGTGACTTTGAAAGACTAAAAACAAATTTCTTCACTTTATATATCCAATATTTTTTTCCCTCTACTGCTGCAACAGAAACATAGGATTGGATCCTGATTATTGATTAACTAATTAGCTTGGTTTCTCTTTGGTGAATTCTGGAGATCTTGTCATCATCTTCTAAATGTCAGCGTCCACTATAAAATGGCACTAGTTTGAGTGGATCGTCTTCCTTTTATCTTTTTAGGTCCGCAAATGATGTTATGAAGTGACTCATGAAACATCGGTTTTTTTGATCTCTGCGTGTTTCCTTAACAACTCTGGCATTTTCAGAGAAGAAAAAGTATGGATGTTAGCTGATGGCTCCTTCTCATTCCTCACTATATAGTACAACTGTGAAGTAGACCTGAGGATATGGCTAAGAATTTCTCGGCTCATATGATACATATTATTAAGGAAGATTAGACGAGGAATGGTGTCCCTCTAAATTATTTTGTTTATTTAACAGAAGGAAGGAACATACCTTTTGCTTATTTTACAAGTTCTTTTATCTCTGTTCATTAATTGTGCAAGAAAAAGGCTTCGCCTTCCCCAAATCTCCCCAAAACATGTTTAGCTTCACAGTTGTGAACTGTTATCATGGCAACTGAATATTTTTTTCTATCTTGTTCGTACAAATATCAACAGGTCTCACTGGAGCTTCATGTCGAGCTGATTAAATCTTTTGCTGAAGCCTGTATATGGGAGCAAATGGGTGTGCGAACCAACAGGAGGATACTCAAATCTGTAAGGGTTATGTTTCTAAAAGGTTTCAGCTGCATAGCCATGCAATACTTTTGTGCCTTTCTTGGATGATGCTATTCAGTATATTACATTTTAGCAATCATAACGGGCATCTTATATTCAAGGTTGAGGCTCAAAGGAGGAATACTATAGTCAGGCTGATGATTTTTAGACTATGATGGAACACTATTGCTGGCCAATCTTCTCACACAATTATCGAACGATCAGGACTCCAAGGAATGAGTTTGCGCAACAACCCAGGACTAACCCAAAAAGGCTAATCGGAAGGTAATTATTGAGTTCCTTAGTCTTGTATAAATATTGTTGGGGTAAAAATGAGTCATTTCAAGCCGTATCGATACATGACCAACACGTGTCCGACCAGGCTCCCGACCTAGGAGCGCCCGACCAGGCGCCCGACCTGGGAGCGCCCGATCTGGCGCCCGACCTGGGAGCGCCCGACCTAAACGCATCCGAGCTGCCGGCCGTAGTCACATCTTTTTGTAGCCCGATCAGAGACCATACCCTGCCACCGTCCCTAGCAATTAATGTGCATGGCCTCTGCAGACCTCCGGCTTACCCCACAATTAATGCACATCTTTGGCCTACTCAACCATTATCACGCATGGCCTCTGCAGACCTCCGGCTTACTCAACAATTAATGCGCATGGCTTCCGTTATCTACAGATCTCAACTCCCTCACGGTAAATCAGCTCGGCCGCGCTCCGTCAACTGTGACAATTTCCTGATTCCGGCCTCATCCCCTACTGCAAGGCATTAATTCACATGATCGTGCACCAATTCTTGCGACGTGCTCAGTCGTACGGCAACCTCGCCCCATCGTATCACAGGTAACTCAGCGCCCCTCCATAAAAGGAGAACCCCTCCATCTTACAGGGGAATGGAAGGCTGAAACTCTGAATACTCAAATCTCCCTTTATACATTCCTTCTCTGACTTAGGCATCGGAGGGCCAGCGCCGGATACCCCGGCCACTGACTTCTTGCAGGTCTTTCGGAGGACACCGCCCGCCGACAGATTGCCGCCCGATTGCTTTCCGTTGGAGCTCCTCCCGATCAGCCCAGTGGTCACCCCCGGGTCCAATTTCCAGCAACAATTGGCGCTAGAGGAAGGGATCGAGTCGTGGCCATGAAGTTGAGAAGCAAAGGAGCCTCCAACGCCTCCCGGCGTCCCCCGCCAAGTCCCGGACACTCTGTCCAGAATTCACCAATAAGACCTCCGGTGGACCCGGCCCCCCAGGTCCAGCCGGAACAGTTTAGCATCCTGATGTAACAAGTTCAAGCCCTGGTCGCAGTGATCCAGGGCCTGCAACGTATGGAGCCTCAGCCGCCCCTGCAGGAATAGGTCCTGCCGGCGTTTCCGCCAGACGGACCACCGCCCTAGGGCCAGAACCTCCATGGCTCTTCGAGGGCCGAAGAGCGGTGCTGTTGCCAAAGCTAAGCCCGAGCGTCTCCCTGGCAGCCCTTGCCAGGGAGAGACCTAGGCGACAGACCCCAGCCATCAGAAGTCGAATCAGTCCCGGGATGGCTTGTACTAGAGCAAACCACCGTGGTGATCCCCCAAAGTGGAGAGCTCGATAGAAAGGTCGAGAAGCTTGAGCACCAGATTGAGGCGCTCCATAGCAAGAAGGCGAGATCCGAGATAGACTTTGAGTTTACCACTAAGTCCCTCTTTTTCCGCCAGATCGAGGATGAGCCGATCCCGTCGAGGTTCAAAATGCCCCAGGTGGAGCTCTATAACGGCATGACCGACCCCCTCGACAATTTGAAGAGTTACCGAGCTCTCATGGCGCTGCAAGGGTCCTCGGAGGCCATGCTCTGTAAGGCCTTCCCGGCTACACTTCGGGGAGCAGCTCGGCTCTGATTCTCTGGGTTGAAGCCTAGTACTGTGTCTTCCTTTGAGCAGCTCGGCAGGCAGTTCGCTGCCAACTTTGCTGCCAGCCGACGTCAGCGGCGGACTTCGGACTCCCTCCTCGA
>JAOXJJ010000775.1:296057-308804 GCA_025769935.1 Phoenix roebelenii
CGACTCCAATTCTTCCCAACTCAGGAACAACTTGGACCTCGTGGAAGAGACAAGGGAAGCCGCACGAGTCCGTATGGCGAGGTACCAATGGAAGATAGCCCAATAGTACAACTCCAAAGTTAAGGCCAAGCTCTTCAAAGTGGGGGACCTCGTCCTTAGAAGAGCTGAAGCCTCTCAGCCGACCGAGCAGGGGAAGATTGCCCCGAATTGGGAAGGGCCCTACCGGATTGCACGAGTCCAGCGACCCGGAGCGTACAAGTTGGAATCCCTTGAAGGGACCCTCATCCCACGGAGCTGGAATTTCGAAAACCTTCGGATGCACTACCAGTAGAGCCCTAAGGGGTCGTCGATGATCGGGAACCTGAGTTTCGCCTTCTCCTTATAATAATTCATCTACAGTTCTCTTTCAACCATATTCTCTCCTGATACAGGAATATTTATGATCCTAGACTACCCGACCAAGTTCGGATGCCCCAACCAAGCCAGGAACGTCTCGCCATGCCGACATCAAGCTCGGCCTCAATCTCTCTCGACTAAGGTTGGGATGCCCCGAGTGTCGACAGTGCGTTCCCAGACCCCTCGACCTCGAAAAGCGACACCAGATCGACAGCGAGCCCGAGCTCCCTCGATCTCGTGTTCGATTCCTCGACCAAGGTCGGAATGCCTCGAGTGTCGATAGTGCGTTCCTAGACCCCTCGACCTTGGAAAGCGACACCAGATCGACAGCGAGCCCGAGCTCCCTCGATCTCATGTTCAATCCCTCGACCAAGGTCGGGATGCCCCGAGTGTCGATAGTGTGTTTTCAGACCCCTCGACCTCGGGAAGCGACACCATATCGACAACGAGCCCGAACTTCCTCGATCTCATGTTCGATCCCTCAACCAAGGTGGGGATGCCCCGAGTATCGACAGTGCGTTCCCTGACCCCTCGACTTCGGGAAGCGACACCAGATTGACAGCGAGCCCGAGCTCCCTCGATCTCATGTTCGATCCCTCGACTAAGGCCAAGATGCCCCAAGTGTCAATAGTGCGTTCCCAGACCCCTCGACCTCGGGAAGCGACACCAGGTCGATAGTGAGCCCGAGCTCCCTCGATTTCATGTCCGATCCTCCGACTAAAGTCGAGGTGCTCCGAAAGCCGACGATGAGCCCGATCTCACTCGGCATCTGGAAGATATACGGGGCATAGCCTCATTGGCCTCCCCGTAACGACCGACATGACGAAGGGGTGGCACCTGCGCGGATCCCTCGACGACAACTACAAGCCAGTGCGCCTGGCGTAGGCTACGGGCCCAAGAACGAACCTAAAGGTCGGCCGCAACACTAAGCGTCCGACTCTGACGGTACGAGAGGTACATTCCACTCAACGCCTGCTCTATTACATTTGTTTACCCATATTGCTGGCGAAGTCCCGATCAAGCTCGGAACTTCCCCCGACCAAGGTCGGAATGTCTCTTTGAGTCAGCTATAAGCCGAGGTCCCATTGACCCCGTGCATGCCCTCTTTATTAGCGAACTCCAGTTCTGTCCATACAGACCCCTCTGAATGAAGACTCGGCCGAGCTCGAACGTCAAAATAGACGATCTGTGGCGACGACTTCGAGCCCTGTTAGTTTGGTCGGGCTTAGAAATGCTGAGGCACCTACCATAAGATATAATTCGGCTTATTAGTTCTTCGACCGAGCTCAAGACCAGCCACAAAGCGCCCCGACGATAGCCCGATCTACGGTCTCCTCGGAGACCTACTCTAAAGCTTTTATAAGCTTATACTCGGAAAGCCGAGCACGAAGGTGTCCAAATCTTTCGGAAGGCAAACCCAAAAGTCAGGCCCTTCTGGGGCCCAGGGTCCGAGCATAGCCCTTCGACGACATGGGAGCCGAGCTCGAGAGCTTGGCGAAATTTGAATTTGAACTCAAAAACTAAGCGAGTTTTCCTAAAGTGTAGCGGACCTAAGCCTAAAGACCCAGCGGGTCCGGGGTCCGAGCATAGCACTTCGGCGACTTGGGAGCCGAGCTCAAGAGCTTGGCAAAATTTGATTCCGAGCTCGAAAGCTACATGAATCTTCCTGATGTATACGAACTTGGTCAAGCCGGAAGGCTTGGAATAATTTGCTGGGGGCAATTTAGCCCGATCAATCATTAGTTTATTTGCTATGCAAAAGAAGAAAAAGACAGGTGCAAGTTTAGAAAAAAAAAATTCTTCATTGATAGAAATCTGAAGGTTAAGTACAAAGTCAAGGTTCGACCGTATAATGAATTTAGGGGCCGACCTCGTTTACAAAAAAGGAATCAAAAGAAAAAACTAAGAGGAACAAAACTCTTAAGGGGCGGGCACAACTCCGAGGTCGTCCGCAACGGTCACCTCGGCTCTTTCTGTTGGAGCTTCCCCGAGCTCTTCCGCATTGAAGGCCTCGGCCTGGGCTTCAGCAGCAGCTTCAGGGGCAGCGCCAAAATTTCCTTTCGGAGGCTCCCTCGCGGGAGCCTCCCGAGTGGCCTCCTCGGCCGCCTGGACTTCAACCCCAGCCGGATCCTTAGGCGCATCCTCGTCCTCCTCGACCCCCGCTTCCGGTTCGAGCAGACTGAGGTCGAAGTCGGGATAGAGCCGCTTCAACTGGTTGCGAAAGTCATCGAAACTGCAGATAAGCCCATCCACAGCTTCTTCCTCCATCAAGTCGCGGAACTCTTCCGACTCCCGGAAGAGTTGCACCGCGTGTTGAGCCTCCTCCTGGGCTCTCTTCTCATGGGCCTCGAGCTCCTCGACCTTGAGCTGAGCGCCCTTTATTTTCTGCTCGCGGATAGCGAGCGCCGAGCGAGTCTCGGCCAAACGGGCCTCGGCGGCCACAACTCCGACCTAGCCAGAGCGTGCGCGGCCTTCTCCTCCTCGAGCTCTGTTGACAGCGCTCGGAGCTCATCCTCGCCCGCCTCCACCTTCGCCTGGAGTTCCCTCCGCGAGAATGAGACTTCGCCGAGCTTCTTCTCGCCCTCCTCTTGCCCCCGCAAACATCTTCGGACCCGGTCCCGATAGTCCATCGCCACCGAGATCAACATGTCGATCTCATGAAGATGTTGTAGACAACAGATAGAGTAAGTTAGGATTTAAAACAGAATACAAAAAAAAGGGGGTGAGGAAGGGAAGAGGCGAACTTACCCGAATGGCGGAGTGGCAAGTCTCATCTAAGAAATTGTTGAAGGTCATGGCCCGAATTTCAGCCTGGTCGGCCGGGAGCAGCGCGACGCGGAAGATCTACCGTGCCATTTCAGCATTATTGAGGTTCGAATCACCCTCGAAGATCGCCCACTCAGGGCAGTACGGCTTCCTCTCCTGACGGCTATCACACTCCGAGGGACCTGGGAGGCTGGGCCTTGCTGGGCTCGGCGGGGACAGCCTCGCAGCCCCTTGGCTGCTTCCCGACTCAGCCCCCGATTGCTGAGGTCGGACGGGCGGCCGACCAGAGCGCTGAGAGATGGGGGCCGGGCAGGCAAGCGCCGCAGAAGCTCCTGCGGAGCTTAAGCCCCCTCGGTCAGAGCTCGAAACCTCCTTCCGAGCAGGCTTGGAAGAGCCGGCCTGTGTCGTGCTCGCCCCGGCGCTCGCGCCGGACGAAGATCGAGCATTCTTCCTCGGCTCGGGCGGAACTCCACCCGTCTTGGCTGTCCTCTTTCAAAACCGAGCGTAAAAGGGCAAGGCTCTTTGTCACCATCTTTGGAACGTCTGAAGGCACAAAAGAGGAAAAAGTTAGGACGTCAAAAAGACAGGAGCAAAACAAATAAAATAAAGCTATCGACTACCCTTACCCTGAGGGCGTACCGAGCTTAGGCCAACATTGACCAGAGCATCCTCGTTCACGAGGTCGTTCAGCAGAATATTCTCCCCGAGGCTGCAAAAAGCGTCAAGAATCCCCTGCTCGCCCTTGGACAATTGGGGGAGTTTGTTGGTGGTCTTGAGCCGGGTCTGTCCCCACCTGGGGTCGAACCCCCGCGTCCGCTCGGAGGACAAAAAGAAGAATTTCTCCTTCCATCCACGAATGGATGTCGGAGCGCCTCGGAAGAGTGGCCGACCATCCCGAAAGGCAAGGTAGAGCCACTCTCCATCTCTCGGGTTGGACTTCAGTAAGAAATACCACCGGAAGACGTTGACGGAGGTCGGCATCCCGTGCGCCAGGCACAGGGATAGAAAACCGACGATTATCCTCTACGCGTTCGGAGCAAGCTACGCCGGGACGAGTTGATACGTCGCCAGGAGCTCGTTCATGAACCCATGGAGGGGGAAACGCAGGGCGGCCCAGAGTGTTTCTAAATACACTCCAATCCGGCCCGGGGGAGGCTCGTGACCCGATCCTTCGACCCTGCGAGTTCCAGACGGAACCCGCGCTGAGGAAAGAACCATTCCTCAGCCATCTCCATCTCCTCAATGCTCAAGGTGGATCCGACTTCGTCCGGACCACGACCCATCCCAGAAGAAAATAGAAGGAAAGAAGGAAGAAAATAAAAACTCTCCGAGTAGACAGTGGAGGGGAGACACCTATTGGAATCCTCGCCGGAAGCGTTGAAGAGTTGAGGGATCGATCGCCTCGGAACGCCGCCAGAAAGAAGAAGAGGGTGAAGGAAGAGGACGTTAGAAGGAAACGATAATGACGGCCAAATAAGAGCCCTTAGGGCCTGGACAGGGGTTTATATAGACCTCTCTAACGGCCCGGATCGGCGGGGCAAAATTCCGCCTCCTGCTCAGATCATGCCACGCGTCGGCTCCGAAGACTGAAGCGGCATATTCAATTTAGATCGGCGCTTTAAATGTCGAAATAGAAAGGCATCCCGTCGGATCGTGGAGCCCTATCATGAGCCCACGGCACGAGGACGATTCGAGAAACAAAAAGGTGCCGCCCCGTCTCCTCCCATTATGAACATCTTGAAACACGCGAAGCGCCGAAATAATTCAAAATTTTCTGGTTTATGCCAACAACAAAAATAGATACTTTCCGCGCTCGAGCTCGCGAGCACCTTGAACTCGGAAGTCGGGGGTAGTGTTAGGATAAAAATGAGTCATTTCAAGCCGTATCGATACATGACCAACACGTGTCCGACCAGGCTTCCGACCTAAAGGCGCCCGACCTGGGCGCGCCCGACCAGGTGCCCGACCTGAGAGCGCCCGACCTAAATGCATCCGAGCTGCCGGCCGTAGTCACATCTTTCTGTAGCCCGATCAGAGACCATACCCTGCCATCGTCCCTAACAATTAATGCGCATGACCTTTGCAGACCTCCGGCTTACCCCACAATTAATGCACATCTCTGGCCTACTCAACCATTATCACGCATGGCCTCTGCAGACCTCCGGCTTACTCAACAATTAATGTGCATGGCTCCCGTTATCTACGGATCTCAACTCCCTCACGGCAAATCAGCTCGGCCGCGCCCCGTCAACTGTGACAATTCCCTGATTCCGGTCTCATCCCCTACGGCAAGGCATTAATTCACATGATCGTGCACCAATTCCTGCGACGTGCTCAGTCGTATGGCAACCTCGCCTCATCGCATCACAGGTAACCCAGCGCCCCTCTATAAAAGGAGAACCCCTCCATCTTAGAGGGGGTTGGAAGGCTGAAACTCTGAATACTCATATCTTCCTTTATACATTCCCCCTCTGACTTAGGCATCGGAGGGCCGGCGCTGGATATCCCGGCCACCGGCTTCTTGCAGGTCTCTCGAAGGACACCGCCCGCCGACAGATCGCCGCCCGATTGCTTTCCGTTGGAGCTCCTCCCGATCAGCCCAGTGGTCACCCCCGAGTCCAATTTCCAGCAACAAATACCTAATATTTCTCCGATGAAAATCGATATGAGACTAAACACATGCCTATAAGTACCTAAGATTTCTCCGATGAATAATCGATATGAGACTAAACACATGCCTACACGGATCCTCACATACTCTCCTCATTTAAGCCTTGACGTCTTCATCATGCTAAGGATCCAAATTTATTCAAATCTAATCATAAGCACTATGATCGGTTTGTGGTCAGCCTTAATGAGCCTGTGATGTGTAGTGTCTTTTAGTCCACATATGCTACGGGCCGCATCTGCTTTAATATTATTGGTAACAACGCATGACATCATCCAAAATAAGCTAGCTGGAAGGTATTTTCAGGTTTCCTTAGTTCTGTATAAATATCCAAGATTTCTTCAATGAATAATCAATGTGGGATTAAACACAAGCCCGCATGGGTCGTCGCAGTTTGTAATGGCTACCCAACTATATTGTTTTGGTTTCAGTTATCAACTTTTCCACCTTTGGTGTTTTCAGTTGTTTTCTTATGCTATAAGTTGTAATATGCCGGCTATGCAATATTCTTCTTTTAATCGAGCTGCTGCTTTTTTTTTTAACCAAAAAAAACAGCCCAATGTATGCTAATTTCGAGGAGATTACTGGCTTATTATAGCAGCATTCATCGTATCGTAGTTTGAATGATAGAAAAGCTCAACTAATTTTTGATAAGAAGGCTTTGGTCAAACAAAGTGATTTTTTTTTTCTCAGAAGGATTCACAACGCAAGTAACTGGCGGGGTTCGTGGAAGAATATTTTAAAATGCCAAGAGTGTTGGAAGAATCATCAAGTCTCCTAATCCTTTCATATTCACATACACTATTCAAGATTATTCCGGAAGCTAGTTATCCCCCAGTTATACCGTATTTTATGATTTAGAGTTAGGCCCCGGATTATGATGCCTGATAAATTTAATTTATGCAGTCCATATCACAAACAAATGTAGTCTTGGTTGCCAAGAAATGAGAAGTACAATGCGTGAAATGAGTAGACGTAGATCAATATTGTCAAGACTTGAGATTGCTAGTGCTCAAATTTTCCAGAGTTACTACACCAATTTCAACAAGATGATGTGGATGCTAAAGATATAAAATTGACTATGCATAGATTTTCTAGATTCGCTTGCGCGACAGTCTACAAATGAGTTGGAAATTGTCTCATATTTTTTTCCATGTTTCAGATGTATTATCTCCATCTCCATGGATCTTTACAACATGAGTACTGGGACCATGGGATAAACACAAAGTGGAATCCAAATCGTGGAGATGGAAGGGTGTGTCCGGCTATCTCCTGCTTGCTATTGGAACTGGGGTGGCAATCGTGTTTCCTACCATACTTTGAAACAAACAAGGGTTGGACTTTAGACAGCCGCCTGTTCGTTTCACTTATATCAGTAATTTCATTTGGTCAATGCGTCTTCCCTCTAACCACAAGAGAAAAATGCGAACTGCCGGCTTAGATTTGATTCTGTCGTCCTGTTTCTGTGTTCATCTTGGTTTTTATCAAAGAACTAGTAAGAACGTAGAGTAATGGAGAAAAACATCATGACTTCATTTTGTGTCGCATTTGTGCAGTGGCACTTGAGAGAAACCATAAGAGAGATATACTGCAATTGCTAGCGAGGAAAGAATAAACACAACTAATACAACTTATAATGGCATTGTTGCCGCTGGGAGCCAGTTCGACCAAGACGTCGAGCTGGCTGGGCTACTAGAGTGCTCGGGCTGTCAGCTATTTAGATTGGAAAGATCATCTAAAGTTTGCTGCTCGTCTCCACAATGATGGTTCAGCGGCTACAGCGCTTGGATAGTAATGGTTCCGATTTCCGTTGGTCCTGATGTGGCATCGAATGGTGGAGATCTTGCTCGAACCTTCGCTCTGATGTGGGATTCAACCATAAACAACAGAGACAGAAATGTCCCCTTGTCAAAGAGTATCCGGTGAGAACCCTCTGATGTTGAAGTCTAACTAACTTTTAGAAAATAGTAGAGGTGTTATGAGAATAGAAGAGTGGCAGCATAAGAGAGTAAAATAGCACTTCTAGGGCTCAATAACACTTACTTGGAGGATCCTCCGAAAATTATTTATATAGATGTGGGTGGGCACCCGTCACTGAGGAAATCAAGCACATATGGACCAGTCATTTTTGGAAATAGATCATGCATCCCAAAGATCCCATATAGATGTTTCGCCAGTGCATCTCGTCCCCCGCAACTCACTCGTTCATCATGCGATTGAAGAAACCATTCAAATTCGTTGCCGAGTTATTGCTAATTGGAGGAAGAGTTTAAAATTTGAAAGATTATTTTTACGCCTCTAGCCACATGGCAGCCTTTGATTGGTCGGTCAAAGGCTATATGACAAGCTTTCACTGGTCAACCTGCAATGTTGACTGTGGTTAGTTCCAAGGTATATCAGGCATCATGTACAAAGGTCACTTCTAAAGAAAATAGATGCAAGGAGTGGTTGGATTCCTCTTACATAAGCTTCATGTTGGAACCTTGAGTGATGGACCCATTTTGAAGATGACTACAATATCCTTTTAATAGACTTTGCTCTCACAAAAAGCGCAGCAAGGGATTAGAAGTTCAGAAATGACGGATCTCTATCTACGGGCTAAAAGCGGGGTGAGTAGTAGATGTGGAGGATCTGTTTCTTGATGCAGCACAAGTAACAAAGTCTCTGGTAAATGCTTTACCTCAACTTAGATATTCACAAACCACTGGTGTTCATCAACTCAGCTATCATAAGTTCACATAACAATAAAATTATGCTGGAATCTCATGCATTTGATGTTGATTGATAAATATAGCGACTTTATTAAGCGATCAAAGTGAACACTATAGCCTAGTTATTTGGCTGGAGCAGCGGATCGCATTAAGCTATGGGTTCTAACTCTCAAGGTCAGAGTATGCACAGTTTAGGGCAGAGTATCCATTAATTGAACCTTCAAAGTACAGGAGCTATATATGCAACATAATCAAAATCATGGGGGTCAAAAGGTACTTTTCTCGATAAATCAAGCTTATTGGATCTAGGAAGCTAATAGAGGCTTGGGGCTTATCGGAGATAATGAGGAATATAGGACGGGGTAGTATGATGGAGCCAATTAATCTTCCAAGGCCCAACTGGGATTGGTTGCCTATATGGATTAGACATGGCCCGGCTCTAGGTTGGGCTTGGCTTGGCCATGGATTGGATTGGGCTATGGGTTGGGATTGGATGGTGGTAAAGATAATGGATTGGGTTATATTAAGGTAATGGGTTGGATTTCGATTTGGGAAAATTCCATCAAGGAAGAAATCAAGGTGAGAACGAGGGTGACAGGGGATGTCTAGGGGGGGCTCACTTCTGCGATTATTTGTTTTGGATGACTCATTTGGCATCTATAATTTTTATATGATATATAATTTTATCTTTATTGAATTAATTCGAGCTAGTTGCTCTTAAAAGGGAAGAATAACTTAGGCAGCTTTTGCATTTTCATAGGAGAAAAAGTTTAGATCCTTGGTCCCTTGGCTCAAATCAGACTATATAATTTAATCAAGAATTTGTAGACCTGAGGATCAAATATGATGAGGTTTAGTCAGAGAAAAAAAAAATAAATAAAAGGATCATACCAGCACTGCAATAAAAATAGCATATCCCGACTTTTATGTGCCGGCGCGAAGCATCAGCAATTTTATGAGTGTGCCAAAATTTTTCGACGTTTTTTACTAGCGTCGGCAGGGATAAAACTAAAATGACGCTAGTTAGCATCGTCGGTAACCGACTCACTTCTTATTTTTGGATGCCTGAGAAAAATTCTTGGCCCATGCCATATATATAAAATTAATGAAGAGGAGCCAAGGAATTCTTCCATTCAACTCACTTTTTTTTTAAAAAAAGGAAAGAATAATCTTTTTTCTTATATTCCATTGCTGTATTTTTGACCATCAATCATATAACTATTAGAAACACGGAGAAAAACTTAGTCATTGATAAGAAGACCTCGCAAAGCAAGGGCAGAGGTGGGTAAGAAGGCTACGTTTGGTGCCGACCAGGCCTCTTCCCAGTGGTTGCCGGTGAGAGGGCCCGGAGTTGAACCCAGTGAAGACCACCAAAAAAGTGAAGCATGAAATGACACCATACATAATTGTCGTCGATCGAGACAAGGATCAGATGTGCCTAATCTGTCCGGATTTGCTATCCAATGTTAAAAAATGACCTGGATGCTAGACCTTAATGTTTATTGTTCTCGTTCAAAGATTTTCTAGATTCATGTACCCAACAATCAGCTAAGTGGAGAGTTGTCTCACACGACCATATATGAATCTTTACTGCAAGAGTGCTGATGGACCACCTCAATCTGAATGAATAAGATAGATAACAAGTTAGAATTCACTTCATGGGGAGTAAAGGAAGCGTCCAATTTCCTCCTATTTGGTAATGGAATGGGATGGCGATCTTTGTTTCTATTTTTTTAATATATATTATAGTTTTAAATCAAACATCCAAGAATTGGATACATTCAGTAATTTCATGAACACATCTCCTTTCCTGCAAAAAATGAAAAATACAAACAAACAACATGTGGATTGCTCGAGCTTAATGCAACACGTGTATGTGGGCAAGCTAGCAAGTCTGTGGACTGGCTTGTCCATTTTGCTGTGCGCCATCCTAGCTTTTGGTTTTAGGATACTCTGTTGCCATCTCACCTCATCCATTTAGTTGCTATGGATGGATAGTTTAGCTATAGGGCTGGCAAAATATGATCCGACCTACCATAAGCAGATTTGGATTTGGGCTAAACAGGTTTGGATAGTAAACAGGTCAACCCGTTTAGCATGTTTAATATTGTAATCTAGTTGATCTATTCATATATAGCTTCTGAATTTTGTATTAGATTAGAAGAGAAATGTAGTGGTTGCACTTATATTTTAGACCTTTATATGCAACTACAAGTCTGCAACTGCTTCATTTTACTGTTATAAAATTCTGATATTTATATAAATTACTATTGTAAAATTATTCTGAAATTTTGATTGTCTGTTATATTTTCTGCTGTTTCTTATTGGATCTAGGATAACTACATAGGATAGTTTGTTGTTATATTAAGTTATTAGAGCTTGTCGTATTGGGGCTACCCTTTAGCCACAAATGAAATTGCTTTTAGGTTTGTATAAAGAGGCTGGGATGATTCTTGGATGAGATTTTGTTGATTCCTGAAGCAAGAATTAATTATTCCTAACAGCAATCAATCTTGAATGGTCTGCTTTTGCAGGCAACCGATTGCAGTCGTTTTGATTTAGGTGCAAATTAAATGATGAATTTGAGCCTCCTCTTCCCCTTCTCTTCTTTTCCTTTCTAAATATTTGGTGCCTATGTATGTTGGTTTCTTAAATATCTCTTTAATTTCTTTAGCATGATTTATTTTTTTATATCCAACATTTTGTACTCTAATAGAAGAGTGAATTATATACTTTTTCTTCTCAAAGCCAAACAATTTCTTTCTAGATTGGTATTCTAATATAGTTTTAAATTATATGATATGGATGGATAAACAATTTGCCGTGAATATAGAGTTAGAGAGTGATGATGAGAGGAAAAATGAATCAACCCCTTTGGGTTCTAATACAGTTGTTGTAGGTAACCCCGCACATCACAAACATAAAAGAAAGCTAACATCACATGTTTATCAATTTTTCATATAAATGAAGCAACCTAAATATGCAAGTGCATAAAGTTGGTGCGGAATATCCATTTGGTGGTAAGGTTGGGACTGAAAATTTGAAACATCATTTAGAGAGTTGTAGAAAGAACCATGACATAGGACAAATTATTTTATCACAATTTGAAAGATCTATATCAATGTGTTCTACTAAATTTGATCCCGAGAAATTTTGTGAATTGCTAACATTTGTAATTATTAAGCATGATCTACCATTTCAATTTGTTGAGTATGAAGGCATTAGATCTTTGTTTGCTTATGTTTGTGAGGTTGTCAAGTTAGTATCAAGAAATACTGTAAAGACTGATTTGTTAAAATTGTATAAAAAAGAAAAAAAAATAGTGCTGTGCCTACATTCAATTCCTTCTAAGATAAACTTAACTTTAGATTTGTGGACCTCTATTACTACCGATGGGCATTTGTGTTTAATTGTCCATTTTATTGATGAAGAATGGGCCTTATTAAAGAAAGTTTTCAACTTTCGTTTCATGCCCCCTCCACATAATGGCATATTTTGTGTGAAACAATTTATGGTTTGTTGATTCATTGGGGGATTGAAAAGAAATTTTATTGCATGATTTTGGATAATGCATCGGTAAATGATGTTTTTGTTGATATGCTAAAGATCCAACTTGATTTTAAAAATGCACTTTTTTCAAATGGTAAGTTGTTTTACGTCCAATGTCGTGCACATATTCTTAACTTAATTGTACAAGAGGGATTAAACAGATAGATGAACCTATCTTTAACGTTTGTGAAAGTATTAAATATGTGAGAGGTTCATAAGTTCGGGAATAAAAATTTTTGGAATGTGTTAGACAAGTCTCATTGAAAAGTAAAAAAAGGCTTAAGGTAAGGATCCATGCAAATGATGCTCTCAAAATGTATAACAGTATGGATCCATGCATGTTCACAGATAAGCATAGCAATTTTATTGCAACAAGCGATGAAAGTGAGCACTACAGCCAATATAGTCTTCTGGAGCAAGGGACTCTAACTACCCTCTTGACTACAAAACTATCCTGACATCTGCTTCCTTCAATGTTAATAGACGAGCACAGGAACTCTATTGCAATAAGCGATGGAAGTGAACACAAAAGCCAAGTCATTCGTTCCTCCGGAGCAAAGGACGACTCAACCTTTTAGAATTGGATCTCAAGAGCCCACCGGTACATCTCCTCCTCCGGCACAGGGATATTGAGCATCACAAGCCCCATAGCAGAAT
>JAOXJJ010000775.1:315565-345651 GCA_025769935.1 Phoenix roebelenii
AGAATATGTGACAAAATTATGGAGCTATTATAGGAATTAGTATATTGACTTATATTTTTAATTCATGAGAATTAAAAATACATAAAAAATCCATTTAAGATATATCAAGGGTATTTGTGGTATTATGTGGTCAGTGATCTTGGATCTCCGTACCATACCAAATAAGTTACTCATGGATATCCGAGGATTTTTAATCACTGGACCATGGCCTACCAAACACATTGATCTTAGATCACCGGGGATCAAATCACCCCAGCATTCAGATCACCGGGGATCTTAGATCACTGTGGTGATCCAGTTGGGGTTACCAAACGCACCCTAAGGAGCAAGCTAACAAGCCCCTAAGAAACCCATATCTCTTTGTCTGCCTTGAAAATCCGCCATAAATTCACTTAAAAAGGACCAATAGTACCACGCCCCACGCACACAAAAAAAGAAAAGACTCTCTTTTGCTTTTCCCCTCTCTCTCTCTTTGGATCCCATCGGGCCAAGTTTGGTCAGTTCGGTAAATCTAGACCTGACCCAGAAAATGATTCGGATTCAATTTTAGGATCTGACCCGAACCTGCGGGTCCTAAAATTCGGGTCGCATCGGGTCTGCGCGGGTCGGGTCACGAGTCGACCCGACCCATTTGCTGCCTTAAATGTTGCTCCAACCCACCAATTACTCAAATCCTTCTCAGAAAAAGGTGGCTTAACTAACCAAAGAAAGATGGAACCATATGCTTCTTTAAAAGAAAGTGCTTTGCCTTACCTATAATGCCAAGCCTATCTGATAAGGACAATGATGCTGATTTTCGGTGGCAGAGAAATCCAAAGTCACAAATGGTATCAGAGCAAACTTATTTTATAGCCTATGTTGACTAGGGGATACTGTAACATAGATTCATGGAGGCTAATCATAGGCCGATCATGGTGCTTGTGAACCCAAAAAGTATCTTCACCCTAACCATTTTAGGTAAGGTTCTTCACCCTAGCCATTTTAGGTGAAGTTTTGGGTTGTGACATAGAGGCTGTAATTTCTAGTCTAAGAGTTGATGAAGCTCTACAATCTGATGGTTTTCCCCTCTAATTTTTGAAGTTTTCTGAACTGTAACTAAAAATGATGCTTCTAATTTTTGACTGGAGCTGATGAAGCTCTCCCTTCTAATTTTTAAAGTTTTCTTGGCTGTAACTAAAGATGATGCTTCTAATTTTCAAAAATTTCTGGACTGTAACTAAAGATGATGTAATATCTGCCATCTGTGAAGAGCTCTCATATGCAGCATGCCTGAGGTAAGGAAACACAATTTTATTACTCTTGCTCCAAAGGCAAGTAACCGCATGAGTTTAAAGATTTTCGCCTTATAAGCTTATGTAATACTATCTATTAGATTGTAGCCAAACTTTTGATTAACAGGATGAAGCCTTATATGCCCACTCTTATTTCGGAGGAACAAGGAGCCTTCATGGGTGGCAGAAAAAATTATAGATAGCTTTTTGATTGCACATGAAATTTTGCGTTTGTTGGAGATTGCATTCAACAGACAAGTCTTGATGGTGATTAAGGTCAATATGGAAAGAGCATATGATTAGAGTCTGTTGCCCAGAAGATGCAGCCCAAGAGAGGGGAGAAGATAAATTGGGCTTTTAAAACTTTTAATTATTTCTAAACTTTAGAATTAATTAAGTTAAGTTATATAGAAGCACAATCGAATTTAAACTAGCAACAGATTAATTCTAATCTAATCAAGATTAAAACTATTAAGCAGCAGATAAATGGGTCAATAAAAGATTAGTCTAAGTTTGTCCAAGCACGCAATTCAATACAATGAATCTTAATGCGGATTTATCTAGTGAAACTTCGTTAAACAATTTGAATATACTTGTAACGAAAGGATGTACGAATAAGAGTTAAGTAAGCAATTCAATCAGTCATTTGACTAAGTAAATAAGTGAGGAAATCAAACAATAAAAGGAAGCATCACAAACACAACAATATGTTAAAACCTTCAACTTATTAGAACATCCAGCAGAGAATTTAACTTATGGAGTTAAGAATAGCTGAGAGATAATCTAAATAGATGAACTAACTTAATACAATCAAGAGTATAGTTCTAATTAAAGTTAGCTAGGTGAAGATAAAACAAGTTGGAACTAGCTAGACAATTTTAATTAGAATTGCAACTAAATGGATAGGCAAGTAAGCTAAAGAAGAAACAAAGCATTACAAACACACAAAAATATAGTGGCTCGGTGCCAACTATACCTACGTCCACTTTTCAAGCTCTCTTTAGAATTTCACTATAATCCTCCTAATTGTAGTGTGGTTGTTTTTCGAATTCACAATCCAACTCATTATTTTCTTGGCATCACAAAGAACCTAAGTTGGTTTTCACAGACTTACCAACCAAAACCTATACATATTGTTTTTCATGCTCACAATCAACCCAGTTGGTTTTTTTAAAGGCTCACCAACCAAAATCTTTACAAAGTCCAATTAAGGTTTGGACCAAACCTTTCCCTAGGTTTCAGTAACTAAAACTTGTTTACAAGATAAGTATTGAAAGAATTAAAATACAAATACTTTTGCTCAATAAATAAAGATAACTGAATAAATAGAGCAATAGAAAGTTGTTGGTGGTTTGAATGCTGTTGTGGGTGCTTCACCAACTTCCAGAGTTATAAACTTGATGTTGAATGCTTGCAATAAAATTTTTAAGGCTTTCACTTGGTTGCTTACTTCTATGCTCTAGTTTTTGGGGCTCTTTAATGATTTGGATGTTTGAGTAGTTGAGCTCAACTCAATATGAGGTAGTTTCCTTATATTTATAGCCTTTGATGTGGTAGAAACTTGATTCTAGACGTTGGAGACAAAATAAAGTCGTTGGGAGTGAAAAACTAGTCATTAAAGTCGTAAAAAACTAGCTGTTATACCTTTCAACGGAATTGGAGTCGACTCTTGTAGGCTTAGAGTCGACTCGGCTGAAGCAAGAGTCGACTCGAGCTTGTCGGGAGTCGACTCGTGCTTATCGGAAGTTGACTCGAGCTCGGGCTTTTCAAAATTAAATTTCTATCTTTCTACGAGCTATCTCATGCTTCTGCAGGAGCTGTCTCGCACTTCTGCAGGAGCCGTCTCGCGCTCTGCAGGAGCCCTCTCCTGGTCATCCCCTAGACTGTTTCTTTAGATTTTTCTTTGAATTGCTTCTCCAACTTGAATCCTTTGAACTTGAAACTTGAGCTAATGAAGTGTAGCTTTCTTCCAACTTTTCTTGAAAACTTTTGACGCCTTTTTGTATTCTTCCAACTTGCTATGTTCCTTACAAAACAAATTATCTTTCTTCTTGGAACACAAATATTAGTAATTATATTTCAAGATTTTGTAATCATCAAAATCAATCTTTGGGTCAATAATCTTCCCCTTTTTGATGATGACAAAACTTGGAGTATATGCAATATAAAATAGATTGTGTTCTAGAACTAATGCATAGCTAAGTTGCATGAAGTAAAAACATGAATCTTTAAAACATACTTCATGATAATGCTTTTTAATCAACTTAACACAATCAACATATTTCAATCTAAGCTGATTTATATTCAATTAAAAATATAAAGTATTCTGAGCATATACTCAGATATTTCTCTTTCTTTTTGACAACATCAAAAAGATTGCAAGATAATGAAACATTAAGCACAAAGTAATATTTCATTCAATGCATGTCAAATTATTGCAAGAATATGAATTATAAAACTTAAGGCAATAATGTCAGGGCAAGATAATGAGTATAGATCAGAGCCAATTAAGATAATTTCAGAGCAAATTATAATGAGATCACATCGAATTTGATGATTTTAACATTCTTTTAAAGTTCTTTTACCCCTCTTTCAAAAAGAGTAAATTTGAAATAATTTCAGAGGTAACAAATATTATCAAAATCAAGGATGAAACGTTTGGCTTTAAGAGTAAGACATTTGAGATACAAGCCAAAAGAGATCACTAAATATAGTTACAAAGATAGTTTTCAAATCAAGTGCAGATGGAATCTTTTTCAAGTTAATTCAAGGAGTATTAAGAATGATATTCAAATAAAGCATAAATGAAGATCTAATCTCCTTTTTGAAAGATCTTTATAATATATGAAAGTTTTTTTATTTAATTTTTTTTCTCAATATATTAAGCATATAGCAACATGAGAACAATCTAATTAATTTTCAACGTATAATATAAGAGCAGATAAAGATCAAAACTTATATACTTAAAAAATATAAGATCATGTTGAATCATTAATTCTTAATGACTCCAAAGTTCTTTTATAATATAAAAGCATTGGGCCATAGATACCAAAACATAAATTTATGAAATTTATGAGACATCTTAGATCATACATAAAATTTAAAGCTTTGAATATTTTTTTAGAGCTCTTTTAAAGGCTTTCTTTTACTCCTTTAAAGAGAAACACCTTTTGATACATATAAAAATAAATTGGCACAAGATTGAAACTCTAAAGCTCAAGCCAATAAGAACTCTTTGGTAGATTCCAAAGTAAATTTTCGATACTAAAACAAATGAAATTCTTTTCAATTTATTTTCAAAGTAAATGATTTACCAATTAAGTACTGATGAAAATTTAACTTTCAAAAGACATTCAATAAAGCACAAAGTCTGATATCAAAATATGCTTAAATTGATATTAGTTTTAAACCAATTAGACATTAAAAGCATACTAAAATTTCTTTGCCAAATTTACATAGAATAACCTTTAATAATTTAACTTTAAAAACATTCATTTCTCTTTCATTTATGTAAGGCTCTTGATATCAATTCATGCTTTGTAAGTAAAATAGTTAAATTCAAAAATTGACAAGAATGATCATGAATAAAACTTAAAATATTCAAGATATACATCAAATGAAAGTGACTTTTGAAAATGATGCAAAATGCAAAGAGATTGAATATCTAAAGCTTCCCCTCAAAAGATGCATTCTTCTTTAAATATTCTTTTCTTTTATTGAATTTCAGATTATGAATAAAACTGAAATTCTATGATATCAAAACTGTAGAGTGATCTGGACGGACTGCCCATCACGCATCTTGGCTTTGAAGAGCCGCTTAGACACTTCAAACCTTGCTGCACGACTCTGTTCACCATTCAACTCTTGTAGGTGATCAGGTATGTCCTTGCAAGATAATGAAACATTAAGCACAAAGTAATATTTCATTCAATGCATGTCAAATTATTGCAAGAATATGAATTATAAAACTTAAGGCAATAATGTCAGGGCAAGATAATGAGTATAGATCAGAGCCAATTAAGATAATTTCAGAGCAAATTATAATGAGATCACATCGAATTTGATGATTTTAACATTCTTTTAAAGTTCTTTTACCCCTCTTTCAAAAAGAGTAAATTTGAAATAATTTCAGAGGTAACAAATATTATCAAAATCAAGGATGAAACGTTTGGCTTTAAGAGTAAGACATTTGAGATACAAGCCAAAAGAGATCACTAAATATAGTTACAAAGATAGTTTTCAAATCAAGTGCAGATGGAATCTTTTTCAAGTTAATTCAAGGAGTATTAAGAATGATATTCAAATAAAGCATAAATGAAGATCTAATCTCCTTTTTGAAAGATCTTTATAATATATGAAAGTTTTTTTATTTAATTTTTTTTCTCAATATATTAAGCATATAGCAACATGAGAACAATCTAATTAATTTTCAACGTATAATATAAGAGCAGATAAAGATCAAAACTTATATACTTAAAAAATATAAGATCATGTTGAATCATTAATTCTTAATGACTCCAAAGTTCTTTTATAATATAAAAGCATTGGGCCATAGATACCAAAACATAAATTTATGAAATTTATGAGACATCTTAGATCATACATAAAATTTAAAGCTTTGAATATTTTTTTAGAGCTCTTTTAAAGGCTTTCTTTTACTCCTTTAAAGAGAAACACCTTTTGATACATATAAAAATAAATTGGCACAAGATTGAAACTCTAAAGCTCAAGCCAATAAGAACTCTTTGGTAGATTCCAAAGTAAATTTTCGATACTAAAACAAATGAAATTCTTTTCAATTTATTTTCAAAGTAAATGATTTACCAATTAAGTACTGATGAAAATTTAACTTTCAAAAGACATTCAATAAAGCACAAAGTCTGATATCAAAATATGCTTAAATTGATATTAGTTTTAAACCAATTAGACATTAAAAGCATACTAAAATTTCTTTGCCAAATTTACATAGAATAACCTTTAATAATTTAACTTTAAAAACATTCATTTCTCTTTCATTTATGTAAGGCTCTTGATATCAATTCATGCTTTGTAAGTAAAATAGTTAAATTCAAAAATTGACAAGAATGATCATGAATAAAACTTAAAATATTCAAGATATACATCAAATGAAAGTGACTTTTGAAAATGATGCAAAATGCAAAGAGATTGAATATCTAAAGCTTCCCCTCAAAAGATGCATTCTTCTTTAAATATTCTTTTCTTTTATTGAATTTCAGATTATGAATAAAACTGAAATTCTATGATATCAAAACTGTAGAGTGATCTGGACGGACTGCCCATCACGCATCTTGGCTTTGAAGAGCCGCTTAGACACTTCAAACCTTGCTGCACGACTCTGTTCACCATTCAACTCTTGTAGGTGATCAGGTATGTCCTTAGCAGTCTTCATGCTCTCGTGCTAGCATTGCAATTCGTTGGACATGGATGCCAAAATGTAGCACCTAACCTTATTGTCGTCATCTAACCATTTTGCATGCGTCTCACGCTGCTCATTGGTTGCATGAGCTGGTAACACCGGGAGTTCATGGTCAAGAACATAAGTTGCAGAGCCAATCTTTGTAGTTTGGTCCGGTCAACCTATTGTTATCTAGGATTCAAGCTATCGGGTTAGAAGCCATTGACATCTACAGAGAGTAAAGATTCTAATTAAAAATTTAGATTTGACATTAATTTATTTTAGAAACTTTTAAAACAAAATTGGATCAAATCCTCTCACTATTTCTCAGATCTCTCGTACTCCCCTGGTAAAGATACGAAAACCTACGACTTAGGGTTTCGAGTGGGGTGCTGCAGTCCCACCAATCTACATGTCACCTCACCTAATAGTTATTAGAGACACATAAATGATGAGTGTACAACTCTTATACAATGCTTCGTAAGCAAATTGAGCTAACCGGTCTCCAAGTCATAAGGATCTCACCTAACAGTTATTGGACCCGTTCCTTGGTTAACAGTTATTGGACCCGTTCCTTGGTTAAGTCAGACCCACCGTATATCCCGCGGAAATAAAGCTGTGATTGGGTCCTTGTTGTCGGCTTTCTTCTTGTAGACTTTAGGATGACTTAAAAAGGATGCCGTTGTCAAAATCTTAACCAAAAAATAAATATTTTTATATTACTCTTACCATCCTCTATTCGATGAATAGTAGTTGTAGGAGGTCGATCCATAGAAAGGTGATTGGAGTACACAAATAAAGAGTAGAAACTCCATTAAGATTCATGGCAATATATATATATTTAAAATAATTCCTTGAGGATTTTTAGTCTCTAACCAACCAGAGCTAGTTTTCTATTCAAAAATAAATAAAGGAAAGAAAGAAAACTTTTGTAATTAAAATAAGAATTTCAGAATGCATAAAATAAGTTGCAGAATATTTTAAATTAAAACTTAGACATGGAGTGCATAAAAGACAAATTAATAGATTGCATAAAAAGCAGAAATTAAACTGAACCTAGAACACAGATTGCATGAAAGAAATTTGATGGATTTCATAAAAAGAAAATTAATTACAAAAATAAAAATGGAGATTGGAAGCCTAATGCCTCTTCTCTTCTGCAAATAAAATAATAAAGAAAGAAAAAAAATAATTTCATTATTTCTCTCCCTTTCTCTCCCATAGTGGAACTCTCTTTTTTTTTTGCTTTTCTTTTCTCCGGAACAGAGCACTTCCCCTTTTTCTTTTTCTTTTGAACCCCAGCTCTGTTCCTCTTTTCTTTTTCTTTTGAACCTGAGCTCTGTTCGTCCGCCTCCCCTCCTTTTGGCCCAGCCGAGAACCTCTCTTCTTATACGCAACTCTCCCCCCGATGGATTCCCTGAGATTGCGTTGGAGATGGATGCGGAAGAGGCGAATGACTGAAAATGCAATGAATGGGGCGCGGATGCAGGGATCTGGAAAATCGCTGGGAGTGCGAACAGATGCCGATCCGGAAGGAGCTAGGATGCAGCGCAGGGTGCTGGAACGGACACTTGGGATGCATTGGAGAAGATGAATGGGGCGCTAACGGCTGGGAACATGGGAGGATTTGCTGCTGTGAATGCATTGGGTCGAGCGGAAGAAGAGAGGATGCTACCACAGAATCTTTGCTGGGAGGATGAAGATGGAAGCTGCCGCAGACGCACGTGGGCTGGATGGTGAACGGCCGATCGTGGAGGATGCTGAAAATCTCCTGCTAATCCACTGCTATGGCTGGAAGAAGAGGAGATGGGGAGGATTTGCTGCTGCTGCAACACGGAGGAGGACGTGGATTTCCTTCTTTGGGCCACGGGATGCTGAGAGGCTGAAATGCATCACGGGATGGACGCGGGAGGCTGAAGAGCGCTGCGGGATCGCTGGGAACGTTGATCACGAAAGAGATCTGGTTGCATCGTGGGGCCAAGGATGCGGAGATCACTCGAAAAGGGAGGAGATGCAGACGGTTGGGACGTTGGAAAAATTTTGGGAGTGCGGGAGGAAGAAGAAAAACAGTGAAAAAATGAACAGTGTTTCTCGTGACACTGTTCATATGAACAATGTTTTCATGTAACACTGTTCAGATGAACAGTTTCAACTCAAACACTATTCATATAAACAGTGTTTTCGCGGAACACTATTTATATGAATAGTGTCATCGCGGAACACTATTCATATGAACTGTTTCTTCACGTAACACTATTCATATGAACAACGATTTCAGCAATGAATAGTAACTTCAGAAATGAATAGTAATTTCAGCTATTGCTCATGGGATTGGAGGCTAAAAAGGTCTTTTCTTTTGTGATGAAGTGAGAGTGGTACAAAGAGAATGGATCTATGGCTGAAATATGCTTGATCGCAATTGGTTGAGATGAACTTCTATCCATAACAATAGGGACGAATCGTAATGATGCAGTGGAAAGATATGGAGTGACCCAGGTTTTAGGTAGGCTTGGGCCGAAAGGACCTTCAATTACAATAAGAAAACCAAAATAAAGAAATACATCTTTTTGAGAGTTATATGCGGGAGAACTTTAGAAAATCAGGTCCAAAAGAGTGCTAAAATGTGCACAAATGTGCACTTAACAATCCTCACCTAACAGTTATTGGAGCCTAACCCCATCATTATCCCACAACATCTCATGTCAATAAAGAGGTCCAATCCTCCGATGCAACTAGCCTACTGTATCTAGCCGAGACTAATCAATGCCGGAAAGATTTTAGCAACTCTACTATGGTGGAAAACCAATCGACTTAATTTTGGGTAATCAGATCTTAGTGATTCCAACTTTGAGCTTTTCATAGAAGGTAATCGATCAATTGGTCAGGTAAGAAGGTGGGAGGCTTCCCTTACTTAGAGAGTAAGGCCCTAATTAAGTAACCACTTTTGAGCTATCCTAGAAACCAATTAGATTAATTAATCAAATATGGCTAGCTCAATGTATCGTTTACTCTTGATTGATTTAGGAAGGTTTTAGGTCTCTTGGGATTTATATCTAATGTAACTATCTACCCCATACCATATGTCATTTGATTTACATCTTATGTAAATGTCACATTGGTTCAAGTTTACATCCTATGTAATTATGAAACCCTTTCATATATTATATGATTACATCTTATGTAAATGACATAATTGTTTTAGTTTACATCTTATGTAAATGTCCTATTGTTTAAGGGATTTATTTATATCTCATGCAAATGAATTTTGTTTAACTAATACATACATCTTATGCATACATTATTTTAATCATAACCTTAAACAAGTATGAACATTATGATTACCACATGCATCTCATGTATAATTTTTTAGATCTGTAACTTTTAATCGATTATGCTTTCTCTGAATTTCAGATCATGTGCTAATTGATTTTAAATATTGTAATCTAATTGTAATTCAAAAACAGTTTGCAAGATCAAAGCAAATAAAAATCTGCATGCTGAAAATTTCAGCACGCAGAAAATCCAGCAAGCATAGTTCATTTAAAAATCAGATTAAAAATGTGGTAATCATTCCTTAAGTCTTAATCATACTCTCTAGAACCTGGCTCTGATACTACTACTGAGATACATCCCATGCAATGCGACATTCGCAGCGGAATTCGCACGGAACGTTGTTCATCGCATGAACACGCCTCGGACGTAGAATTCAAAATTTTTTCTGGATCCAAATCCAGAAGATCTTTGAACTCATTAGGGAGGGAAGATTAGGATCTGAGGAAGGTTGATTAAGATTCATAAAACTGAAACAAAAATCAGAAGTTATAAATTTGAAGATCTCATCTTCAAAGATTCTGCAGGTATAGAACACCGCAGCCTGATGATCTTTCTGGGTTCCTAGTTAAGCCGCACACGTGTCCGGCCTCTACAGGTATCCACATGAGGATCTAATCATCTGAGATAGGATCTTACTGGAGTGCTAGCTCCTTGCAAAGACCTCTCATGACTATCATAATATTAGAAGATAAAAATCTGCAACATACCTCTTTGAAGGAGAACACTTTCTTCTTCAACCTTGCTCGCAATTAAGGGAGAGAAGGAGGTAGATTTTCTTGTAGATCTTCCTCGCCTTGCAACAGTGGAAGAAGAGGATGAAGAACACCCCTGCTGCCGTGGAGAAGGAGAAGAGAAAGAAGGGGCTGACGTGAGGAAGAACACCTTCTTCCTTGGCGTGATTTGATCTCTTCCTTTGCTTTTTCTTCTTCTTTTCTTTCCAACGCTTGGAGGAAGAAGAACCCTTTCACCTTGCTGCTGTGAGGAGAGAAGAGGGTCTCCTCTTGCTGCCGTGGAAAGGAAGAAGGGAAGAGGGAGGAGGCATGGAGGGAAGAGGAGAATTCTATACCTCATACGCCTCCATGGGTCCTTTAAATAGATTGGGTTTAGGGCTTTTTCCAAAGTCTATTAGGAGTAGGACACAAACTTCTCAAAATAACCCACCCTTGGATTAATGCCAAGTGTCCAATCCATGTGCCCAAGGTGCCATCAAATCAATGCATAACAAGTGTCATTGGATCTAGAGATTAGAGCCTAATCCAATTAGGCTTGAACCCATTCATGGTGCCATGATCAAGTCCTAATCATATTAGGTCTTGATCAATCCCTAGATAAGCCTAATTCCTAATCAAATTAGGACTTAGGCTAACTCCTAATCACATTAGGATAATTAATTTGGAAGCATGCATCCAATGACGCCATGTGGACTTTAAAGTCTGCATAGTGTGAACACGACTTAAGTCATATTCATCCTACGATGACATGTGGACTTTGAAATCCGCATAAACCCTAGTTTAATCCAATTGACCCAATCATGAACCCAAATCAATTTGGATCGAACCCAATTTAATTTGGCTCATTTAAATAGCTCAATTGCAATCTAATTGCAATCAATTCCACTTAATTTTTCTTCCATTAACTCACTAACACTTAGTGGGTTAATTCAATCACCAATTATATTGATGATTGATTTCTATTGTGATTCCAAATCATAATTATGATAGTCTGACTAATTAAATCCTCTATGTGTGTGATCCCGTAGGTTCTATTCGGACTGGTAGTGAGACATATCCAGATCTCCATCTCAATATCACTGAAACTCCTTTCAGTGGACTGAAATAATTTTAATTCTACTTTTAGAGTTCACTGATCACCAAGTGAATGCCTTCGAGTCTCACAATCTATTAGTGACACCTAGCAGTATGTGGTGACAACCCAGCAAAATGGAATATATGAACCTCTAGGTGCAGTTAGTGTATGATACAATCCCTCTATCATGAATTCCGACATGATGGAGGTTATGGATAACTCATCAAACCCTATCGTCTGTCATATGTCTAATTTATTCGACTTCCAGATCGAGATATGGAAAACTCCTTTTCCAAAATACCTGACCAGAAATTTTATCGAACTCAGTCTCATAAATCACATAGGATCACTCCTAATCTATCAGGATCGATAGATCCCATCTAGATGCAACCTTATTCCAAAATGAACCTACTGCAGCCAATCTGCACTATAAGGATCTGAATGGCTAGGGCCCAAGTTCACATGCTCGTCAAACTATAGCAATCTCATAGTGAATAGCTGAAGCATCGCAGGTCAAAGGACCAATCATACAACTGCAGCATAAGTAGTCACTGACGAGTGGATAGACATCCATGTGACTACTTGCTTTGGTCATGCTCAGTACCTTGTTCTCTAACAAGTACTCGCACAATCACTCCAGTGTCTCTACACCGTAGACTCGAGACTCGTCCATCTGACCAAGTGATCTTTGCTCTAATCTCAGCGAATCGATCACTGTCCCTCATGATGGATTCATCGATCAGGAGCATTTAGAAATTAATCCTTAATGACACATGCCTCAAATTCTCAACTTCTTAAGAATATGTGTCATCATCTATTAATTTTTTGGACGATTCATAGACACATATAAACATGAATGATAAATAAACTACACAATCTTATTTATTGATAAGAGTCAAATTATAAATTTGTACCCCAGATTACAAATATGCATCAGCCACGTTGGCTTCTAGGGCATACTTCTAACAATTATAATATTATAATAATATTATATTATATTATAGTAATATTATACTATATCATTTATTTATGTATTAATATATATTATATTTTATTATGCATAATTGTGTAATTCTATGCAATGTTCTTTATGATCATTTTGTCATACCAAATGTACTTTCTTAGTTTGTTTATCAAATATATATTAAAGTTCCACTATACTTTAGAAATCAAACAACAAATAATTTTTTTTATAAAAGCTCTACTTCCAAAAGCTCTACTGTCAACAACTCTGCCAAATGGAGTCTTAGTCATTTCCTTTGTTGTCCGCCTAAGATTTTTTTGGGGGATATTCCAACTTTTCTTTCTATCATACTTAGTGCTACTTCACAAATAAAATAAAGAGTAAATTGCAAAAACTTATATGAGATTAGAGGTAAATTATATATACACCTAATAGTATGAAAAACCCTCTTACCCCTTTGCGGTTAATTTTTATCTAATATTTTAACCCATAACTTAATAGAACATTAGTCAAACTGTTAACTTTTAATGGGACCTAAGTGCCAAGATAGAATTTTTTTTTTGAAAATGGCTAAAATAGCCTTACAAAAATCCTCCTAAGATTTACGTTTATTACGGTTACACCCAATATTTTGTAAAACTTATAGTTACACCTAGTTAAATTGACAGTATTACTGAAACCATTTATCTATTGTACAAAGTTAAAATTATCCCAATAAGAAAAAATGATTTTTTTGCATAGATACCCTTCTAAATATCGAATTTTGCATGAATACCCTTTCAAAATTAATATTTGCATATATACCTTCATAAAACTCTGTTATTGTACAAATGCTCCTAATATAACGGTTGTTCTAAGAGTGTACCTTCATAAAACTCTGTTATTGTACAAATGCTCCTAATATAACGATTGTTCTAAGGGTGTTAAGAAAAATTATACTTATATTAATTAAAAATAAAATAAAATTTTGAAATCACGCTAATGTCCCTGTCTTCTTTGTCTGCTATCGGGATCACGATCTATTTCCATGTCTACCCATTAAGGGTTTTTTAATCATTTTAATTTAAAATCGTTAATTTTTTTAAGGTCGTTAGATAACATGGGTACATATGCAAAAATAAAAATAAAAAAGGATAGAATAATAAAATAAGTGTTTTACGAGAGTGTACATGCAAATATCAATTTTGGAAGGATATTCGTGCAAAATTCGATATTTAGGAGGGTATTCATGCAAAAAATTCTAAGAAAAAAGGCTCCTCTTTTACTTTTCTGACTCTCTATTCTCTTTGAAGTCTTCCGTCTTTATGAGTCTTCTTCTTTTTGAGACGAGTGGCCTGAGTTTTTTTTCACTTTGCACCCCCCACCATGAGCGTCCCTTCCTAATGAGAGACCGACGACAAACTTCCTTTCCAACCAGCATCCGGTGATGAGCATCCTTAATTCTCAACTGGTATTCGACAACAGGCATTCTTTTTTATCATATTTTGTTCTTGCTTCTCCACCCACCACATCACAGAGATTGGAGATGCTGGTGGATCATTTGCTGATTCTAAGTTCTACTTATTTAATACCATAGATATAATTCCTTAATATTAACGTTGTGGATAAAGATTTCTATGTTTATATATATAATTATGATAGTTCTGGCAACTTATCATCAAAAGGATCTAAATTAGTACGTGCATCAGTTGTGGATCCATGGCCTGGCTTAGACCATAAACAAGCTGGCTCAAGCGATAAAACTGTTGATAGTAGTACTCTGCAGCAGAAAATTTTAGAGTCATCCACTTGCTTGAGAGATCTAAATTGCTTTTTCCTTAGTATATAACTCTTTTCTGATGATTCATCAAGATCAAGCTCCAAATCCATGGTGCTTTATGGCTCCTCCTTGGGTGGGTGTTATATTACTTAAGGCTAGTTTAGTCATTTTTAAATTTTTTTTATATGATATTTAGGTCCCATGTAAGTTAACAAATTGGCGAATATTCTATTAAGTTATGGATTAAAGTATTAGATGAAAATAAATCTTAAGGAGGTCAGTGTAGGTTTTTCAAATTATTTGATGTAAGTATAATTTATTTCTAATCTCAATTTTGTTTTTGTAATTTATTCATTACTCAAAGACAATTTTGATTTTTTTACATGAGATAAATGAATTTATTAATATCGTTAATTTAATTGAGTGTAAGTGTAGATTTTATAAATTATTAGATGTAAGTGTAATAAATGTAATTTTTTAAAAAAATTATAATTTAGTCTAAATTAAAAGTGATGAAGGGTGGTCACGGAAACTTGACGGGAATCGTAACGGTAATAGCATCCACGTGGCTCCCGGTTACGTTACCGTCAAGGACAGGCCATCACATACGAATTACGGAATCCAACCTTCTCCTTGTCGCGACATCAGGCGGTGACAACGAGGCAATAAAAATCGTGCGTCTGAATATTCCGATGTGAGTCACCGTACGGACGGGAGAATATGAAAACAGAGATCACTTTGGTGGACCCACTAACTACCTACTTTCATCATATCATGGTAAACAAGCATGCCGATACTAAGCGGATCTAGATGTTTTCCTTCTTTAGATTGGCTTGCTTTAGGGTGGTCTTTCAAGTTTCGAGATCTACCATGGATCGACATGTTAGTTGAAACTACTATAGCATAATTAGCACTTTGCACATGGTGATAAATATGATTACTTTGTCACATTTTTCATTACCTCTCAAACAATATCCATATTGATTGAGAAAAAAGTCATGATAAATAGGATACACCATTGATGGAAGGCAAAATGAATCATCCTACTCCAGCGTGAAACCATCTAATTCCTATCGGGTCAGGCCTTGGCCTTGCTAAGAGTTGAGCCGACCTCGGCCAGAGGCCAGGCCAACCTCAGACCCTGCCCCAGACCTAGCCGACCTCGGTCCTGTCAATCTTGATCTCGTCGAAAATCCCACGGAGCCTTAGAACAAATCTGGAAAAATATCTCCCAATCCTCCACTGCGGAATTGATCTCCGTGGTTCACGCCGCCTCTAGCTAACAGCCAGCTGATCACAATCTGGATCGAGACTTCAGGTAACGGCCGAGACCCTCATGCTATAAAAAGGGGTAGGAAAAGACCTTCGGTAAGCCATGAAAAGCTATTAGAAGCAATACAAAGCAATTCAAAACACTCAGAAACCTCTCCAATAACTCTGCTAACTTAGCCATCGGAGGCCCTCGTCAGAATCCCCGGCCAAAGCTTTATGCAGGTACCCTGGAGCGCAGGAGGTAGCTCCCCTTCTCTCCTTTCTCCATCCCGGCCGGTATCTTCTCGGCTTCCCCCGGCGTGGTCACACTCATGCCAAATTTCAACCACAACAACTACAAATTTAACCATCACATGTAAACAAAAACGCAACCATGCTAACCATATATTTATTTTGAGGAGAATATTATCACCAATATGTACACGGCATATCTATTTAACACGTAACTATTGATTCCACCATCAATTAAAGTTTGTTTCTCTTTTATTATCTTATTCAGAAAGGACCCATTGTCTTAAGATTCGTTTTGACAGCATCTCTGGCTTTCATTAGTTATTCTCAAGCACTATTGAACTGCTTTATCAAAATTTGCTTTTATTCTCCACCATTCTTATAAGAATCTGGAGTCAATTTTCCTTGTAAAAAGTTGGTGCTTATTTTATCTAAATAACGATAACGTATCTTTAGGTTCAAATTATCAACATAACCTTTTCATTTGAAAGCCTCTTAAGCCATCAATACCTCCACTGCTTCCACCATACCTCTCTATAGTACAACTAATATGATCCTTCACTGCACTGACAGGAGAGAAGGGATCATCTCCAATCTAGTTATAAGGTGTTGTCCCCTTACTAGTAGCCGAAGCGTATGCTGGGTAATTACTGATATTTCCCCCAGCAAGGTCCATTGTAAGTCCACTAGATAATATATCTTATGGCGTTCCACTTCCACTGCAATTCCGACCACACGAATGTCAAGAAACTTCCGTCCTCGCATGGCCAGCCAATGGAGACGAATTTGAATGGTTTTCGGTGCCATTTTTCCAACAGCACTCTTCTTCTTTGGTTTTTTAAGTGGGAGGTATAGATTCAAGGAAGCAATACTCTCCCAAGGATCAGACTCTGTCGTCTTCAAACTTTTTATTTTTTTGGTACATCTGTCTTCTTCAGAATTTATACTAGTTTAATATATATTCTTAAGTGATGTATTTGATAGAGATTGGGAGCTAATTGTCTAAAGGCGGATTCCTCGTTTCTTTCATAGGGCGACTTGGAGAACATGGCATCTCAGGCCTTTTCAAATACAATACAAAGTCTAGAGATGTATTGGCAAGATGGCATGCATGTCTATGACTTCAACAAGACAGAGCCATATGTTACTTAATTGTTTCCCACAGATGAGAATTAATTAATTAATATACCAAAAGTTTATAGGCAATATAATTGTAGATTGAACATATTCTCCATGCAACTTCCTTTATTTATTGTGGAACACAAGTCAGCCATGTTTAACTTGAAGATCAAGAAAACAATGAGATTGTTTTACCTTAAAAGCAACTTCATATTTGGTAGAGGTTTGTTCTCCTTGGTAGCGTAAAAAAGATTTTGTGATGCGGTCCATGCATAGATTTCGAGTATATGAGTGTTATTTTCGATTCCAAGCCAAGTATAATTACCAGTCATTCGTGCTTGAAAGTTTCATCATCGGATGGGCGATGTCAAAAGAGATTTTTGTACTTTGATTTCAAGGGACCAATAACAGCGAGTGCACAAGAATGCACAAGATGCATCGTTCAGATGTGTGGCAATGAAATTTTTCAAGAATGAATAACTTCATTTTGTTTATAAGGTTCGAGTCAAGATGACTAAGAACAAGGTTAGTGCATTGTTGATCAAATTTAGAACCCAAGAACCAAAAGTTTGAAGATAGTGAGGATCGTTCATTAGCTTAATGTTGCTTTTTATTAAGATGGTGATATTTGCATGACAAGGAACACTATTTATTTTGGATGTTAAATTATAATAACTGATTTTTGCTTAAACAAAAGATAACTGATGAGCTTCCAGGTTCATTTATGATTAGCAGGATTAGAAGTAAAAGGGACGCCTTCATCTCTCTTGTGCACATTTAAGTATGCTAACCATGTTAAATTCGGACTACTCATGGTTGTCATAAAGCTGGCCCCAAAGAGCTTTTTGGATACACGAGACCATCCAAGATACGGGCAAATAAGAAAGTCCGATGGAAGAAGGAAAACGTTTTGAAACATGGAGAACTCCGCCGTCGTTGTAGGTGGCGGAGGCTGAGATGGACGGATATCTCGGGTTTCCTTGGTTAAGATGGAAATACGTATTAAAAAAAAAAGAAAGGCTGAGATATTTTGGTATCTGTTGGGGGGAAAAATATAAGTCGCCACGCTCACAGGAGGCGCACGACCAATACGTACCTGAAGGCGCCCGAGCAGCCTCTCCGACTTGGAGGCGCCCGAGCAGCCCCTCCGACTTGGAGGCGCCCGAGCAGCCCTTTTGAGGCGCCCGAGCAGCCCTTCCGACCCAAAGGCGTCTGAGTCGCGCGCTGTGGTCACATCCCTCCGCAGCCTGACCGAAAAACTGCGTCTTGTCTTCGTCCACAATCAAGCTCCTGAAGACATTTGGTTTACTCAACAATTAAAGCGTATGGCTCTTGTTGTCTACGGATATCAAGCCCTTCACAGCAAATCTGCTCGGCTACGAATGATGGCATGACTCCACGACGACTTGAAGGCTTCGACCTGATCTCCTACAGAAACAGCATTGATTCACATGATCGTGCATTAATTTCCACTGCATGCACAATCATACGGCAACCCGTTCGCCCCGTCATGTCACAGGTAAACCGGTTACCCCCTTATAAAGGGGAAACCCCCCTGTTGGAGGGGGCTGGGCTCTGAAACCTCAGAACAATTGATCTTCCCACCAATTCATACATTTTGGCCTCCTCTCTGACTTAAGCATCGGAGGACCGGCGCTGGAAACCCCGGCCACCGGCTTCTTGCAGGCTTTGTGTGGAGGATGCTGCCCAACACTCAACACTTCGTATCATGGCTCCTTCTCATCCGACGCGGCTCATCACCAGAGCAATCTCCTCCAAACCGATCCTCACCGGAGCTCCGTCTCCTCAGCCGATGGCCGTCCCCGGGTCCAAATTCCAGCAACAGTATCTATGTCGTTAGGGGGTACAGTTTAGATTAGCGAAAACTTGTATGTATTAGAAACTAAACTTATATTATTCTAAATATTTAATTTTTAAATGTTTTTTGGATTAATTTCAAACTTAACATTAACAGATATTAAAATATATAAAAAACTGTTCAGGGTTTAAGTTGTATCTTTCGTGCCAGGGAACAATTAATATTCTCTCTTGACGTTGAGAATTGGATCACGCTCCTTGCAGATCTCAAAGTATTGCAAACTTCTCCACCATTATCTGCACGGATCTTAAAGCAGCCATCGTGCGATTCAATGATGGATTTGCGTGAAGAAAAATGAATTCTTTTTTACTTATGCATCACCTGATAGTTCAGAAATTATTATGTTTATAGACCTGGGTATTATAGATCAATATATCGGTTGCATTGTTGACACAAACTAATATCATGCCCTCGATCTAAAACTTTTAAGCAAAAAAAAAAAAAAAAAAAGGTGACATTGCTATCAGTTCAAATAAGGAAAAGGGCAACAAAAAAGCAAGATTTTTGGCAAGGACATGTACAGAACTTGATGCTTGCAGCATGTTAGAACTCTTGGGTGGTAAAGCTGGGAAAAAAACACAACTAATACATTCTATAATGGTAATGTTGTCGTAGCGAGCCAGTTCGACTAAGACGTCGAGCTGGCTGGGCTACTAGAGAGCTCGGGCTGTCGGCTATTTAGATTGGAAAGATCGTCTAAAGTTTGCTACTTGTCCTCGCACTGATGGTTCAGCTGCTGCTACACTCGGATAGTGATGGCTCCGATGTCCATCGATCCCGATGTGGCATCGAATGGCGAAGATCTTGCTCGAACCTTCGCTCTGACGTGGAATCCAACCTTAAACAATAGTGACAGAAAAGTTTCCTTGCCAGAGAGTGTCCAGCGAGAACCCTCTGATGCTGAAGTAACTCTTAGAAAATAGTAGAGGTGTTATGAGAATAGAAGAGTGACAGCATAAGAGAATAAAATAACACTTCTAGGGCTCAATAACACTTACTTGGAAGATCCCCAAAAATTATTTATATAGGTGTGGGTGGGCATCTGTCGCTGAGGAAATCAAGTGCATATGGATCAGCCGTTTTTGGAAATAGATCATGCATCCTAAAGATCGCATATAGATGTGTCATCCGTGCATCTCGTCCCCTGCATCTCACTCGTTCATCACACGATTGTAGAAACTGTTCAAACTCGTTGCCGAGTTGTTGCTAATTGAGGAGAGAGTTTAAAATTCAAAAGACTATTCTCGTACCTCTATGATCGGCCACATGGCAGCCTTTGATTGGTCGGTCGAAGGCTGTATGACAAGCTCTCATTAGTCGATCTGCCATATTGACTGTGGTCGGTTCTGAGACATATCGGGCATCATGTACGAAGGTCGCCTCTAAAGAGGGATTTCTATCTACGGGCTAAAAGCGGGGTGAGTAGTGGATGTGGAGGACCTGTTTCCCATTGCAGCGCAAGTAACGGTCTCTGGTGCATGCTTGCCTCAACTTAGATATTCAAACATCACAATTCACTAGTGCGCATCAACTCAGCTATCACAAGTTCACATAACAATAAAATTATGCTGGAACCTCATGCATTTGATGCTGATTGGTAAGCATAGCAACTTTATTAAGTGATCGAAGTGAACACTATAGCCAAGTTATTCAGTAGCGGATCGCATTAAGCTATGGGTTCTAACTCTCAAGGTCAGAGTATGCTCAGTTTAGGGCAGAGCATCCATTAATTGAAACTTCAAAGTACAGGAGGTATATATGCAACATAAGCAAAATCATGGGGGCAACAGGTACTTTTCTCAATGAATCAAGCTTATTGGATCTAGGAAGCTAGTAGAGGCTTGGGGCTTATAGGAGATAATTAGGAATATAGGAAGGGGTTGTATGATGTAGCCAATTAATCTTCCAAGGCCCAACTGGTATGAGCTTAGGTAGGGCCCATGGGTTGGTTGCCTATGTGGATTAGACATGGCCTGGTTCTAGGTTGGGCTTGGCTTGGCCATGGATTGGGTTGGGCTATGGGTTGGGATTGGATTGTGGTAACGATAATGGATTGGGTTTAGATTAAGGTAATGGGTTGGATTTCGATTTGGGAAAATTCCATCAAGGAAGAAATCAAGGTGAGAACGAGGGTGACAGGGGATGTCTAGGGGGGCTCACTTCTGCGATTATTTGTTTTGGATGACTCATTTGGCATCTATAATTTTTATATGATATATAATTTTTATCTTTATTGAATTAATTCGTGCTAGTTGCACTTAAAAAGGGAAGAATAAAAAATTCGCTTGACAAAAATGACAACATGTTTATCAAATTAAAATTAATAACTAAAAAAATCTGAAATAATTAGATTATAAACACCCATGCATGTCATCATCACATGTGCTTAACCAACCAAGCACAACTTGTACTGAACTTTGTCCATTAGCTGGTAGCCGTTGCTTACTGTTCGCTTTAAAAAGACACTAATGTGGGAGGATTGCCTTCTTTTTGGAGCTAAAGAAGGTGTGATGAAATGACTCATTAGGAAACAGGGGTCTTTTGATCCAAAGTGGTTCCTGTATAACTTGGGCAGCTTTAGCATTTTCATAGAAGAAAAAGTTTAGATCCCTGCTCCTTTGGCTCAAATCAGACTATATAATTTAATCAAGAATTTACCTGAGGATTAAATATGATGAGGTTTAGTCAGGGGAAAAGAAAAATAAAAGGATCATAGCAGTCTTTTTATTTTTGGATGACTGAGAAAAAATCTTGGCCATGCCATATATATAATTAATGAAGAGGAGACAAAGAATTTCTTCCATTCAACTCACTTTTTTTTAAGAAAAGAAGGAAAGAATAATCTTTTTTTCTTATATTCCATTGCTCTATTTTTGACTGTCAAGCATATAATTATTAGAAAGATGGAGAAAAACTTAGTTATTGATAAGAAGACCTCGCAAAGCAAGGGAGAGATGGGTAAGAAGGCTATTTTTTTTGGGTTAAAATGACATTCATATAATTCTCACATGAGTACAGCTAGCCAAAATAGAGGGTGGGATATATCTCCGACCTTGGTCCAAATCATTCCATCCGAATGCCGGGCCACAAAGGAGGAAACCCAGTCTGCTGCACTGTTCGACTCCCGATAAACATATGCTACCTAGAAGAAACTTGTCTCCGAATCTACTCCCCATATCCAGTCAACTACCGTGGCGGAGTCCCCCACTAGAAATATCTTGTCTCTCCAAGGACCCTCCTCGAATAGGACATGCCCTCCCAGGCAGCCTGCAACTTCACCTCGATGACGGTCCGGCCGGTGGTACGTCGCTCTCCAGCTGCGATCAGCGTACTCAAATGATCTCTAATCACAAAGCCCACTCTCTATGTGCTCCATCTGCCAACCAGCTACAATCAAAGTTCACCTTGAGATGACTAAGGGGTGGAGGTTCCCAAGAGAAGAAGACAAATTTGGGTGCTGTGACAGCAGAGTGGGTATCCCAGATGTCCCTGGTCATCCTAGAGGTGAACCACGTGGTAGTCACAATGATCTCCGATGCATGGCGGGAGGCCCTCCCACCACTATACTCGGCAATGATCCTCTGCCCTCAAACATGCGGACCTTGCTATCCAACCAAATGTGATAAGCCAGGTATGCCCTCATAATCCCTGCCTCGCCTGTGATGGGTCTTCTCATGCATGGACTCTCTCTAGTAGTGTAATAGATTCTCTACTGACTCCAAAGCCTGGTAGAAAGGAATAGAAAACCTCTCCTAAACCTGCATTGCCCTGGGGCACTCCAGGATAACATGGCTAATGGTCTCCTTAATATCTAGGCACACCTCACAGTACGGAGTGATCCGACCACCTCGTCCAGCTAACATCCTTCTGGTAGATAAACAACCCCATGTCAGCTTTATCACAACCCTCTTCCCAGTGCTTGTCGGTGAGAGGGCATGGAGTTGAACCCAGCGAAGACCACCAAAAAAGTGAAGCATGAAATGACACCATACATAATTGTCGTTGAGACAGAGATCAGATGTGCCTAATTTGTCTGGATTTGCTGTCCAATTTTTAAAAAGATGATCTGGATGCTAGACCTAAATGTTTATTGTTCTCGTTTTCAAAGATTTTCTAGCCCAACAATCAGCTAAGTGAAGTGGAGATTTGTCTCACACCTTGACAATATATGAATCTTTACTGCAAGAGTGCTGATAGACCACCTCAATCTGAACGAATAAGATGGATACCAAGTTAGAATTCACTTCATGGAGAGTAAAGGAAGCATCCAATTTCCATTTATTTGGTAATGGAATGGGATGGTGATCTTTCTTCTTTTTTATACTATATTTTTAAATCAAACATCCAAGAATTGGATACATTCAGTAATTTCATGAACATATCTCCTTTCCTGCAAAAATTGAAAAATACAAACAAACAACATGTGGATTGCTTGAGGTTAATGCAACACGTGTATGTGGGCAAGCTAACAAGTCTGGGGACTGGCTTGTCTATTTTGCTGTGCGCCATCCTAGCTTTTGGTTTAAGAATACTCCGTTGCCATCTCACCTCATCCATTTAGTTGCTATAGATGGATAGGTTAGCTATAGGGTTGGCAAAATATGATCCAACCCATATTCGACCCGCCATAAGTAGATTTGGGTTTGGGCTAAATAGGTTCGGAAATATGTCAACCTGTTTAATATATTTAATATTGTAATCTAGTTGATCTATTCATATATGGCTTCTAAATTTTGTATTAGACTAGAAGAGAAATGTAATGGTTGCATTTATATTTTAGACCTTTATATGTAACTACAAGTCTACAACTGTTTCATTACTATTCAAGTCTACAAGTCTAAAATTTTGATATTTGTATAAATTACTATTCTGAAATTTTGATTGTCTCTTATATTTTCTGTTATTTCCTTACTAGATCTAGAATGACTACATAGGATAGTTTGTTGTTATATTAAGTTATTAGAGCTTGTCATGTTGGGGCTAGCCTTTGACAACAAATGAAATTGCTTTTAGGTTTGCATAAAGAGTCTGAGATGATTCTTGGATGAGATTTTGCTGATTCCTGAAAAAAGAATCAGTTATTTCTAATGACAATCAATCTAGGACGGCCTGTTTTTGCAGGCAATCGATTGCGGCCATTTTGATTTTGCGGCAAATTAAAAGATGAATTTGAGCCTCCTTTCCCTCTTCTCTTCTTTTTCTTTCTAAATGTTTGGTGCTTATGTATATTGGTTTCTTAAATGTCTCTTTAATTTCCTTAGCATGATTTTTTTTTTTATATCTAACATTTTGTAATTCTAATAGAAGAGCGAATTATATACTTTTTTTTTCAAAGCCAATCACTTTTTTTCTAGATTGGACTTCTAATATAGTTTTAAATTATATGATATAGATGGATAAATAGTTTGCCGTGAATATAGAGTTGGAGAGTAATGATTATAGGAAGAATGAATCAACACCTTTGGGTTCTAATACAGTTGTAGTAGGTGACCCCACACATCACAAATGTAAAAGAAAACTAACATCACCTGTTTATCAAATTTTCATGTAAATGAAGCAACCCAAAGATGCAAGTGCATAAAGTGTGGTGCGGAATATCTATTTGGTGGTAAGGTTGGGACCGAAATTCTGAAACATCATTTAGAGAGTTGTAGAAAGAACCGTGACATAGGACAAATGATCTTATCACAATTTGAAGGATCTATATCAATGTGTTCTACTAAATTTGATCCCGAGAAATTTTGTGAATTGCTAATATTTGCAATTATTAAGCATGGTCAACCATTTCAATTTGTTGAGTATGAAGGCATTAGATCTTTGTTTGCTTATGTTTGTGAGCATGTCAAGTTAGTATCAAGGAATATTGTAAAGGCTGATTTGTTGAAATTGTATATATAAAAAAAAATTAGTGTTGCATCTACATTCAATTCCTTCTAGGATAAACTTGACTTCGGATTTGTGGACCTCTATTACTACCTATGAGTATTTATATTTAATTGCCCATTTTATTAATGAAGAATGGGTGTTACAAAAGAAAGTTCTCAACTTTCATTTTATGCCTCCTCCACGTAATGGCATATCGATATGTGAAACAATTTATGGTTTGTTGATTGATTGGGGGATTGAAAAGAAATTATAATGCATGACTTTAGATAATGCATCAGGAAATGATGTTTTTGTTGACATGCTAAAGATCCAACTAAATTTAAAAAATATATTTTACTCAATTAGTGAGTTCTTTCATGTTCAATGTTGTGCTCATATTCTTAACTTAATTGTACAAGAGGGATTAAACGAGATAGAGGAACAAAGGATCGTGAAAGTATTAAATATGTGAGAGGTCCACAAGTTCGAAAACAAAAAATTTTGAAATGTGTTAGACAAGTTGCTTTGGAAAGTAAAAAAGGCTTAAGGTGTTCCTACAAGATGGGATTAAACTTTTTTGATGCTAGAGAGTGCTCTTTGTTACCGCCGAGCCTTTTTTCATTTGAAATTAAGTGACTCTAATTACAAGCATTGTCCATTTGAAGAGGAGTGGGGCAAAGTTGAGAAGATTAGCGAGTTGTTGAGTATATTCTATGATGTTAATTTAGTATTCTTCGGAGTTAAATATCCTACATCAAACCTTATCTCAAGTTTTCTTCATTGACCTCACTTTAAGGCAAGAGATGGAGAGTATAGATGCTTTCATGCAAAGAATAGCATAGTAGTTGTATGGAAAATTTGAAAAGTATTGGTCAAATCATAACTTAATCTTGGCCATGGCAATCATTTTGGATCCTTAGTACAAATATCAATTTGTGGAGTATTGTTATAAGAAAAAAATTGAATGGATATGGTTGTACCGAGAGCATGCGCATTCGCAATTGTATGTTTTCTCTTCTTAATCAGTATATGCTTGCTTCTTCTGAAGCTCCAACTATTAGCACATCAACTTATGGAGACATAGAGAGGGGTACTTCTTGTGAGACTTCTGAACCATATAGAAAAGCAGATGCTTTTAAGGTAATATAATTTTTTTTATCAAAATAAATATATTATAGTTGTATATGGTATTTTTTAAATAAATAACTCATTTCATTTTTTTTTCAATAATGTAGGATTTTGATACATTTGAAAGCTTTGATTTTGCGGCTATTGCATAGAAGTCTCAATTGGAATTATATTTGGACGAGCCTAGAGTTGGATATTCTTGATTTTTGAAAAGTCAATCAGTTTCAATATCCTCAACTTTCTCTTATGGCACGTGATATTCTATCTATTCCAATATTTATAATCGCCTCTAAATCTACTTTTAGTATCGATGAGTGAGTACTTGATAAGTATCGTAGTAGACTTAAACCACATATTGTTAAGGCCTTAATTTACGCTCAAGATTGGATGTTTGAAAAAAAAGGTATATATTTTATTAATTATATTTCTATTATTTTTTGAATGAATTTATTATTAATTGTTGTAATATTTCAACGTAGATGTTTTGGAACCCGTGATAGATGAGATTGTGGAAGATGTTATAAACTTAAGTTCCTACAATGAAGCCCAATCAACTCAATGCTCAACCAATGTTGAATCCAATCTATGGTAAGATGAATCATGATCATGGATACCTTTTTGGACTTGAGTTGCTTTTTGTTTAGAACTCCTTTTTAGTTTTGATTTAAATATGGATGTTGTCATGGGACTCTTTTTTTATTTGCTTTGGCTATGGATCGTCATTGGACTTATGGAGTTATGGTGGTGGTTATTAATTATTAAGTGGTAGATATGTGTAGTTTCTTTTGATATTTATATCTATTTGATAGTTTCTTTTGGTAGATTCTTTTTTGGCACAGGTTAATATCGTAACCATGATTAGAAATTTGGTTCTTGTTTCATGAGGAATTAATTTCAGCCTTTCAGGTATGTCCTCATTATTTTTCACTTAATAATTCCATTCTATATACTTTCAGGTTCTAGTTTTCCATTTAATTAATTATAATCCGATTCACCCACATGTATAGTTGCTTGGCTGTAATCTATGCAGGATAATTGCTGTATAATGAATTATCCTGATATCTCTCTTATAGCAAGTGGAAAGCCTGAGTAGGCATACTAAAGTACCCTAGTTCGAACAAAATCCAAGGGTTATAATTGATATGGCAAGTATTGTAGTTTGACCAAACACAAATCTTTAGACTGTTAATTTGCAGCTAGATTGCATTGGAATGAAGCTTGGCAGCCCAGATCTTCATGAAAATAAAAGTTTTTTTTTTTCACTTCAGGTCTAAATGGCACCCAAAATTAAATGGATGGATGCTGTTTGTACTCGGCGAGAAAACATTTTTCTTATCATGCATAACAAGGATCGAGAATTACTAGGCATTACTGCCGTAATAACCATCCCAAAAGGAAGAAGATAGTTTTTGCATCATAACAAAAAAACATACCTCCAAGTGAAAGAGTCCAATCGGTTTCAAGATTTTGGTGTCCACATTAACGCGATTTTCACATAAGTTTACCTATATTTGTTTTGCAACTTAAAGTCGGGTGGAATATATGTGGTGCATAAAAATTACAATTTTCTATAACTTATTGAATGATAATTTATGTTGAGTGATGACTTACAGTGATTGAAGCCTAAGAAATCCATAAATTATGTCTCTATAGTCCAGTTACAACCTTCAAAAACTAAAGTTAGCATTAATGGAATCTCGAGGATTAGTGACTATATACATCTTTTTGCCCAAATATAGCTATTTTCTAAATAACTAGAGTTTCCATGGAGTTTGAATTTTATGAAAGCATCTATTATAGTTGATTTAGAAGGAAATAACTAGATCTGCTGACTTAGCACACTTTTGTTTCAGATGATGGAAGTGATAATTTTTGGTTTGAAGATGATCTTTCAAATGACATTTTAGATGATGGCTCGAGTCATGCATCTGTATTAAACAGAGAAGGGAGGTGCAGGCACAACAAAAACCATACAGTATCCTTTTAGACCGTGTGGAATCATTTGTTTATCTGCATCTACTAGATTATGTGCGCAGAAGTTTCTAATTCATAACTGATTTTCATATCTATATGAACAATATCTTCTCAAAACTTTTTGAACGACGACCCTTTGGATAGCTTGACAAAATTTTGAATGGGATATCAAGATGGTATAACAGCAGGCAAGGAAGGTTCTGCACAAGAGGGTTTTAATGTTGGCTTTAGGAAATCTGTATATGTTGGTTATAGATGGGGCCTTGTCAGGGGCATTACTAGGTAAAAAGAGATTCCTGCTTTGAGTCCTGATCTGTATGCATGAATCTATTGATTCATACTGATTGCCCTTCTTTCTTTTAACTTTTTATGGTAATTACAGACAGTGTGTGCGTGCTGGCTCTCAGATTCCTCCAAATAAAAGTTGGTGAAGAAGTTTGAGAACAGGAATAGGTTCCTGAATTTGGATGAATCTGTGCAAGCAATATCTGCAAATGATGCTCTCAAAATGTATAATAGCATCTTACAGAATGGATCCATGCATTCTCATGATCATTCAGAAGGAGATCTGAAAGTAGCATCTTTGACAGATGAAGATTGAAGCTCCAATTAAGTTAAGAGAGTATTTATAAGGACCTTATTTCTCTTCTCAATGATGCCCCAGAAATTAAATTAAGACACGAATTGGTTGAAGGACCGTCCCGTAATGTTCCGGTATTATATGAATGAATAAATAGCTTGTAAATGTAAATGTTACCCAGAAGTTTCTGTATTGAATGGTTTCCGGTGCTTGTTGTAAAGATTGAATGCTTTTTGAATGTCGATGCTATTTAGACAGGATTCTTGTAATGTTTTCTACGTTTCTTTTCTTTTTTCTTTTGCTGCTTAATGTATTAAACATATTGGGCTAGGTTGGGTTAGGCTAACAGGTTACCTATTTATCAAAAAGTTTAAACAAATCAGGTCGGTTGGGTTGGGCTAACAAGTTATCAGTTTATTAAACAAGTTAAACAGGTCGGAGCAGATTATTTGTGTATTAAACATGACAGATTTAGATTGCAATTTCTGACATATTTAATAAACAGACCAGATTTAGGTTTACAATTTTCTGACCAAACCTGACCTAACTCATTTATGTTCGACCCGATTACCACCTAGTTAGCTGGCGTATTTCTTTGGCATTGTTAAATAATACTTGTTTTATTTTCCTTATGTTTGTGCAGTCTCAATTCATAGAAACTAATAACAAAAAAGATTGCAGATATCAATACTAAACCATATTTACATCACAGCTATTTTCTTCTTTCACATCAGCTCGGAGCCAATCAGAGAAACATCACTCATCATCATCATCAAAAAACAAAGAGAGAAGAAATCAAAGAAACATCTTTGCAATAGTATCACTACAATGAAAGGATTTATCTCGCAAATAGTGACCAGCTCTATCCGTGTCAATGTTCAAACCCTACAAATGGTTCCAAACATTTGAAATAAATCATGTTTTACAAATGATTGCAGTATCTTAGATGGGTCGACAAACTTCGCTCAAACAAAAAGCACAACAAGAAATTATAGTCCATATTCTTAGAGGTTCCAAAGAAGGAAAACGAGATTCTGCCTATGCAACTCTTCTCTGATGCATACTTTGCGATATTTTAGACACCCAAACATCAGAAATTAGTAGTTTTCAATAACTCTGGCAACATAAATTGCCATAACTATAAAATTGTCCTGAAAGCTCATGCATTCAATGTTCACAGATAAGCATAGCAATTTTATTGCAACAAGCGATGAAAGTGAACACTACAGCCAATATATTCCTCTGGAGCAAGGGACTTTCAACTACCCTCTTGACTACAAAAATATCCTGACATCTGCTTCCTTCAATGTTAATAGATGAGCACAGGAACCCTATTGCTATAAGCGATGGAAGTGAACACAAAAGCCAAGTCATTCATTCCTCCGGAGCAAAGGACGACTCAACCTTTAGACTTGGATCTCAAGAGCCCACCGGTACATCTCCTCCTCCGGCACAGGGATATTGAGCATCACAAGCCCCATAGCAGAAT
>JAOXJJ010000775.1:358030-375763 GCA_025769935.1 Phoenix roebelenii
GTAATCTATTTAACCTGCTTGCATCAGATTTAGTCAATTACTAATTAAGTTTTTAATTAGTCAATAATTTATTAAAATCCAATTCACCCCTCCTCTTGGGTTGTCTCCTTGGGCAACAGGGTACCATTGCTAGATGGTCATTTTGATTAGTACAGAAAGTCGTTCTTGTGCTACCGGTTTAGGTTCAAACCTATGGGGTCACACGCATAGAAGTTTCTAGGTTGATCAAATGGTTGATCGACAATTAAAAATCATCCAGAGGTACATCGGTCAATTTGATTGATAAATTATCCTAAGCAAAAGTTGCTGTAAAATAATTATTGAATTATTGAAGTATTAATTAGCAATTAGATTGCTAATGAACTTAATTGATTGAATGATTGAGCTTAGGTTAAGCAAAATTGAATAAGATTCAATTTGGGCTATATCAGGGTTTGATCTAATTGGATTGGGTTCGATCCGAGTTGATTAGACTCGACCCAATTAATCAAACTTAATCCAATTGGATTGGGCTTGACCCGAGCCTATTAAAAGTCCTTATTTGATATGGATTTTAAGTTCAAAAATTCAAAAATTGTTAAGAAGAAGAATCCCTAAATTTTAGGACCCTATCTTTCTTTCTTGGAAAAGAAAACTCCTCATCCTTATCCTTTAAATTCATGGTGCCTCCCTCTTTATTTTTGGCCAATTTTTGGCATGAGGAAAGAGGAGGTGTGGGGCTAGTTTTTCACTGAATTTGGCATTTCAAATCTTCCTAAAGAGATTGGAATCAAATCCCAAATTTGTAGGGACGGCATAGCGCATCAAGCAGGGTGGCGTGCGGCTAAAGTTTGGGGCGCATGAACCCCCTAATTTTTAGGAATTCATGGTGTAAAATTAAAAGAGGATTTGTTTATCTCTTAGCTGCCGATTCACTAGAATTTTTTAAAAATTTTATCAGCTAAATTCGTTGGCTAAAATAGGTGTGAGGCGTGGGGGGGTCTTTTGGCTATAAAAAGACCCCCATACCTAGGGTTTAAAATATATGGTCTTTAGAAAGGGTTCTAAATTTTGAAAAAATTCTGAGATCGAGCCGCCCTCTCTCCTCCTTCTTCTCCTTTATCTTCATCCTTCATTCTCTCAAAAAAGAATCAAAAGTTGAGTGCTTCGAGGGAGAAAGTTTCAGCTACTGCAACATCTCTCCGCAAGCTTGCACTCTCGTAGAAAAAGATCTTTCTAGACCTTCGCGTGAACTATCCGTAGAGGCCGGATGCGTGTGCGGCTACATAAGATGATCAAGGCATCATCAAAGTCCTCAAAGCAAAAAGGTATCAGATATGATCTCATTAGAAATTAGGATTAGAAATTAACTAGGTAGCTAAAATTCTGCATTTGTACATGTTAGACATAGAATCATGCATACTTGTTTAGGATAAATGTTTAAAATTTTAGATTCATTTTTGTTGTAGAGATATGATCTGTAGCATGCATAGAAGTTAAATAGTTTAATTCATGTTTCTGCTGTAAATTTTTTAAAAATATATGCATGCGATCACTAGGGTTCCCAACATCTTGCACATAACCTATCCTCCTCGGTCAGTGCCTTTTGGAGATGCTTTATGTTGAAAGCCAACTCCGCGAACAAAGAGTGGTGGTACTTCTCCCCTCGGGGAGGCTGCTTACTCTTCCGAGGTGCGCCTTCCTCCATTTATGGGTGGAAGCATAAATTTTTCTTTGTTTCCTTCGAGCGACCGTGGGGGTTTTACAAAACCTGGGGTTCGCTGCAGGTCGCCATCAATAACAGGCTTTCCAAGTTGTCACAGCTCGAGCAGGCGACCATAGACACACTGCTCGGCCTAAAAGAAACTCCAGGGCTCCTCACTTGCTTAACGAGGAAGTCCTGATGAATGTCAGCTTGAGCCCGGCTCATCCCAAGGGTAAGGGTGATGCAGTCGCCTTCTTTTCTTTCTTTTCCCTTTTTGTATTGAATTCTGACTAAGTCTTGTCGCCAAAAATTGCAGGAATGCGCTTCAACCCCGAGGCTTTAATGACCAAGTACCGCAAGAGGGTTGCCTCCTCTAATGGAGCTCGATTCGAGCAGAAGAAGAAAGTTCGAGTCACTCTGGGCTCAGGCGCGGAGCGGCGCAAGCTCGAGATTGTCATTATTGAACCTGCTCGGCCTGAGCCCGATCAGATTACTCCAATTGAAGCTAGGTTGCCCCCACAGGCAGCGGAAAGGGGCGCTGGGAAGCGGGCAATTGCATCGCCCGTTGAGGCTCATAGCAGCTTCGTCCCTTCTGTGGTCGCAACTTCGTCCAAAGTTCGATCAGCTCCCTCAGGGTCTGGGAGGAAGCCGTTCCTCCCCGAATGAGAACTGTTCGAGAACGACGAAGCGCTGGAGTCTAGCGAGGTCGCTCGTGAGGCCATCTATTGGGCCTCGCTTCTGCGTGATCGGGCTCAGCTAGTGGGGCTAGGGTTGCCCAGGGTTGTCGATGAAGCGTACACTGCCAGTATTTTGGTAAGTGACATCACCTCTGCATAGATATTTGGCCTCGGCTGACTTTTGTTTTCTTGTGCCAGCTGCTCCATTTGATCGATATACTGGGGATCGCCACGACCAACTCCCGGAAGAAAATTTGGGAGTTGCGGTCAGAAGCGACAATAGCGGAGCGGCGAAGGAAGGAGGCCGAGGCCCAAGCCGTCGATGCTGAGCGGTGGCTGGGGGAGGCAGAGCGAAAGTTGGCAGCTGTCGAGCAAGGGCGGCAATAGGCTGAGGCTCTTGTTGAGGTCGGGCTTGCCCGAATCCGGGAGATGGAGGCCGAGCTCCTCTAGGTGCATTCGACTGCCGAAGGTCATATTTTGGAGATAGAGTCTGCGCTAGCCGACCAAGGGTGCAAGGCTAAAGCTCTAAAGCTGAAGGCCGAGGAGCTCGATCGGCTTGCGAAGGAGCAAGTCCTGGTGGCTGTCCAGAACTTCCGTGAGTCCGAGCAATATCTGGATGAGTTGGCGGAGGGGTGACTGACGCCATGATCAAGGGTTTTGAGAACTGCCAGGATTAGGCCCAGAGACTATGCCCCGAAGTCGACTTCAGCGGCTTGCGCCCATGTCTGGATGGTGGTGCCGAGGAGGAGGTCGGAGCCGGAGTCGAGGTAGGCGAGTCTGCAGAGACACACGAGTGGGCCATCGAGGTGGAGGACCCTGTCGAAGTCACCTCACAGGCCAAGGCAATGGTTACTTCCGACGCCAAAATGGAGGTCGTCTCCGAGGTTGAGCCTGAAGAGGACCAAGCTGGCTAAGCCTTTCGTTTATTTTTTCTTCTTTGTAAAGTCGGTCACTTGGGCCTCTTTTTCTTTATCTGACCTCAAGGTCGGTTTTTCTTGTACTCGGCCCTAGGCCTTTTTGATATCAATGAAGTATACACTTTCTTTTCCAGCACTTCGTACCTTTCGTTAAGTATTTGAGCTTATTTTGCTTTGCCTTTAAAAATTCGGCTGTACGTTTGAGCCTGTCCTGCCTTGTGTCCGATTACCAAAATCCGAACTGCGCAGCTTAAGTCCGAGCCTAGCTTGCATAGCAGGAGCTGTGTCGAGTGTTTGCTGAAGTCTTTGTGCTCGACATTCACTCCTAGCTCGATCATGGAGATTTGGAGTCTGCTACTCCTGAGCTCGTCCGTTGGCGCATTTTAGGCGACCGGATCGGGCTTCGGCCCTATCCAACTCTCATACTATAGCTTAGGGCATCTTTAGGATAGGAGGCCATTGCGAGCATTGACACTTCTTGGCCTTTGAGATTTCTATAAGTCTTGCTGGGGCACTCAGACCAAGGCCGGGCCGCATTCAGACTTTTCTTAAGGTCGAGAGAGTTTGGTTGATCCAATCAACCCTTTATTGTGCCCCGGCCTCGGTCGTGGCATCATTTCTCGCAAACGGTCGACGGGGCCTCTTCGGCTCTTGGTCGACTCTACGAGGCGCCCCCCCATTCAGATTGAGGGCGCGCTTAGTCGATGGCTACGGTTGGAGGAGCTCTTTAACAGCTCCCAGTTGATGCCACAGGGCGCCCTCCACTCAGATCAGGGGCGTGCTTTGTTTCCACGGTCGATGGGGCCTTTTCGGCTATTGGTCAACTCTGCGGGGCGCCCCGAGGTTGGACCCGGGATGTCATTATATTATAGTCACGAACTTGCCATGAAGATGGCTAAAATATGTCGAACTAGTTGAAGCATTTCAAAAACATTTAGCAGCCTTTGGAAGCTATTTTCATTGATAATATATTCGAAGATTTTCAGAATACCAGCTTCGAGGGATTAAATTACCGTCTAGAGATTCCAGTTTGTAAGCTCCTGGCCGCAGAATCCGGACGACTCGATAGGGCCCTTTCCAATTTGGGGCGAGCTTTCCCTGCTCCAGAGGTCAGGAGGCTTCAGCATTCCTCAAGATGAGGTTGCCAACTTTGAACGACTTAGCTTTGACTCTGGAGTTATAGTATTGCGCTACTTTTCGCTGGTATCTTGCCATGTGAATCTAGGCGGCTTTCCTTATTTCTTCAAGTAGGTCTAGGTTACCTCGGAGCTGCGCCAAGTTAGTTGCAGCATCAAAGCTCTCGACTCGGGGCGAGGGCAACCCAACCTCAAGTGGGATGACCACCTCTGTGCCATAAGATAAATTGAAGGGGGTCTCTCCAGTGGAAACTTGAAAAGTTGTCCGATATGCCTAGAGGACATTGTAGAGATCATCGGTCACTACCCCTTTGTCCGGTCCAACCTGGCTTTGAGCCCTTGTAGGATGGTCCGGTTGGTGACTTCTGCTTCCCCATTAGCTTGTGGACGGGTCACCGATGTAAAATGGTAATGAATGCCAAGTTCGAAGCTGAATCCATCGAACTGAGCATTGTCAAATTAGCAGTTGTTGTCAGATATGATGACTCGGAGAAGTCCGAACCGGTAGATTATCATCTTCTAGACGAAGTCCTGCACTTTTGGTTCGGTGATTTGGGCTACAGATTCTACCTCGACCCACTTGATGAAGTAGTTGACGGCGACAATGAGAAATTTTCGCTGTCCTGTAGCTGGAGGAAAAGGCCCCAAAATGTCAATTCTCTATTAAGCAAAAGGCCGGAGGGAGCTGATCAGTGTTAATGGCACGGAAGGTCTGCATTGGACACTGGCGTAGCGTTGGCATTGGTCGCACTTTCAGACGAACTCCACCATATCTTTCCACATTGTGGGTCAGTAATATCCCTACCGAAGAATCTTGTATGATAAGGTTCGGCCTCCCTGGTGACTTCCGCAAATATCCTCATGCACCTTTCGCATCGCATAGTCTGCCTCTGAGGGTCGGAGATATCTAAGAAGTGGTGGTGTAAATGATTGGCGGTACAGCTTGCCCTCGTACATGATGTAATGGGAGGCCCAGCGCTCAAGTTGTCAAGCTGCAAGCTTGTCCGCGGGGAGGACTTCATTCTGTAGAAAGTCTACTAGGGGATCCATCCAGCTTGGCTCGATCTCTGCGCACAACATGGCTCCAGGTCTTCCGTGCTTGGCGCCTTCAAGTACTCAAGGAAGGTGCTCTTTGGGAGCTCGGCCGAGTTGGATGTCTCCAACTTCGGCAGCAGGTCGGCTCTTGCAACTTCGACCTGAAAATGTGCTGGATGTTGAAGTTGCTTAAGTTGAAGTGATGCCCCGTACCTTTTGAAGGTATTTTATCATTGATGGTTCCTGAGCTTCAAAATCTTCCAAGACTTGGCTCACTACGAGCTGGAAGCTGTTGAAGACCTTTAGACTGGGGGCATTAAGTTCTTTGGTCAATTTGAACTCGACGATCAGAGCTTCATACTCTACCTCGTTGTTAGAGGCAGAAAATTCAAATTGCAAGGCTTGCTCTGCCACCACTCCTTCTAGGCTGGTGAGGATGAGGCCTGAGCCGCTACCTCCTGATGTCGAGGACCATCGATGTGTAGAATCCATGGCCATTTGGGAGCATCTTCTTTTGTCTGGTTGAGCTCGGATGGGGAGTCATCCGGCAAGGTGGACTCCACCAGGAAGTCAGCAAGCACTTGGGCTTTGATCGCCGATTTGGGGCAATACTTAAGATCAAATTTTTCGAGCTCGATTGTCCACTTCACAATTCTTCCAGCACAATCAGATCGCTACAAGATTTGCTTTATGGGTTGATCGGTCAACACAGCTATAGTGTGCACCTAGAAGTATGGTCGAAGCTTGTGGGCCGAGGTAACGAGTGTGTTGATAGTTTTCTCTAACTTGGAATATCTGGTCTCTGCATCTCGTAGAATCCGGCTAGTATAAAATATGGGCTTCTGGATTTTATCTTCTTCTCGGATTAGTACCGAGCTTACTGCAGCTGGGGAGACCGAAAGATACAGGTAGAGAGTCTCCCCACACTAGATCTTTGTAAACAAAGGGGGAGTGGCAAGGTGGTGTCGGAGCTCTTCAAAGGCTTGCTGGCACTTCTTAGACCACATAAAATCCTTAGGCTTCTTGAGAATTTTGAAAAAGGGCAGGCACCGCTCGGCTAATCGGGCAACGAATCTTCCAAGTGCTGTCAACCGACCAGCGAGCTGTCGTACCACACGGATTGTCCTTGGCGGTGTCATTTCTTGCAATGCCTGAATCTTCTCAGGGTTAGCTTCAATCCCTCGGTACATCACCACGAAGCCGAGGAATTTTTCTGAGGTGACTTCAAAGGCACACTTCATGGGGATATCTCCGAAGAGTGGAGAATGCTTCACCTAAGTCGGCAATGTGGTGACTAGCCACCTGGCTTTTCACTAGCATGTCGTCGATGTAGACCTCCATATTCCGTCCGATCTAATCTTTAAAGATCTTGTTGACAAGTCGTTGATAGGTCGCGCCAGCATTCTTCAGCCCAAAGAGCATGACCGTGTAACAATAGAGGCCATTGTCAGTAATGAGGCGGTTTTCTCTTCATCTTCAGGTGCCATCCAGATCTGATTGTATCTGGAAAAGGCATCTATGAAGATTAAAAGTTGATGTCCGGAGGTCGCGTCGACGAGTTGGTCAATCCTTGGGAGAAAGAAGCTGTCCTTCGGGCATGCTTTATTCAGGTCAGTGTAGTCTACATACATGCGCCATTTTCCATTGGCCTTTTTCACAAGAACAACATTGGCGAGTCAATCGGGGTAGGTAACCTCTCTGATAAAGCTAGCCTTGAGGAGATTATCGACTTCTTTAGCTACCACCTGCTGCCGGTCAGTTGCCAGGCTCCGCTTCTTCTGCCTAACCGGCTTGTGGGTCGGATGTACCTTAAGGTAGTGAACCATCACCTCGGGATCTATACCCGGCATGTCGACAGACGATCAAGCGAACATATCTGCATTGGCCCGGAGGAACTTGACCATATGAGCTCGGATTTTCAGGCTCAAGCTAGACCCGATCTGCACAGTCTGCTCGGGTCGGTCATCCCTCAGGGAAATGTGAAGGAGGGGCTCGCCAGGCTCGCTTTGTTGTCACCTTGGTTCATCCCGCACTTCCAACCCTTCAATGGGTGGTGCTTGAGGAGGGAGCTCGGCCGATTGCTTGGCTTTGAGCATAGTAATGTAACATTGCTTTGCTGCCATCTGCTCTCCTTGGACCTCGCCGATCCCTCAACTTGTGGGGAACCGCATAAGGAGGTGGTAGGTCGACACCATAGCTCGGAGGGCGTTCAGCCCCAATCAGCCGAGGATGGCATTGTAGGCTGAAGCGACCCGGACCACGAGAAAGTTTAACTTCACAGTGCTCTCTCGAGGTGCGCTTTCGGCTGTAACTAACAAGCTGATGACCCTTCAACGAGTACAGAATCTCCTGTGAACCCGACTAGAGGAGCGCTCATTCTTTCAAGTTGCTCTCCAGTTATTTCCATCTTTTAGAAGGCATCATAAAATAAGACATCTGCAGAACTTTCATTATCCACCAAAACTCTTTTTATATCATAGTTTGCGATGGTAAGAAAAATAACTACAACATCATAATGGGGAATTTCAACACCCTTCAGATCTTTGTCGGAGAAGGAGATGACCTCCACGGTGCGCGGACGCTTTGAAAGAGCTCCTTCTCTTCAGGCCGACACCTCAGGCACTTCGGGTTGCCCTCCACCGATGGTGTGAACACCTGCTACAGGCCGACTGTTGTTTTGCTCCTCGAGCAGCTCGTGGTTCTGCTATAGGCCGGTGATAAACCGACTCAACCGGTCGCGGCGGATGAGTGCCTCAATTTCATTACAGAGCTGGTAGCATTCCTCTGTGTTATGATCGGAGCCTTTGTGGAAGCGGCAGTACTTGTCCGTGCGCTTTCACGACACTCATGGTCGCATCTTTGGTGGGGGTTGGAGGTAACCCCAACCCTCAATTTCCATGAGGATCTCAACTCGAGTAGATGTGCGGGGGGTGTACCTCCCGAACTTCAGAAGGGGAGCATACTTGCTGAACTTTTGGGCAGGAGACCTCGGATGAACCAAGCTCCTAGATCGGAGAGGATTCTTCTCGTGCCGAGGGGATCGGCTCCTTGGGTGGGAGAACTCCTCGAGGCGCTTCTTCTATATTCTGGCTAGTTGCTCGGCTGCCTCAAGCCGAGAGGGCATGGCTTCTTCAGCCTTGGCATACTTTCAAGCTCAGGCCAACATTTCTGCGAAGTTGGCGGAAAAGCTTTGCTCGATGGAAAAGAGAAATTTGTAGGACCGAGCTCCAGTCTTTAACGCTGACATGGCGATAGACTGGTCAAGATCGCAAACCTCCCATGTGGCTGAGGTAAAGCGATTGATGTAGTCTTTCAGGGGTTCTCCTTTCCTCTGCTTAATGGCAAAGAGGGAGTCTGAGGTCCGATGCTGACGCCGGCTGGCAGCAAAATAGGTGGTGAGTTGCCTTCCCAACTGCTCGAAGGAGAGGATCGAGCTGGGCTTCAGCCCGGAGAACCATAGGCAAGCTGCTTTGCGGAGGGTTGCTGGGAAGGCCCTACAAAGTAGGACGTTTGTGGCTCCTTGAAGAGTCATAAGGGCCTTGTAGCTCTTCAGGTAATCCAAAGGATCGGACGAGCCATCGTATGGCTCTATTTGTGGCATCTTGAACCTCTAGGGGATCGGCTCGTCAGCGACCGACCGAGGGAACGAAGATTTCGTTGTGAAGTCGACGTCGACGTTACGCTTATGAGCTTGATCTCGGAGTGTTTGGATCTATCGCTCTTGCTCCTCAATCTTTTTGTTGAGTCTGGGCGGGGGTGTCGTCGCATGTGGTCGACCGAGCCTCTCCGGCTCTTGGTCAACGCTACAGGCGGCCTGACATGGGGCAGACCCCGCCTCCGACAGTTGCACCCGCGATCGGGCCATCAGACTTCGGCGCCAGCTCTTAGGGTGGCGACGGCACGGTTAGCTCTCTTGGCTTGCGGACCGAGCTCGATGGGGGCTTCAACGATGGTGGGGCTCCCTTTCGTCCATTGTGCGCTGCTTGACAGGAGAACGACTGCCCGTGGCATCCCGTGGACTCACACCCATGAAGAAGGTGTGCAGATTGAACCCCGCCTCGCTGTAGGCCTTGGACGGTCGTGGTCAGTGTTTGGACCTGCTGAAGAAATAGATCAAATTGCTTTGGTTGGACTTGACGGGCCTGGTTCGCCGGTGCAGGTTCTGTAGGGGATGGATTTTGAAGGGAGCGGTCGGGCGGTGATACCCGGTTGCTCGATGCATTTGGAGCTCCGTGACTCCTTAGCCTCATGATCACGACTCAAACCCTTCTTTAAGCGCCAAATATTATGGTTCAAATCTGGCCCGAGGGTGACCATGCCGGGGGAGTCGAGGGAGCTGACGGAGTATCGAGAAAAAGGATGGAAGCCACTTCCCGCACGGCGGCATACCTGCACAAAGCCTCACTGGTGTTTCCGATGAAGGCCCTCCGACGATCAAGTTAGGGTAGTATCCAGTTGGTCCAGCCAAAAGTCCCTTAGGTGTTACCTAACGGAGCTATTTATAGTCCCTGTGGAGAGGCTCAGGTAGCGGAGGTATTGCCCGTCCTCATCATGAGAGGGGATAGTTCTAAATCGGATGGCGCGTAGCTAGAGCTTGCTAGTGGCGTGTGGTGCCGTCCGTTCTGGAGAACGGTAAGGTGTTGACAATCGTAGCAGGGTATGGCCGGAGTAGCATGGTGCTGTCCTTGGTTATCGTGGGCCAGCAAATAAAGTATGGCGTAGTGGCGTCGCTATGTACGGCCACATAGGAGGGTGTAGGCTCGCATATGGGTGCGGCTGTTGGTAGAGAGGAGCTCGTTAAGAGGTCGCATCATGCATTTGGTGAGGACGACCTAACAGGTGCTGAGGTTAGCCTAATATCTCAGGTTCTGAGGTGTGCTCGGCGGGGCGCCCCGAGCTCAAGGGTCGGGGCGTATCATTGGAGAGGGTGCCCCGAGCTTGGTCCGGGCAAGTTGGCAAATATCCAAGGTCGAAGGAGCTTTCGGAGGAATCCGAAGTCGGGCTGGTCCTGGGCCGGATCGAAGTTCTGTCTGGCTGGCGTTGGTGTCTATTGGGCTGAAATTGGATGGCTCTTTTGTTGTGGGAAGGACGATCCATTTCGCCCCCCCATCACAGCTTATCATCAAAAGGATCTAAAATAGTACGTGTGTGAGAACTCTTCTTTTTAGAGTGTGCATCAGTTGCGGTTCCATGACCTGGCTTGGACCATAAATAGGCTGACTCAAGCTACAAAACTCTTGATAGTAGTACTCTGCAGTAGAAAATTTTAGAATCAGCCACTTGCCTGAGAGTTCTAAATTACTTTTTTCGGAGCATATAGCTCTTTTTTGATGATTTATTAAGATCAAACTCCAAACTCATGATGTCTTTGGCACCTTCTTGGATGAATGTTATATTACTTAAGGCTAGTTTGGTCATCATGCAACCCACTCCTTGTGGCTTGTCGCGATATTAAGCGGTGAAAACGACGGAATAAAACTTGTGCGTCTGAATATTCAGATGTGAGTCATCATGCGGACAGGAGAATATGAAAACGGAGATCACTCTGGTGGACCCACTATCAACCTGCTTTCATCATATCATTGGTAAACAAGCGTGCCAATACTAAGTGGATCTAGATGTTTCCCTTCTTTAGATTGGATTGCTCCAGGGTGGTCTTTCAATTTTTGAGATCTACATGTTACCTGAAACTACTATAGCTTAGTTAGCACTTTGCACATGGTGATAAATATGGTTACTTTGTCACATTTTTCATTACCTCTCAAACAATATCCATAGTGATTGAGAAGAAAGTCATGGTAAATAGAATACATTACAAATTTAGCTATCACATGTAAACAAAAGCACAACCATGCTAAGTAGGGGATTAATTTACTGTCACCGTATATTTATTTTGAGGAGATCGAATGTTATCACCAATATGTACTAGGCATATCTATTTAACACGCAACTATCGACTCCACCATCAATTAAAGTTTGTTTCTCTTTTATTATCTTATCAGAAATGACCCATTGTCTTAAGATTCGTTTTGACAACATCTTTGGCTTTCATTAATTATTCTAAAGCACTATTGAACTGCTTTATCAAATTTTGCTTTTATTCTCCACCATTCTTATAAGAATCTGGAATCAATTTCCCTTGTAAAACGTTGGTGCTTATTTTATCTAAATAACGACGTATCTTTAGGTTCAAATTATCAACATAATCTTTTCATTTGGAAGCCTCTTAAGCCATCAATACCTCCACGGTTTCCACTATACCTCTCTATAATACAACTAATATGATCCTTCACTGCACTCACAGGACAAATGGGATCATCTCCGAGTAATTTTTGATAAATTGATATGTGCATCGAAATATTTTAATGCTTTAAATAAGCATTTGTCGACCCCTAGAGGGCAACAATTTGTTTTTCCAACCTAAGATTCTTTTTTTCATCTTCTTCTTTCTCTTCACCTAGTACAATTTCTTTCTAAAATGGCTTCTTCGCTAAAAGGGCGGATCCGTACAACCACCTTTATTTTCAAGTCCTATTGGTCAACCCCTATCGTGGGGCTGCCTATGACCCAGAAGATGATGAAGTTAGAGCATCCAAATTTTCTGAAATTCCTTCAGCCTAAACGGTGAGCTCGGTAATTTGACGACCCTTTTCTTCCAACTAAGCTTCCATGCATGCTAGTGTTGTGCTTGTGATTTCTTGGAAACCGGTTCCCCTAAGCTTAAAGACGCTCCTCCTTACTGAGGGCCTGTAATGCTGGTCAAATATTTGCCTTATGTGGAAATGAAAATGAGTCAAACAGTGGTTGCATTGTCAAGACACGAGTTGTATCTTTTGCGCTAAAAAAGGATTCACTTCCGTCCACATAGATCCACCTTGAACCTGTATGTTACTTGAAACTACTGTAGCTTTATTAGCACTTTGCACATGCTGATAAATATGACTACTTTGTCACATTTTTTCATTGATACCTTTGAAACAATATCCATAGAGATTGAGAAGAAAGTCATGGTAAATAGAATATATCACAAATTTAACTATCACATGTAAAGAAACATACAACCATACTAAGTAGGGGTTTAATTTACTGTGATGATATATTTGTTCTGAGGAGAATATTATCACCAATATGTAGAAGGCATATGTATTTGACACACAACTATTGACATCCACCATCAATTAGAGTATGTTTCTCTTTTATTATCTTATCAGAAAGGATCCACTGTCTTAAGCTTCGTTTTGATAACATCTCTCGCTTTCATTAGTTGTACTCAAGCACTACTGAACTGCTTTATCAAATTTCACTTTTATTCTCCACCATTCTTATAAGAATTTGGAATCAATTTCCCTTGTAAAAAGTCGGTGTTTGTTTTATCTAAATAATGATAACGTTTCTTTAGGTTCAAATTATCAACATAACCTTTTCATTTGGAATCTTTTAAGCCATCAGCATCTCCACTGTTTCCACTATACCTCTCTATATATGATACAACTAATATAACCTTTTAGTGTACTCACCTGAGAGAAGGGATCATCTCCTATCTAGTTGTAAGGTCTTGCTCCTTTATTAATAGCCAAGTGCATGCCGGATAATTTTAGATATATTGATACGTGCATCAGAATACTTTAACACTTTAAATAAGTGTTAGTCCACCTCGGGAGGATAACCATTTGCTTTTCCAACTTAAGATTCTCTTTTTCATTTTCTTCTTTCTTCTCTCTCTTCACCTAGGAGATTTTTTTTCTAAAGAGGCTTCTTTGTTGGACGGGCAGACTTGTACACTCTCCATTTTTAGGTCCTATCATGGGACTATCTGTGACTCTGGAGATGATGAAGTTGCGGCATCCAACTTTTCTTAAATTCTTCTAACCTAAACAGTGGGTTCAGTAATTTGGCGACATTTTCCTTTAAGCTGAGCTTCTATGCGTGCTAGTGTTGTATTTGTAATTTTTGGAAATTCGTTTCCCTTGATTTTGAAGTTTCTCCTAGATGAGGATCTCTAATACTGACCAAGTATCGACCTTCTATGGCAATAACAATAAGTCAAGCAATAGTTGCGGCATCAAAACACGAGTTGTATCTTTCGGACCAAAGAAGGATTCACTTTCATCTACACAGATCCACCATCGGATCACCTATCGCACAACTCTCAAAGCATTCCGAACTCTATTATTCATCTGTCTGTACAGCTCTTAGAGTAACCATTATATAATCCAATAGTGGATTCGTGCAAAGGAAGGTCAATCTTTCTTTCATGCGAAAGATGCAACCCGCTCATGTGATGATGTTATATTGCACCATACTATTGGAATGAGAACGGACAATGCAATCAACTATTCCATGGATCATTATAGGAATGGGCAATCAAATATTCTATGTTCTCTCTTTTTTTTTTTTTGGTTGGATGGTTAGCCACCCTATTTATTTAAAAAGGAAGATATAATGCACAAGTTACAAGGAGAGGAGAAAAGATGAAAGGTTGGCTTTTGACCCAAAAAAAAAAAGGGATGAAAGGTTGGCAAGGCAATGGTTTTGCCTCTACCAGCAAATCTAAGAAACAAAAAGTGAAAAACTAGGTCCTGGTCGGAACTACTCTACTCCACCATAAATTTGGGATACTAGACATATTGTTATGTGAGTACATGTATTTGACTTGTTCTTATAACTAAAGAATGCTAAGAAGAAAGAAAATCAGTATTTTTTTTTATTTTTACCTTTTGTATTATTAATTTTTTGAACAAGAGGGGTGACAGGGCCATTGCTTCTCCGAACTGGGTTCAGCGGTTTCCATCTTATCAGGTCAGTCATCTAGCTCGGATTGCCTCTGATCATTGCCCTCTTTTGATCTCTACAGTTTTGGATACTGCACATCATAGCCCTTTTCAGTTCGAGAAGCTGTGGTTGTCATATCCTCAGTCTTGGAATGTAGTCAGGAAGGCTTGGGGTGTGCCAGTACGAGCTGATGCCATGCAGAGGGAGTTGCACAGGCTGGAGCTTACCAAACGTCGTCTTCGTCGGTGGAACCGGAAGGTCGTCAGCAATATCTTCCGAAAATTAGAGGAGGTGGAGACTGTGATTGTGGACATCCAGAGGCGGGAGGATCGGGGAGAGGAGCTTACGGAGGCTGATATGACAGACTTGCAGCATTCTCTAGCTCCCACCACTCTCTGCTGTGGCAGTAGGAGATCTTTTGGAGACAGAAGTTCAGGGTACAGTGGGTCAAGAACGGCGACCGGAACACCAGCTTCTTTCGCTGATCGACAGTCATTAGGAGGTAGAGGAACACGATCCGCTCATTGAAGGTTGGGGCAGGCCAGTGGATGGAGGAGGACACTGCAGTGAGATAAGTATTAGTGGAGTTCTTCAGATCCAGGTGGACTGAGGAGGGCGGGATATCTGAGATTAACCGATTCCCCAGGCCGGAGGTTAGAATTGTGGAGACCGGAAATGCAGCTTTGATTCGGCCTGTGTCGGAGATGGAGATGCAGGAGGCGGTACAGGGCCTTACAGACGATAAGGCCCCTAGTCCGGATGGGTTCCCACCCTTCTTTTTTTAGAGGTATTGGTGCATTATTTGAAGGGCAGCTGTAGAGGTAGTGCATCTTTATTTTAGTCGAACCATAATGGCAGATGATTGGAAGGCCACTTACATCATATTGATACCGAAGCGTCAAAACACTTCGGAGCCGAGTCACGATAGACCCATTAGTCTATGCACCACCTTGTATAAGGTGGCGGCGAGGATCATGGTGAGGAGGATGAAGAACTTGTTGCCGAGAGTTATAAGTCAGAAGCATGGAGCTTTTGTGGGAGGGAGGAGCATTTCGGACAATATTCTGCTGGCTCAGAAGATGATGGGGGATTTACAGCGAGGCTCGAGGAAACGATGTTTGATAGCAGTGAAGTTAGACATGGAGCGTACTTATGATCGGATCTGGTGGGGCTTTCTTCGGCGAGCGCTCGAGAGCTTCGGATTCCATCAGATTAGGATTGATTGAGTTCTAGGATGCGTGCAGGAGCCTAGCTTTTCCATTTCGGTGAATGGTACGCCATCGCCCTTCTTTTGAACTACTATGGGGCTCCACCAGGGATGTCCTTTGTCCTCCTATTTATTTGTCATTTGTTCTGATATACTTTTTCGTGCTTTGCATGTAGCCTGTGGGAACCGAAAGTTGCTAGCCTATAGTCCAGCCCCTGGTGCCCACCCCATCTCTCACTTGCTTTTTGCAGACGATTGCCTCCTATTCGCCAGAGCGAGGGCGATAGATGCAAGAGCCCTATAAGGCTTGTTGATAGAGTATTGTATGATGTTCGGGCAGAGAGTCAACCTCCAGAAGTGAGCCACATACTTCAGTCCGAGCATGTAGCGAAGGATGCGATGGGAGATCAGGGCGATTCTGGGGATGCAGGAGCGGGGGGCCCTATTTTATCTTGGGGTCCCCCTCACATGGAGGAGGTTGTGGGTGGCGAAGTGTTCTACCTTAGTAGAGAGAGTGCGGAGCAGGCTAGAGGGCTGGAGGGCATCATCACTCTCCATGATGGGCCGATTGATGATGATTATGTCAGTTTTGTGCTCCATGCCTACCTATCTGATGGCACATACTGTTGTGCCGAAGACGGTGCTGGTGGGGATTGAGCAGCTTCTGTGGAGCTTTCTTTGGAGATCTATAGGGGGGCCGCGGGGTACATCTGGTGGCCTGGGAGAGAGTATGTCTACCGCTGCATGAGGGTGGTTTGGAGGTGCAATCACTTGCGGAGAGGTGTGAGGCACTCCTGGCACAGGCGCACAGCGGGCGGTGCAGTTGGTCTTGGAAACGCATGGACTTTGGAGTCGGGTCATGACGTCTAGATATGGTGGGATAGGATCTGTCGGGGCAGGTGGCAGGCGGCCGGAGAAGTTCCTTCATGTGGCAAGATATTGGGAGGTTTGTGTCTATGGCCCTGGCGCATTTCAGGTGGCGGATCGGCGACGGATGGAGCATTGCATGATTGAGGACCCATGGGTGGATGCACTTTTATTGAGATTATGGCCGACGATGTTCAGCAGTGAGGGAGCGGTGGGGCTCTGGGTGTGTAACCTGCTCAAGTCTGGGGTGGCGGAGTGGGATGGCGACAGACTGGGCTAGTTGTTTGGAGAGAATTTGGCAGAGCGGGTTCGGGCACTCCCTATTCCGGGATCAGCCGGTCCGGATGTTAGGGTTTGGAGCTCTACTTGTAGAGTCAGTGTCGAGATTGACGATGTCTCTCGGGTTCTTCAGCGGGAGTTAGAGCCAGCCTTAGACTATGGCTGGGTGTGGGGGTTTGGGCTACATCAGAGGGTTGCTTTCTTTCTCTGGAAGATGGCCTGAGAGCGTCTGCCGACAAGTTCAGTGTTGAGTAGATGAGGAGTGAGCATCTCTCCCCTGTGCCTGGATTGTGGAGTGGACGAGTTGGTGGATCATGTGCTATTCCAGTATGTGTGGGCGAGAGGTGCTTGGAGTCTGTCAGGGATCCTGGGGTACACTTGGAGTCAAAGAGATTGTTTTCTGGAGGAGGTTTGGAGATGGTCTGGTATCTCCCAGATGCGTTCCGTGGCTATTAGGCGACTTGCACAGCTTATCATGCAGCAGAGATCATCCGTGCAGCTTCAGACCATAGACCCTTGATAATTCGGGACATCTGAGGCCCTCACATTTCTTTGGCAACTCCACATAGGGTATTCTTTACATGGGAGTCTCCACCCCCGAGTTTCTTCAAAGTCAATTTTGATGGTTCAGTCTCTAAGGGAGATAGGAGGGGAGGAGTCGGATTCATCATCAGGGGCCCGAGCTCCATTGCGGTGGCAGCCGGGGGCTATCAGATTTTTGATACCTCGATTTCTGGAGCAGAACTGCAGGCTGCCTGGATGGGCATGTGTCACGCGTGGCAGGTGCTTCAAGCAAGTTCAGTCATACTAGGCACCCGAGCAGTGTCGGCGGAGTTCATTCCTTGCTCTGCGATATTTGGATGATGGGGAGTGGGGGTGTTACATTTCAGGCTATGCATGTATATCGCGAAGCTAATGGGGCGGCCAACTGGGTGACGGCATATATAGCGAGTCATTTAGGAGACACCCTATGGACTGAGAAGGGAGATATGCTCGGAGCGCTTCGAGACTTTTAGTTTTTTGGATTGGATGTATTCGTACCCGTGCTGAATGAAATGTCCGTTTTAGCAAAGAAGAAGAAGAAGAAGAAGAAGAAGAAGAAGAAGAAGAGGGGTGAGCCCACCGGTTCTGACTGTGTTTCATAGGCAACACTAGTAGA
>JAOXJJ010000775.1:375863-389706 GCA_025769935.1 Phoenix roebelenii
AAGAAGAAGAAGAAGAAGAAGAAGAAGAGGGGTGAGCCCACCGGTTCTGACTGTGTTTCATAGGCAACACTAGTAGATCATATATGGGGTTAGTACAGGCAATCAACTTGGGAAAGCTTGAAGCCTAAATTCCTTTCTTCTGCAGAGTACAAGCTAGATCAACCACACAATTTGCCGGTTGATTGCCCTCTCTAATGGAGTCAGAACCTTTGACTGATGCTAAGCCGCAAGTCATGTTGTGGATATTCTTCAAACTTCGTTGACTGGACTATGGCCATTGAATCGTCCTGAACCTGTATTTTATCCTCCTGCAAATGCTCCAAGAGATGGTATACCCTCATAGCGTAGTCCCATGGGTTTGGCCGAAGGGACAGAGTAGGTGGACATAGGTACTGCCCTCTTTGTTAGAAGCCGCCATATATCCCTTTTTTTTATTTTTTTGACATGGAATTTGGCTCTAGTGCCTTCAGGTCGTACCAATTGTCGATGAACGGCGGTAGCTCTGTATGTTATAGAAGTACAGTGGAGCAAGAGAGGAGCTATATAGAGTTGGTGAAAATCATTAATAATTAATATATGCTGTATTTATAGAGCTGAGAGTAAGATATATCATACTATACCAATTCAAAAAATATAAAGTATACCATACTATACAGGTAAATTCGGTACCAATACACAATATGAAAAATGTACTGACATTCGTCATGACAAATTAGTCTTCATAACGAATGTACCAATACGACAACAAAATGACATCAATATGGGATCCGATACCGAGACAGTATTTTTTGGTCGTAAGAATCTAATATATAAGGTATACTAAATAATTGGAGAAATGACCGGAGGCAATCCATAAGATTGGCTTCCAAGCATACATTTGATTGCGATGAAGGATAGATGAACCAAGCATAACTAAATATGTCTTTTAAGGTCAATTACCATAAGTTTATTAGAATATTAACGCACAAACTAGTCCTTACATCGTGGATGCATAGGTTGCCGTTATAAGTTGGGCATAACCCGACGCAAAGCCCTGCTCCATCCTTCAATACTTAGATTGTTTGACATGTATATCATCTTCAAGTGATGATGATTCCATGCTTGTTTTACTCTTGAACCTTCTCTTATCTCAAAAGTACGGTAATATATTGTGCAATCCCAAAGATAAACATATCCACCTATATCTTTTCTTATGACCTGTGATTCCAGAATTTTCGTATATACAAGAATTAGTTACACACTTTCTTTTTGCCAGGTTTTGTTTGCATGCGCACATGCACTTTCTCCATTTTGGCGTATGTATCATCTCCATGCCATGAAGTTGATAAAATGGTAAAAGATGATGAATCCAAAGGCTCCAACAGGATATATGGGACTAGAATCCCCAACCCATAACGTTATTATTATTATTATTTTTTGGTGCAACCAATAAAATTAAAAAAAAGCAAATAACACAAAGACTGAGGCACAGACTTCTGATCACCTTAGATAAATCTTCCTGAGTAGTGGGCCGTAAATGAGGCCACCCAGTCTGCCGCGCTATTCGTCTTCCTGTAAACATACATGGCCCACAAGAGGTCATTCTAGTCTAAAAGGCTGTGAACATCACGTGGGAGCAAACTCGAGCTCGTATCGAGTCTCCGATTCCAGATCCATTCTATCACCGTGACCGAGTCCTCCTCAAGTACAATGCGATCCGCATGCATCGTCCGTGTAGATGACTCTCTCAGCGTTCGACCATCATAAAACTGCCTCGCCATGTGACCTCAAAAAATAAAAAAAAATCTAAATCTACAAGTTGGATAAATTTATTGGTTGGATTAGATTCACCGTGGAGCTGATGAAGAAAGAAAGCGGAAAAAAAAAGAAGCTTTTATCCACGTTGCCGTCCAAAATAATCCCACCATGAAGCCCTTACCGTCTGACTCAGAACGCCGTCCCACTCAGTTGTCTTTTGGACCCAGTGGGCCCCACAACACGATCTAGCCATCCCTTCATAGCCACGTGGCACAAGCCACGTCGCCTTGAAAGAGATATTTTCCTCTTTCTACTTTCTCACACCTAATACATCCTCCTGCCCTTAGTCAACACCGGGCCCCACTTCTGCTTTACCGTAGGACGGCGCCTGGACCGGCCAATCAAGTCAAGAAAAATGGTTGGTTTTGTTCTTTGTTTACAGATAAATGATTCATTTAGGACAGGAGAACACGTGGATCTATGCACGTGAAAATAGGGGACCCGTTGGGTCACCGTCTCTTTCTTTGTCTTTTCTGCACGATTCCATTATCATGCGTCCGCCGGAGCGAACCATCGGATGTATAGTGCGTCGTTCGGTGTACCTCCAAATTTGACCCGACGTCAACTGGATCCAGTTTGGAGGAATTCGATCCGTGAAAGATTGAACGGCGTTTGACCAAAAATAAAAAATGAACGGCGGCTGAGAGGATTCCACGTCAGACATGGAAAAAGATGGCTACACGGACTTCCCTGAGCCGATCTTATTAAATAGAGCAAAATAAAAAAAAAATAAAATTTATATTTATTATAATTGCACCATAGAGCCTACATACTTTATATTTGCATTTCATTAAACTGATGATGTTAGTAAATCCATTTACCTCCTGTAAAAAAAGTTAAAATTATCTCTGAATAATGAGTAAATTATAAAAAAATTGAGATTAGAGGTAGATACTTACATCTAATAATTTGAGAAATCTATACTTATTCTATTCAGATTTATTTATATCCAATACTTTAATTCATAACTTAACAAAATATTAGATAAATCTTTAACTTAAATGGGACCAAAATGTCATATAAAAAATAGAAAATGACCAAACTAGCCTTAAGTGATATAACATCCATCAAAAGATGAGTCATGAGGCACCACGAGCTTGGAGCTTGATTTTGATGAATCATCAAAAAAGAGCTATATGCTAAGAAAAAAATAATTTAAATCTCTCAGGCAGTGAATGTCTCTAAAATTTTCTACTGCAGAATATAAGTATCAAGAATTTTGTCGTTTGAGCCAACTTGTTTATAGTTCCAGCTAAGCCATGGAACTGCAACTAATGCACACTCCAAAAAGAAGAGTTTTCATGTACATACTAATTTAGATCATTTTGATAATAGGCTTCCAGTGTTATCATAATTCTATATGTAGATATAGTAATCTTCATCCACAACGACAATATTAAGAAATTATGTCTATAGTATTAGACAAGTAGAACTTAGAATCAACAATACGCCGGCATCCCCAATCTCTGTGACATGGTGGGCGAAAAAGCGAGAATAAGATCTGATTAGGAAGAATGCTCATTACCGTATACTGGTCAAAAATTAAGGATGCTTGTTGCTGGATGCTGGTTAGGAAGCTTGTCGTGGGTCACTCATTGGGAAGGGACGCTCATGGTGCGATATGACCAAGCGAGAAAAAAATCCTAGCCATTCAATCTCGAAGAAAAGAAGACTCTTAAAGACGGAAGAATTCAAAGAGATTGGGGAGTCGGAAAAATGAAAGAAGAGTCATATTTTCTTAAGGATAATTTTGACTTTTTACAATAGATAAATAGCTAACATTGTCAATTTGACTGGGTGTAACTATAGGTTTTACAAAATATTAAGTGGAAGTGTAATAAACGTAAGTCTTAAGCGGGTTTTTGTAAGGTTATTATAGTTATTTTAAAATTCTTTCAGACGTGGCACTTGGGTCATATTAAAAGTTAACGGTTTGACTAACGTTCTGTTTAATTATGAGTTAAAATATTTAATAAAAAAAATCTTAGAGGATAAGTATAGATTTTTGGGTGCAAGTATAATTTATTTCTAATCTTAAATTTTTTTTTGTAATTTACTCTATTGTATAAGCCCTAGTTGTTTAGTTTCTTAGGAGAGCATTGATCACTCTTGCTATATATATATATATATATATTGGTACAACAACAACTCACACCAAGCGGGTGTGGGTATAGCTCATGAAATCAAAAGAAAGCACATAATGCAAGAGAGAAGAAACTGACACGTGATTTCTTATCGGGGACATAATGTTCTCTTGTCGGGGAGGTGCAACCCAACTTGAGTGGCCACATGGACGGGTGGATTATGGGACGAGTGTGATCTTAGAGATTGAACTTTATTTTTTACTTAATTTGCTCAATGTGAAAGTTTTTGTTGTTTAGTGAGGATGGCATGACTGGTTTGTTGCCTGACGCGTGTCTATTTTGTCCTTCATTAGGGTGTGTTTGGTAGTTCTTGTGATTATATATTTTTAGGGAGAGATTGTATAGCAACTAGATTTGTGTGAGTCGGGCCGATTAGAGCCATCAATTAAAAGATAAAATAAGGACAATATGGACCGCAACAGACCACATTAGGTCATCATTTCGCAATTTATAAGTGTTGCATCAAAACGAAAAAAATAACAAAACAACTAAAAAGAATAAAAAAATAAGAATGTATAATATTTATGTAGTTCTATCTATTGATCTACGTCTATGATAGAAGCGATGCAGAAATTTTACTATAAAAATTAAAAATTATAAATATAAAATTTTCTTTCAAAGTTTAGTACCCAATACATCCTATTTCTGAAATACTTAATTTTTTCTATGTTTTAGGGTTACAAGAGTAACAATTGAAATATTTCATTCATATATCGCTCATGTTTCCAGATAGTTTATATTGGAGAATAATATGTTACCACGTGACCAAATATCAAGGCATAAGGAGAGGACAAAGTTGCAAATCAAAGTTTTCTTTTAAAAAAATGTAAAACTAATTAGCTTCATCACCAAATTAAAGAGGAATTGCCTTCAAAAATTTGACCATTGTGATGGTTATCATGAATAGAATCTCCCCCATATAGTATCATATTTTCTCAAAAAATGAGAAAGCTACAAAGCATGATAAATCCCAACAGACCTAAAATGCGTAAACAAATACTCATAAAATAAATGCTCTACCCTTGAGAAATGAATGCTTCTTTTATTTACTCTCCAAGCATTAAAGCTCATTTTCTCTCTGATTACTGCAATTGTTACACTCACAAGTTCGTATTGCCTTACAAAATCCAAAATAAAACATCTAGAATCCTAGTTTTCGTCTAATGCACATTAACGTAATAAAATAAAATAAAAGTTGCTTGCTGAGTGTGAGATCTATTATTGCTTATGGAGTACAAGTATGATACGTGGTGGCGAGGCTCTCGACTATGGTGGCCACGTTGACAAGTGGAATATTGGATCAGCTCGGCGCGTTAAATCTTGCAGAGGTTGGTCAATCCTTTTTAATTGTTTGACGTCTGTTTATTGTATTCCTTGGCACTTTTGATAGGTATTATGCTCATCCATTCTCATTCACAATGGGGCAACTTTGAAGGTGACTTAGCAACCAGAACTAAGGCTATGCTTTAGTTATCTGAGTTGGGCTCTAATAATACTAGGCAATTACAAGAGTCAGACAAGGATTAGTGTTGCGTCACTCATTATTTCATTATCCGATGATGTCACATTATATTATTGAGGTACTTGATGATCGCTCTCTCTCTGTCTCTCATTTAAGGTACTTCATGAATTATAGCCCTTTAAGCAATATTCCACCATAATCACAAACAAACTTATAAGTATGCTCTTGATCATGGTCGAGTAAATAGAGTAGATGGGTGCAAGAAAATAGTTTAAGCATTCGAGATATAATATTAAAGTGCAGCACAGTAGCCTGGAAGAGAATTAATAACGGTTGCGGTTCTTGCATTGCCGCAGTCCAAGTAGTTGCTTGTCTTGCAAGTGACTGTTATCATCTGGGCCATACTGAATTATTATTCTGCAGTGTACGTGATTGAGCCGCGGAGAATTCCATGATTGAGTAATTATTAGTAAGGATAAGTTTGGAAGAAAGAGAATACGACTTGAAAATATAATATAAATTGACTTGCAAATCTATTGAACAATCTCTCTGCGGTTGGAAGTCTGACAAGAAATTGGAGTGAGGAAACTGACTCAGACTTGCGCACAGCCACCATTGGAAAAAAAAAAAAGAACAATGCGGATATATACATGCCGATATCATATAAAAATATTGGTAATTTTGGCTCCAGCATCAAAATTTGTCGAAGCTTCTAAGTAGCATCGACAGAAATAAAACTAAGACGACACTTATTAGTTTTGTCCAAAGTAAATTGTAAGACGACGCTTCTAAGCATCATCGGAGGCCAAGAAGAAAAAGAAGTAGACGACGTTTAAACGCGTCGTCGGAATCCTACTCACTAAACCCCCCACTTAACACTAACTTTCTTCTTAAACTCCTTGAATACTAACATAAAACGACGCTTATAAGCGTCGCCGAAAGCCAAAGGCTTTAAGGCTTGGGCCAATGATGCTTAAAAGCATCGTTGGAATCCAATAAGGCTTGGGCCAATGATGCTTAAAAGCGTCGTCGGAATCCAATGAGGCTTGGGCCAATGATGCTTAAAAGCATCGTCGGAATCCAATAAGGCTTGGGCCAATGATGCTTAAAAGCATCGTCGGAATCCAATGGTAAAAGAGACTTAAAACAACGCACAACTGTGTCATTAGAGGCCAAGTACCCTATAAAATGCCCAGACCAAGGCAATGAAAACCCTAGTGCGGGTCAAAGAAAGAGAGGGGGAGAGAGGAGGAGGAAGTATGTATCCTCGGTGGCCCCATGCTCTGAAGATTATTGGAGGGATCGGTGTGGGGGAGCAGATCTGCCGCTCGAACCAGATCTGCCACTCTGAAGAGCCTTGCTTGGTGTATGTCTCCATCTCCACCCGGACTAGATCCGCCACCGTATTCTCCGGCGACATCACCATGAGCACCGACCCCATGCTTTGTTGATCTCCAGCCACCAAGGGAGCTTCGGGTGGTTCTCCGGTAGCTGCATCAGCATTGCCCGATCCAAAGCCCCTTGCGCCAGGCCGTGGAAGGAGGCGGATCCCGCACGACCGTGGGGCCGCAAGACCTCATGGCGGCTCTAGGATGGTGCAGAAGCGGCCACCGCCGATGCGAAAGCAAGAAGAGAAAATGGAATCAAAGGTGGAGGTTGGAGTTGAGGTTGGGGTTAGGGTTAGGGGATGCTTCCTATGTTATTTTTATTATAATTTGTAATTTGTATATATGCTTCCTGCATTATTCCTATTATAAAAGATAATTTGATAGAAGGAAAAGAAACCACATATAAATTAGGCATCCATTGTAATATACTTTCTATTGTAATTTGTAAATGAAACATTATGTAAATTGGGCATTTGTTGTTCTTCTTGTGTTAATTCCTTTTTTAATTTTGTTCTTTCTTTTTTACTTTCTGGGTTACCTATCTTGTACTATTAGAAGAAGTAGAATCAAAAAGAATTAGTAATGGAGAAGAAATTGGGCTTTTTTTCTTTAAATTAAGTTTGTTAAATTTATTTTCGATAGAGGTTAGGATATCTATTAATCTCTCCCGCTGGATCCCGATTTCTTTTTGCTCCCAGAAAAATTAATTAGGCTTTTTAAATATATTTTTTTAAAAATGACTCTAAAGCATCGTTAGAATAAGTATTGCCGATACTTAAAAATATCGGCAATAAGCATCCATTATTGCCGACATTTTTCAAAAGCATCGGCAAATAAAATTTCTACGCTAATATTGCTAATGTTTTTGCGACGCTTTAGAAAACGTCGGCAATAAAAAAACTGACGCTTATATGCATTAAACAGTGACTGTTGTTTGTCTCATGTCTGTGAGCATTAAACTTTCTATGTGGAAAGTGGCTCTACTTTCTTTTTCGCCCCTAAAATATAATGGATCTATCCGTAAATTCTATTTTGTCTGGCCATAGCAATACAGGCTATGGCCAGACAAAAATGTGTTGCTATTGCCAGACAAAAAATGTGCTTCCAGAAAAATGACACTGGCTTACACTTATTAAGCATGAATCCAACAACACTCAATCAGATTACCGACATCCACTGCATGATCTTGTTAATTCTAATGCATATATCCATGTGGTCTTGTCTACAAAACCAACCTTTGTTCTTTGGCCCAAAAAAACCAACCTTTGCTTGGCATATTGAGACTGTCCATCGCCTGTTCACTCATAGGGGAGACAGTGAGTGAGCATGGTAATGTACAGTATTATCGGGATATATATGGTGTAAAGATCCGTGCAGATATCTCTTTAAACAAACATTGGAAAAAATTTAGATATTTATATAGGATTAAAAATTTTAAACAGTACCTTTCAACTAACTTTTTTTTGGTGAGATAACGAGTTGTTAAATAAAGTAAATAAAATTTTTAATGAATGTATTGCTCTCCAACTTTGTAACACTGACACATAATCCAATTTATTTGAGCATGTCGCTCTTCTCTACTTGTGGACTCCTTGAGAGTGGGGCCCTTCCAACTTATTTCCTGAGTCTTAAAATTTTATTTTCTAAAATAACTGCCATATGTGGTACTTACTCTTTTTGTCCTTTTGAAAATTAGTTATATTATTTTTTATTTTTTTGAATATTTTTTAAATATTGAATTTTGCATAAATATCATTTCAAAAGTTATATTTGTCTGTATACCTTAATAAAATACTTGTTTTGCTATTTTACCTTTTTTTATCTTTATTTTTGCAAATGTACCCACATTATCTAACATCATTGAAAAATTAACGGTTTTAAATTAAAATGTTTAAAATACCTTTAATCGGTAGATGTGCAAAAGAAAATATTTATAAGACGATCATGATGAGAGACAAAAAAAAAGTAATTTTAAAATTCTATTTTATTTTTAATTAAAATAAATATAGTTTTTATTAACGGTGTTACAAGAACAGTTATATTAGGGGCATTTGTGCAAAAATAGTATTTTATGATGGTACATAAATAAATATAAGTTTTAAGAGGGTATTCATGTAAATTTAAATTTTTAGAAAGATATTTATACAAAAAAAATATTTTTTAATAATTCAATCTGCTTGTTCTTTTATCCGACGGGCACTTCATTCCTCTCCTGAATTAGATAAATTTTTTTCTTCCCTTGTTATCTTACTCCAATCATCATTATTTTTATTTATTTTGTTATTAAATTTTATTTGAAAAATATGCAGATATTGATATACTGTATTTTTATGATGCAATCTAAAATATTAAAAATATATGGGCTCATACTCCAAAAATGACTATCTCTACAAAACCAACCTAAAAAAATAATTATTTTTATTTTATTTAAACGGTACTTCTAGTTTAAATTTTATTTATATTTTTATAACATTTTTAAAAATTGCATGTCAAGCCTGACTGTGGAACGCCACGTATTAATGTTTGAAATGTTGCTAATCGTCGTGGGACAAGATGAAACACAGCTTTTAGTCTGCGATGAGCTTGAAAACATAAGCCTGCTCCGCTAAGCGGCCGAATGCATCCAGTGATCGACAGTCACGTACAAAATCTATGACGTGTGATTGCGAATCTACCAATCAATCTAACGTCTACATCGATACAACAGAACCGGACAAACTGTCTCGTAGATCTGATGTCGATCCACGGCAAGCACAAACTCAACTTCGCCCCCCTAAAGTTTTGGGCTGTAAAGCGGACTTCGGATACAGTGTGGAGCTCAAACCACAGATAATTCTAGGATCTCCAGTTATATATATAAACACTTTCTTTGTCCCATGGTATGAAAAAAAATTGGCACAACTTATAAAATTTATTGCTAGACATAAGATTAATTGTTAATTTTAAAATTATCAAACCAATATTTGTAGGTGTGATGGACTCTCGATGCACATACATATCGGGCACCTTGAATTACTGAAGATTTCCATCGAAAAATTAGTTTTCTTTTGCAACGATATCAACCATGATATAATGCTTTGATTTGAATTATGCTATATCAATGACAATAGGAAAAAATAAAGGCCATTATAATGCAAATTATTTTCTACCTTATAACTTTTCAAAGAGAATACTACTTTTCAAATTCAAATTTTATATATTCTATTTTTCTTAAAAGAGATGTATGATGTAAAGAGGATGTTTTCTTATCCAGTAAATAGTGAATGGACTGTTATTTTTTTCTTTATTATTTATGATTTTCTATTATTACTGCTATTCTACCAGTGCTGCTGCAATACTAAACATTTGAAATGGTACCTTTTAAGACAAATAATGATTTTTATAATCATTATAATGATTAATTATGGTTTTATTAAAATCTATTATTTATTGAGACTTTGCCCCCATGCGCATTGCATCCGTATACTAGGGTAGGTATGAGACCCTGATGTCTCATCTGTGCTGCAAAAGGACTGGAAATGATGCATATGGGCTCGCCACCCATATAATTAATTATAATGATTCATCTTGCAAGCCACCCGGGCCAAACCTAAGTCGTTTTGATATCACTCTGTTGCTATGTGCAGTGCTCAGACTAATTCATGCTCACCCCAACATCCTCAGTTCAACGTCCCCTTACTGAATGGATGCTGGTTTTCAATTCATTGGCCTTGTAGCATCACCTTCTTGAATAAGATTCTCATGATCATGTCTCAGAGAAGATATTTCTATAGCAAGCTTTGGTTTAAATATCTTTTGTTTCAGGACCTGATCCATTAAAATGGAAAGCCATTTGGCAAATTGATATGCCTTAGATGATAATCTAGCCCTTATCCATGTAGGTTATGGCTGCTGCATGAAATATTGGAGAAAATAGTGATGAAATTAGTTCTTACCAAAACAATTAATATAAGTCCTTTTTTTTTTAATATAGAAGTTAGAAAGATCCAGCAGAATTTTCATTGAGAAAATAAAAAAATTACATCAAAAAGGACTGCCCAAGGGCTGAGAGACAAACATTAAGGCAGAGTGATAAGAGAAAGATCCGAAAGGTCCAAGGATTATATGATTGGAAATGAATACTTACGAGTAAATAAAAACTGGGTATATGTTGAGAAATTCTTACACGGTGCATGCTCAAGGTGCTAAATTGTTGTCTAGAATAAGAGAAAAAAAAAAGTTTAAAAGTTGTTGAAATCCGAAAGAAAGAAGTATTCTGGTCTATTCCAATTGTCTGGAAACAAAGGGTTGGTAACGGGCGGCAAATTGTTAGCCCAATAAGAATATGACCCAGAAAATACGCCACGTACGCTTAATTCAAATAGCCCAGGTTTGGACTAGTCTATCTTTGATGGGCCACAAGAACGTCGTCCATACGCATGGGGGCCTGCACACACATGCAAAAGATACATGCACATAAGGTGATCACTAGATTCAAAAAAAAAAGGTCATTTAAAAAGATTATAATACTATTCCATGATTACTACTGAGTGTTTTTTTCAATGTTATTATTAAGATATTGTCCTTGTTGTTTATCAAACTTCATCCAACTTTCCTTTATGAAATAAAAATAATCCATGTCCATTTATCCATCAGTGCGTCCTCCTTTATTACTAACACATGAGATTTTTGACCTACTAATTAGGCTTAAGCAAGCTGAAAATACCTTTCCAAGTTTAATCATCATTTTGATACCACTTATTTGCATATGAAAACTAGGCGTAAGATGTTTACAGAGTCTTGTGGCATTTACAGAAGGCACTAGTGAAGCTAATGCAGTTAATAAATTGGTATACGAATTAAGATGTTGCTTTGTTATACCATGGTTATTTGTTTGTACCATAACATAAAATAGTGATATGGTAGTTGCAAAAATACTCTATGTGCAAATGTAGTGTAGTTTGATTCTAGTAATCACATACTTTAAAATAATATACCATGAAATAATATTATAAACTATGTAATAAGTAAATAATTTCATTATAAATGTTATATATAGACAACTTTATGATGAGAGCACAAAAGTACGATCTACACATCACTTAAATTAGTATTATTGCTAACAAATAATAATAAAAATGCTGTATTAATTTTATATTTTTATTTAGCACAGATCAGAGTTTAAATGCGCATTCGGTATAAATTGGGATAATAGATGACCCCAAGCCTGATCACGCTGGAGCACATTTGCACTCGAGCAGTGCATGTCTACATCCGTCCACTTCATATTTCTTCCCCCACCAGCATGTCATCTGAATCCCAGCCGCCTGTTTGTAATTCTCCCACTCCCTCCGTGCGTTCACAGCATCTCCGAGGGCCTGCACATCTTGACTTCATCCCGCGATACATCACAACATCGCGGGCATCTCCGCGTCCGCATCCAACGCATCCAGATTAGCTCCCTCCGGCTTCATCCGTCCACAATCTCCCAGCATAGCGCCCATCAAGCCATGATCGGCTCCTCCCAGCGATCCCACGGCATCCTCCCGTCAATACCGCGGCCAGCCCCTCCTCCGCGATCCATCCCAGCAACTTCTTCCATTTCCAGCACCCGTTTCACAATGCATCTCAGCCTCCCATCTCATCTTCTTCCGTCCGCACGTCAACCTCCCGGAATCCCAGCGGCCAGCTCCATTGATCCGGCCATCTGCAATCAATCCGGCGCCCCAGCAATCACGCGTCCCCCTTCGGATTTGAGACGTCCCCAGCCGGTCTGTGCGCTCCTCCCATCGATCACGGGAGACCCCATCTCCATCCCGTGATCAACGTTCCCAGCGTCCGCCCTCTCCTTCCTCCCATGGATCACACCATCATCCCGGACGGTCCAGCCTCCTCTGCATCCAAGCACCCACGGCGCTCTTCATCCGAATCCACCTCCCGATCCCGCATCCGTTCCGAATAAGTGATCCCGCGCACGATCCTAGGCGCCCGTTTCTCCTCCTCTCTATGTGCAATCAAGGGATCCATGGCTGGCTTCAAGGCTCTGGTGATCTATAAAAGGGGAGGAGAAGGAACGGAAAAAAAAGGTCCTCAGTTGGGGGTTGGGGCCAAGAAACAGGGGAGGTGGTCGGCTGGTTCAAAAGGGGGGAAGGAAGTGCTCTGTTGGGGCCAAGAAACAGGGGAGGAAGAGAGGTGGGTGGAGGTGATCGGTTGGGCCAAAGAAATAGGGGAGGAGCGATCGGTTTGGGAGAGAAGAGAGAAAGAAAAAGAAAAGAAACAGAGCTATGGTTTGAAAAGAAAGAATAAAAAAATAGGGGAGGAGAAGAAAAGGAAAGTTTTGTGGTTTTTTTTCTTTTGTTTTTATGTTTTATTTTGTAGGAGGAAGCATTAGGCTTCCGATCTTCATTTTATTTTTGTAATCAATTTATTTTTATCAAATCTATCATATCTCTTTCATGCAATCCTTATTTTAGGTTCAGTTTAATTTCTGCTTTTTATGCAATCTTTTAATTTTCTTTTATGCAATTTATGTTCCAGACTTCAACCTTCTTAGCTTCCATCCATTTTCTATGCCAAAGCTTTTCTTTGATTAGTTAAATATATAAATGCTTTCCGAATCTAAGTACATGTCTTTTAGTTAATTTCAATTAGAAAACATTCTCTGGTAGACCAGAGAATCATTCAACATCCCCGACGTAATGCTTTTCTTTTGTTATTCAAAAATCGATTTTGAATCCGAGTGAATGTTTTAATTTTTACGCAACTCCAATCGCCTCCCTGTGGATCGACCTCTTACGACCACTATTCTTCAAGTAGAAAAGGTAAGAGTATAATTAATTTAAGCTTTGTTTGTCGGTTCTAACAATGATCTGTTTAGCGTATTTTCACGTAAACAGAAATCGGACAACAAAATTTTGGCGTCGTTGCCGGAAAGGCAAATCGAGAAACAAGAACGATCACGAAGATCAAATCAAATTTTGGATGCCCGAAGTGAATGCACTCCGGTAGTAAGTTTTTTTATTAATTTTTCTTATTTTGATTATTTTTAGTTAATAATTTTGTAGTTATTAAAT
>JAOXJJ010000775.1:389806-415055 GCA_025769935.1 Phoenix roebelenii
ACTACATTCTTGACTTGTTAGCAGATAGATGGGGTGTAATGAAACTTGAGTTAGAGTCTGTTTAAATATGATAGCAATAAGTCTCTATTATCCTTGCAATTCTAGTTTCATACAGTAATACTTGTTTAAATTTCAAGTTATAAATTGGAAATCCCTGACTCATGAAGTTTGTGGATAACTTCACTGCAAACCCTCACGAGACAACACTCGTCCACTAGGATAACCTACGGGTTTAAAGGCTTGTTGCACGTGCTAAGTGCAATCATGATTCCCTATGAAAATGGGCACAAATCTTAGTTTTGTGTAATAAAAAAAAAAGTCATAAGTTAGACTACATCTTTTGTACTCTTATTCTATTATATGCTTGTTAATTGCTAGAGACTAGCAATAAGCTAGCTGGAGGGTGTGATGAGAGCATAAAAGTACGATCTACGCATCACTTAAATTAGTATTATTGCTAACAAATAATGATAAAAGTGTTGTATTAATTTTATATTTTTATTTGGTACAGATCAGAGTTTAAATACGCATTTGGTACAAATTGGGATAATGCATGACCCCAAGCCTGATCACGCTGGAGCACATTTGCACTCGAGCAGCGCATGTCTACACCCGTCCACTTCATCGCAGCTTCATTCTTCCGTGAAGCATCCTCCGTTTTCAAATTTCTTCCCCCACCAGCACGTCATCTGAATCCCAGCCGTCCGTTTGTAATTCTCCCACTCCATTCGTGCTTTCACAGCATCTCCCAGGGCTTGCACATCCTGACTTCATCCCGCGATACATCACAACATCGCGAGCATCTCCGCGTCCGCATCCAGCGCATCCAGATCAGCTCCCTCCGGCTTCATCCGTCCGCAATCTTGCAGCATAGCACCTATCAAGCCATGATCGGCTCCTCCCAGCGATCTCACGACGTCCTCCCGTCGATCCTGCGGCCAGCCCCTCCTCCGCGATCCATCCCAGCAACTTCTTCCATTTCCAGCACCTGTTTCACAACGCATCTTAGCCTCCTATCTCATCTTCTTCCATCCGCACGTCAACCTTCCGGAATCCCAGTGGCCAGCTCCATTGATCTGGCCATCTGCAATCAATCCGGCGCCCCAACAATCATGGGTCCCCCTTCAGGATTCGAGACGTCCCCAGCCGGTCCGTGCGTTCCTCCCATCGATCACGGGAGACCCCAGCTCCATCCCGTGATCAACGTTCCCAGCGTCCGCCCTCTCCTTCCTCCCACGGATCACGCCATCATCCCGGACGGTTCAGCCTCCTCCGCATCCAAGCACCTGCGACGCTCTTCATCTGGATCCACCTCCCGAGATCCCGCATCCGTTCCGAAGAAGTGATCCCGCGCACGATCCCATGTGCCCATTCCTCCTCTCTATGCGCAATAAAGAGATCCATGGCTGGCTTCAAGGCTCTGGTGATCTATAAAAGGGGAGGAGAAGGAACAGAAAAAAAGGTCCTCGGTTGGGGGTTGGGGCCAAGAAACAGGGGAGGTGGTCGGCTGGTTCAAAAGGGGGGAAGGGAGTGCTCCGTTGGGGCCAAGAAACAGGGGAGGAAGAGGTGGGTGGAGGTGCTCGGTTGGGCCAAAGAAATAGGGGAGGAGCATTTGGTTTGGGAGAGAAGAGAGAAAGAAAAAAAAAGAAACAGAGCATGGCGTTGTTTTGATTTGAAAAGAAAGAATAAAAAATAGGGGAGGAGAAGAAAATGTGAGTTTTGTGGTTTTTCTTCTTTTGTTTTTATGTTTTATTTTGTAGAAGGAGGAAGCATTAGGCTTCCAATCTTCATTTTATTTTTATAATCAATTTATTTTTATCAAATCTATCATTTCTCTTTCATGCAATCCTTATTTTAGGTTCAGTTTAATTTTCACTTTTTATGCAATCTTTTAATTTTCTTTTATGCAATTTATGTTTCAGGCTTCAATCTTCTTAGCTTCCATCTATTTTCTATGTCAAAGCTTTTCTTTGATTAGTTAAATATATAAATGCTTTCCGAATCTAAGTACCTGCCTTTTAGTTAATTTCAATTAGAAAACATTCTCTAGTAGACCAGAGAATCGTTCAACATCCCCGACGTAATATTTTTCTTTTGTTATTCAAAAATCAATTTTGAATCCGAATGAATGTTTTAATTTTTATACAACTCCAATCGCCTCCATATGGATCAACCTCTTACGACTACTATTCTTCGAGTAGAAAAGATAAGAGTATAATTAATTTAAGCTTTGTTTGTCGGTTCTAGCAATGATCTGTTTAGCGTATTTTCAGGTAAACAGGAATCAAACAACACTTTATATGTCAATATACATATTAGTGTTATCCTGGAAAAATATATATACATATTAGTGATGTACTGGAAATGAGTCGAAATAGTAGGTATACTATGGTTTCTATCATAATTATAGATAAAAAGTAATCGTATTATAATGGCCCCTCCATTGAAACCTAGAACAGTAATAATAGTATTATTTATCTCAAAAAGCAACTTTCAAATCTCAATAACAACTATGGTAATGTTGTTACATTGGAAAATATAGGTAATAATAAAAAATAACAGTATTATTTTTTTATTTATTCTTATTTTAAAACAGTATATTTTTTGGATTGTACATTTATTTTTGGAGGAATTTTTAAGAAAAAATTTTGAAATTTGAAGTAACTACTATTTTGTTATAAAGAAAGTAGGGGCAAAAAGTGGTCACTATTTGTGTTATAGTGATCCTGATAGACTTTTTAGATTACATTTGCTATCATGGAGATTTTAAAAATTGGATGATTCAGTCTTATAGTTTGTATTTCCAAATGTAGATGCTGATACTGGAAGTTGGTACCTTAAGTTTATAATCAGTATGTTAAATATATATTTGATGACTTACTTTTTACTTGAAGTCACAATCCATTCAAATGATTAAAATAGTGCTTATATTGTCCCCAAGACTACAGATTGTGAGATTTTATATATTTTATATGACCATATATGGGCGTATCATGTACCTAGCGTGTACGGTAGATTCCGGATGTGATATAAACCATGTAGTTATTGAAAACAACTTAGATGTGTGCGATCAAAATAAGCAAAATAACCGGTGAGATATTCCTGCCAAAAGGAATAGCAAAATCACAATCCCGGCGTACAAGGAGGATGAGAACTCGGTTGTCATGTCTTGCGTTCCGAAGGCCAGGCCAAGGGGAAGTATTTTAAGCATGATCATTAGTGCAATGCAAGGGATTGGCTGGTGTTTCGTATCATGGAAAGTTTTTAGGGCATGTATTAGCGCATGCTCATTTGGTTTATTAAAAAAAATTTATTAAAATATTTTTTAAAAAATTTGATGTTTAAAAAAATAGTTTTTATATTTGGCCGATAGAAATAGCACATTTCAAAATAGTTTATGTTTAGTTAATCATTTATTTTTTTAGAAAAATTATATCAGATGCATTTTATGCCCTTAAAAAAATTATATCATTTTATTTAAAAACTTAAGAATACTTTTTGAAAAAAAAAAACCTAATTTTCAGCTGGTAAAATTAGACTTTTTTCCACATAGATATTTTTTTCTATAAAATATGAAAATCTTATTTCTATGAAAAAAATTATTTTTATGTTCCTCTCCTTCAAAAATTTCAACCAAATAAAAATATTTCTTTTTTTTTTCAGTTGATTGTACTTTTTTTGTTTTGTTTTTTGTGAACCAAACGTGTCTCCAAAGTATTCTAGACCCATAAAATGATCCCTTGCATCCAACCATACCGGCACATATTAGACTACTTCCCGCTAGTTGCACCCGTACTCTTGTGCCACATGGCACAAGAAATCTTTTTGTGTACACGAAACATACTCTCTGAATCATTCTCGATCATGTACCCATGTGATGTTAGGCCACGCCATTAGACATGCTGTTATTTTTAAGGCAATTGGATTAAATTGCACTCTTCTTGAGCAAAAGAGAATCTTTATCTCAAGATCACATAGGAGCAGTAGGCACATTGAGGCTGATTTCCACATGTCATGAAAAAATACAATCAAGAAATAATAATGCCACAAACTTTTTTCCCTCTTTATGTAATAAAATGGAATAAAATTTCACTATTTAGAATAATGGGATTATAATAAATCTTCTCTAGTTCAACTAGAGGCTGCACTTCCACAATAAGAATATTCATCACCAATAAGACGAATTTCAACAATAAACAACAAAATAGAGGATGAATTTCACCAAATATTTTTTTTTTGGTCGAAACGGCATTTCAATTCCAATAAATCAAGTTTGAGTACATCCTGCCAAATCAAAGGAAAGTAAACAAAGCAACAGGTGGGGAACACCCCCAAACTCGTCCAGATGATGTCCCCATAATGACGTGCCACGTATGAGGCTACCCAGTCCGTAGTTTTGTTCACCTCACGAAACACATGACCAATCTGGACAGCAAACATCTCCTGAACCAATCTGCGAATCTTCCAAATCAATGGATGACCGTCACCATACCTATCTACTCTGAATCCACTCAATCACCGTAGCAGAGTCTCCCTCAATACACAATCTGTCGGTATCCAGCACACATCTCACATACCGGATGCCCTCCCAAGTAGCCCGTTATAGACTCCTCGAGATCCGGACAGACCTCGCAGAACTGGGTCATCCTCACCCCCCGTCTAACCAACACACTCCTGATCGGAAGGCAACCCTAGGCTACCTTCCAAAGGAAGAGCGCTACACGAGGATGCACCCTCAACCTCCATATCCAACCCGCATCGATCTATCTATCTGGCACCCTACTAATCCAAGAATGAAGATTTCTGGCACGGACTCTCGACCTACCCGTCGGCTTCCAAATCAATCTGTCTGGCACCTCCCGTGTCGGAACCAGCAACGCCATAACCCTATTGATGCTTGAAATAATCAATAGAGAAAGATTTTCAAAGATTCAAACCATTCAACTTGTAGCTCTCAATATCGACAATAACATACTAAATTTCAGCCAAATTTAAATGAAATTAATCATCCGACAAAGTAGTATCTTTTTCTTTCTGTTCTTCTTTTTCAATTTTTTTTTGCTATGTTTCCACACTTTATTGTTCAGTTTTCCCATGCATATCACACTCCCAAGCCAAATGGTTTCAAAAAGAAACTGCCACATCCCGAACCCAATGATATAATGTGCTTGGATCTCGAATGAAATGCTGGATTCTTTGAGAGATGGATAGCACTTTGAATGTTACAATAAAACATGTGTTTCTCTTGTTCTAGGTAGGGCTGTTAATGAGCCAAGCTGCTCGGGCTCGGCTCGGTAAAAGCCCGGCTCGTTAGTTAAACGAGCCCGAGCCCAATATGAGGCTCGTTTACACCCAAGCCCGAGCCCAGCCCAAACGAGCTCTAGTCTCCCACTGAAAAATCTTATTTCAGCACCATAATTCATAAAAATTTGACCACATAGAGAAAAATAGTCTGTTATCGAGCCCGAGCCCGAGCCCTATTACGAGCCCGTACTTGAGCTCGTTCTGGAGCTTGTAATTGAAATAAGCTTTACGAGCTCAAGCCCGAGCCTTTTCTTTGTCAGGCGAGCCCGAGCTCGAGCCCAATATAGAGCTCGTTACCGAGCCCGAGCCCGAGCCTGAGCCCGAACTTTTGCGAAACGAGCCGAGCCAAGCTCTCCCAGGCTCGGGCTCGACTTGGCTCGTTAACAGCCCTAGTTCTAGGCACAACTCTTGTATGAAATTTTTTATCCACAAAAATTCTTTGTAAGCTTCTGTAACTGCAGTATACTTAGCCTCAGTAGTGGGCAAAGCAACATATTTTTGTAACTTAGATTGACATAATGCTGCTCCCCTTGAAAAAGTCATCAAGTGCCCCGATGTGAAATTTTTAGAATCTATATCACTAGCTATGTCTACATCTGTATACCTATCCAATATAGGTTTACCATTACCAAAACATAAACAGGCTCTAGAAATGCCTTTGAGATACTTGAAAATCCAATATTCCTTACTAGGATTAGAAAGAAACCGACTTGAAACACCAATTATATGAGCAATATCCGACTTTGTGCAAACCATTTACATAAACAATATCTAACCTTGTGCATACTATTTACATGAGCAATATCTGACCTTGTGCAAATCATGGTGTACACCAAACTGCCAACTACAAATACATAAGAAATCTGCTTTATCTCTTTTTTATCTTTCTGACTTGTAGGATACTACTTGTAACTTAACTTGAAGTGACATGCAAGTGGAGAGCAAATTAGTTTGGACTAGCTTATGTTGAACCTTTATAACATTTTTTTATTATATCTCGCTTTAAATAACTAAAGCTTTCAATTCTTCCTACCATGAGTAATTCTTATGCCAAGGATTTGTTTTGCCGATCCCAAGTCCATTATGGCAAAAAACTTGCTTAGCTCTCCTTTTCAATCTTCTTAGTATCACGGCCACAATCAACATGTCATCCACATCAAGCAATAAAATAATAAAATCTTCATAAGGAAATCTCTTTATAAACACACAATGATCAGAAGTGGTTTGCTATACCCATAGTCTATCATAAAGAAATCAAATTTTTTATACTACTGCCAAGGTGTTTGCTTAAGCCCATAGAAGCTTTTCTTTAATCTGCACACAAGATGCTCTTTGCCTTTAACTATGAACCCCTCTAACGGCTCTATATAAATTTTCTTCTTTAAGTCACTATGAAAGAAGGCAATTTTCACATCAAACTGTTCAATCTCCAAATTAATGCTTGTAGATAAACTGAGAATAACTTGGATTGAAGATATCTTGACCGCAAGTGAGAAAATCTTTTGAAAGTCAATACTATTTTTCTGACAAAATTCTTTAACAACCAGTCGTGCCTTGTACCTTAGCTATGAGCTCTTCTCTTCAGTCTTCAACCTAAACACCCACTTATTTTTGAGTGCTCTCTTATCTTTACGTAGTTCCATAAACTCAAATATACGGTTGTCATTCAAGAATTTTATCTCCTCCTGCATAGCTTCTAACCACTCTCTTGGCAGTGATCATTACATACTCATGAGAAGAATATCTCCAGAAAGGTCGGTGCTCTCTAGAAGATTTTCTCAACTGAGATTGAACTGGTGGTTCTGGAGGGGCTTGCTCAACATACTCATTTGGCATATCATTGTTAGGTGTGAGCTCATCAACTGTATTACTATCATTTTTCTGTACATCTTTCCTATTGTCATCATCCATCATGGTTGGAGGCACTAGACCTAGATCAACATAATTTTTAGTAACAGACTTCGGCTTCTCAACCTTTTCAAAATCAATAGTCTGATCTTCTAAAAACACATCTCTGCTTGTGATAACTTTTTATCAACTGGATCTCATAGTGTAACCAAACTCTTCATGTGCATAACCTAGGAAGATATACTATTTAGACTTGTCATCAAGCTTAGATCTTTCATCTTTAGAAATATAAATAAATATCCTACAATCAAGCACTCTTAAGTGATCATATAATACATTTTTCTCAATCCACACTCTTTCTAGCATATCACTTTAAGAAGAACTGAAGGAGAAAAATTGATCAAATCCACTGTAGTTCTCATTGCTTCATCCCAAAATGATTTAGACAATTTAGCATGAGAGAGCATACACCAAATTCTTTCACAAATAGCATGGTTCATTCTCTTAGCAACTCTATTATGTTGAAGTGTCTTAGGAACGGTTTTTTCAAGCCTCATGCTATGATCTCGACAATAGTTTTCAAATGGACCTCTATATTCACTACTATTATCTGCTCGAATACAATTCAATTGTCTTTCCATTTCTCTTCCAACACTAGCACGAAAATGCTTGAATACATCGAGCACCTAGTCTTTAAATTTCAAAGCAAAGGCCCATACCTTTCTAGAATGGTCATCAATAAACGTAATAAAATATAAAGCACCACCAAAAATTCTAGCATCCATAGTATAAACATCGATGTAAATTAAGTCTAATACATATGATCATTTATATGGAGAAGACTTATGAAATGTAACTCTATGTTGTATGCTAGCTAAACAATAAGTGCAAATCTGTAGGGGCGTACCTTTTATAGAAAGAAATTTCCATTTGGCAAACATGTTAAGTTCCTCTTTGCTCATATGTCTAAGCCGATTATGCCATAATTCAGTGGAGTCTTCAACTGTATTTACCTCTCCTCTTGCACAATTTTACTTATATCATGTAAAGTGTGCTTGATTTCTTTCCTTTTACTACCACTAGAGAACTTTTGGTGAGCTTCTGTTTTTCTTCACCAAAGTAGTTGTGGTAACCTTTATCATCAAATACTCTAGTAGAGATCAAGTGTAGGCAGATATTTGGAATATATCTCACATTTTTCAGCAATAGTTGACACCCAATGCTGTTTTCCAAGCAAACATCTCTCATGCCCACAATCTTAGTTACTCCATCATTTCTTATCCTAATATTGCCAAGATCACCACTAGTGTAGGGTGCAAAGAAGTCATGCCGAGGAGTAACATAGATAGGCACCTAAGTCAACAATCCAAGTACAATCCTGGTACATAAGGTTTACACAACTATTATCATAATTAATAACAACATCACTATTAGATGGAACTGTTGTCTTTTACCATTTCTAATATTTTCACACCATTAAGAGTTGAATTACTAAGTGATACAACCAAGGTTTCCCAACTGTCACGCAAGAAGCTGAGCAACAATAATGCTTGCAACCCATCATTTAGCATTACTTTCATAATAGTTAGTTGATTTATCATATCCTGAAATCTACTCAAATGCTCGGCCACTGAAATTTTTTCCTTTATACTTCATATTCATAAGCTTTCTGATCATGAATGTCTTATTCTGTGCAACCTTCCGCTCATAAAGACTCTAATTTTTTCCATAAATTATGGGCATTAGTCTCCATGGCAACATGATGAAAAACGCTATCATCTATCCACTGTCTGATTAATCCAATTGTCTTCTTGTTCATTTTCTTCCACTCTTGCTAAGTTTAGTCCCTTGATTTAGTACTATCTCCTTCAATAGGATCATACAATTTTTTGTAAAATAGTAAATCTTCCATTTGGGGCTTCCAAATTGAATAATTAGAATATGTAAGTTTAATCATACTGTCGCCTCAATGTTCTTCTATTTAATCAACACAAGAACATTCTACCACTAGAAATCTAGCTCTGATACCCCTTTAATGGAAAAATCCAATAAAAGAACAATGATGCCACAAACTTCTTTTTCTCTCTTTGTGCAACTAGATGGGATCTCACTATAATTCACAAGGCAACAATAATCTCTACAATCTATACAGATAATTAGCAAGCAAAATCATCAAGCGATCTACAAATAAGAGGCAACACAATGGTGATCGATTGTATCCGGAATGCTGAGCAATAGGGCGACGGCCATCCTCTCCTTGGAGATATTTAACGGATGACAAAAGACTGTGATTCCTTTTAGGCCACTCATACATATCAGAAGGTGAATAGGGCGGCATATTGGGTTACCTCCTTTACTTTCCATCATTCCGAAGAGGTCTCATGGACATTGCCTGATACTATACCCCATCTTTATGCCACGTTATTTTTTATTATACTAAAAAAAAACTGCCATGTTATTTTTTATTATGATTATTTTTAAATGATGCGGTCCCACGTGAGTAGGGACCACACCAACAAAATATTCGGAGTCCTCTCAAGAAATTTTAATATTTACGTTTAGACATGTTAGGCTCTTGCCGGGAGACGAATACTGCTCATTAAACCAGAGGAGGTATACCTAGTATTAAAAAGAAAGCCTAATATACCAGTCTAGTGTGAGTTTGTTAGCGTTGAGATGACTTTATAATCTTTGATGTGACCAAAATTTACCAGTCTTGCGTGCACAACAGCACAACTTTCTTGGCCCACACATTTAGTAGCACTACCAAGTACCAACGGTACATTATAAATTAAAAGAAAAATTCTGCAAAGCAGTGTTGTTTTTTGTTTTTTGTTTTTTTTGTGCGTGGGTGCGTGTGTTTTGCTTTAGATAAAAAAGATTTCTGAGCAACACAGTCATGCAAGTTTTTTTCACTTTTGTGAACCAAAAACACAGCCCAAGATATTGGACCTTTTCTTGCACACCATAGGCTGCCATAAACTTTTCTAGAAACAAATTTGAATGATTAGATGAAGGACCATTCTCTTCTCCTTGTCTAGATGGTAGAGAACAATCAGGTTGCTTGCAGCTGCTTGGTTCATAACAGTGGACAAATAGGGTGAAATTGTTAATGATAATGAATTTTTTGTATATTAATCCTTAAAATCTTCTTAGTTTGCATATATTAGCTAATTGTTAAATGGTGCAAACTAATCCGTAAGAAAATATAATCAGTTGAATATAGACTTCTGCCAACTATTTGACCACAATTGGAGAGCTGAAGGAGATTCCTTTCGCAAAATGCTTGTTATGAAATTTTAGTGATCATATAATTTTGGAAATTATCCTCTTATAATGTTTTTCTTTTTGGTAATAATCCACTTTCCAATGTCCTAGTCAAGGAGACGTTAAAGGAATGGAAAGTCTGATCAACTTTGGCGAGCTTTCAAGAGGGAAAATTCCATGAAATACTCTCAAGCCTGTCTTCACATATTAAAGTACTTTTTTTCACTAGAAACTGTCAAATTTGCCGAGGGCATATGTAATTATCAGAAAGTGAAGCTATAGTTTTATGCAATTCCAAGAAAGAATTGCACGGTTTCTAAACGTCAACAATCCCACCTAATTCTAAACGTCAGCGGAAGCTGGTCAATAAATGGCAGCATCCAAGAAAGAATCCGGGCGCCAGCAGCCTCTCATGTTGCTTTTGTACCTGTAAGCCTTTGACAACAAAGTCCGACCCAAATTAGATTATGTCACTAGCACCCCAAGATTCTCAAGCCCCACATCTTGGAGGACCTCACAGCCTTCTCAACCAAGTTTCAACTGCCAACCTATTGCTACTTGAATATCAAACAAGCTTGCCTGCCCCAGGGCTGGACCACAGTCTATTGGTCACCAATGCAGCCACCTTTAGATGATAATAACAAAACTAAAGCATGGAAGGTTACATATATCAGGAAGAGAGCACATGAAATAACCTGTACATTCAAACTGAAGATCCGGCAGATTCTCTAAACCACATATACCAGAAGTTATGAGAACTAGGAAAGAAGCTACTAAAGGTAAACAAAAATTGAAGACAAACCAAATGGAATTCCTGCCAAGGTGGGTGCAATCAAAAGCCAAGTCATGCAACATTGTTTGTGAGCTAAAACTGAGAGGACAGACATATTTACAATCAAGAGCTCTAGTTGCCCCGTTTTCTCTTCCTCTTTTCTTTTTCTAATACATTCTCTGCTGAAATGATACATACAACCAGTTGTAGAAGGTTTAAAGACATAAGCAAGCCTTACCAATAACCAACTAATAGGAAACAAGTAGAAAGAATTTTAGCCCCAGATGCAACATAGAAAATTATGAAAGAATATGTAAATCATGCACAAAAAAAGGAGGAAATTTTTCTGGTTTTGAATTTCGCAAGGTCAGCATTGCCTTCTTATTTCATCTATGCTCATTTTTCAGCTGCAATGATCCATCTTTCTGCAGATTCAAGCTAAGGTTGCTAAACCGCTCACGTGAATACTGCCGAGATGCCTTTCTCCAATCAGTTCCTGCCTTCATCATTGTTGCAAACTCCTCGTAGCTTATTCTCCCGTCCTAAGATAGAAGACCAATATCACATTTTGTTAAAATCAAGGGATACACATTATGAGGTTTCTATTTGATCCATCGTTGGGTCCCTAATTTGAGAGGGTTTCCCCGATGTCTTGCTCTTTCTTAAATTATTTTTTAAAAAAATAAAAAGAGGAAAAGACGGAAGCTATTAACATGAATGAATGAAAGAGGACTCATTAAGCTAATCCATGCAACAAGGTTTGTTGATTATAATTATATTGTATGATTATTTAATACTAATGTGTAGACCTTTGTGATCGAGGTGATCTTTAGACTTCAGAAAAGAAGCTTTTCGGTATAGCAAGTTAAGTGGCATGGAAAGCAAAGTTAGAAATAGGACATTCTTAAGAAGCATTCAAGAATCAAGATAATCACTGACCTTGTCTGTGTCTACATCATGGATAATTGCATTCATAACTTCCTCAGAGTTTGGACCCAAGTCATCAGCCAAGGAGTCTCTAAGCTCTTCAATTTCTATATACCCACTCCTATTCTTATCAAAGTATGCAAAAGCTTTGTGCAGGTGCTCATCATTTCCAATCTTCCTTATGTGAATCGACACAGCAACAAATTCTCCGTAGTCCAGGGTCCCGTTCCCATCAACATCCGCCTGCAACAGCATCATAAGCCGGTGCTTCAAATTCAACCAACAAATAGTTTCACAAGCTTTATTCTCAAAAAAATAGTTTCTCAAAAAAATAGTATCACAAACTAATGCAGCTAGCAAAGCAAATATCGAGCAATGCTGAAGTAATGCAACAACCTCTGCCTTCATGACACTCAAAAGGCGGTACGATAGACAGATGATTCAGATCAATTAAATTCACATTCAGAACAGGATATTAGTAGCACGTATGTACTCCATTAGTGCAGCAAGTTGTCCAGATATTAAGAGAACTATAAAACACAGCCACATATTAGTTATTCAGTGGCAGGTAGATCACAAGACAATACTTTTCTTTTAAACATAAAAGACATATGTCCGTTCTGCCAAAATGGTTCTAGTTCCAATCACAAGAATTGGAATCCTTGCTAGGTGTTGGTGGTTCAGTCAGTCCTACTCCACTAACATGGGAAATGAAAAAAATAAATAATCAAATAAAACATGTTTCTAAAAGTCACCAGTTCTGGATAAGACATTTTTCTCTCTCTTTTTTTTTTTCAACTCCATTGCATAACTCATCCAACTTGCAGACCATCAGTAGTTCAGCCAAGATGAGAAATAGAAAATCTTAAATTAAATACTGTGAAAAATAATCATGCCATAATAGCAAAGTTATTGTGAAAAGATTCATGTGAGAAGCTATATCATAAGCACATTGTATATATGGATGCATGTGTTTATGTTCAGTTGTCTGGACTTGTAAGCATGTCTGTTATTGCTAGAAGATAAAACAAGCGCCACTTATTAAAGAAAAGTGAGCATGAAAAGTGAATGTTAATAACTTAAGATACTCGGCAATATCTTTTGATACTATGTTCCTTATGACTGGATACTAAAATCTGATACGGACTCCAAATATCAACACAAGCAAGACAATGGAAGGATACAAGCAGTATGAACAAAAAAGGAGGACAAAAAGAAGACAATAAGGTCAACTACTTACAGCTTCCATTAATATCTGAGCATCTGAATCAGCAATTTGATGTCCAAGCTTGTGGAGACCAAATTTCAGCTCTTCAAATGTTATTTTACCATTGTTGTTTATGTCCATCTTTTGAAACATATCCTTTATGTCAGCTACTTCCTCTACAGATAAATGCTCAGCCACTACCTGCAATGGTGAAGGTCCCAAACATGTCAACAGTTGTCATTTTGAATGTGAGCATGAAGAATAGTCACCTATAATAACACATCTAGAATTTTGACATCACATAAAAAAAACTCCTTTTCTCCTTTTATTACTTTAGAATAATGGTGGGGGCACCAGCAATCATTTCAAAGAAATGACTGAATAATTACCCAAGTCAGGCACTTGGGAAAACATCACACAAGTTTTGCACCTGGAAACTCCATTTGAAGGAGCAATACAACCTCTCCTCAAAAGCCAATTTATCACATATCATGATGACGAGCATAGATGATATGCAAAACCCAAAATCGAACAAAATGTTGACAAGTTAACAGCTGCAACGAGTCAAATCTTACCCTAAGAGCTTTCTTTTTGAACTTGTTCATCACAGAGAATTGCTGGAGTCTCGCTCGAACAGTTTCACCTAGATTAACATTCGGAGCCTTACTGGCATTCTGCAACCAAGGATGATCTGCAATTGCAAATGCCAGGAAATGTCTTGAGTATGCCTAGAATATATGCCTTTGGAAGTAACTCATAAAGAATAACATCGAACCTAATATGGTAAATTTAGCATTAGGCTATTATCCAATAGATCGTGATATGAGATATCAGATACATTATAAACACGTTTACTTCCATTCGGATGAGAAATCACATCCAATTGATAACTAGACATAGAAAATGGTAAACTCACCCTGCATTTAGTGAGTATTGATTCCCTCTTAATTTTCTTCTATAGAAAACCAAATCAAAATATATTATCATCAAAGTTAAATACTGCAGACACATTTTTTTTCATGAATCTTTGTTTAATATAAATACCACACCAAAATACCTAGAAGATTTTGTCATATTATATTGATATTAAAAAAAAAATGTGCAGATTACAGGACACTAGACATTACCAAGAACTGCTTGAGCTGTTAACCTCCGCTTAGCATCTGGATCAAGCATCCGCTTGACAAGATCTTTAGCATTGTCAGAAACTTTCGGCCATGGTTCTCTTTTAAAATCTACAGCAGAGCGGATGATTGCCTGCGCTACTCCCTGTTCAGTTTCTGCATTGTAACAAGAAACCTTGGATGATTCTTACAAACACTTAAATGCAGATCCAACCTCAATTTTGATATTCAGTAAATCATACTTATGATCTGTAAAGCAGATAGTCACAAATTAAAATTCAGTAACATGTCAGCTAATCTATTATCTTTTCTCATATAGTACATGTCATCATTCACAGCATTTTGTCCTTCCATTAAGGAGAAAAGAATTACCTGCCCAAAATGGTGGTACACCACAAAGGAGGATGTAAAGGATCACTCCTGCACTCCAAACATCAATCTCTGGGCCATAATTTCGTTTTAGAACCTCTGGAGCCATGTAATAGGGGCTGCCTACGATTTCAGTAAAGCGCTCACCTGTGGGGAAAAAAACAGAATTCCTCGTCAACAAAGGCATAGGAAAGTGCACAGTTGATCGTGCAAAGTGATGCTTATAAGTTATGAATGACATCCCTCGTGCATAGTGTGACTTGATAGCGAAGCGGTGGTACGACTATGAATAGTTAACATGACTGATGAATCTTTTAGCATAATTAATACGAAATTAGTGTTTCTCGAAAGAAGAAAGAGATAATGTGTTTCTTCAAAGAGAAATCCTGCTAACATACCAGGTCTGAAAAATACTGACAACCCAAAATCAATTGCTTTTAAGGGGGATGTTTCCTTTCTGTTAGAAAACAAGAAGTTCTCTGGTTTGAGGTCCCGATGCATCACCCCATGCTTATGGCACATCTGTTATTGCACAAAAGAAGTAAAAAAACAAGTCATCAAGTTAAGCTAAATTAAATCAGACAAGACATGGTATCTTCCCACTTATCATGTAGAAACACAGTACGGCTACTCACACGGTAGGAAAGCTATTTGTATAGAGTCACACAGAAGGGCAAAAACTTTCTGGCATACAACAATATTGTGGTTCACAATATTGCATAAACTATTGGATCAGAATTTGCAAACTAAAGAGTTTCAGTCCATTTGCCCAAAATGTTAAACCCAAGAAAAATAGTGTGATGTTGAACCAGAGCCCATAATCGAGAAGCAAATGAACAGAATAAAAAAATAACAGCTTTGGGATCTCAGCTTTTAGGTTCACAGGCATAACCAAAGCCCACATAACCTTTTATAAGTGATGGAAGAATCTCTAAAGCGGATAACATATCTAAAGAAAGAATATGTGATGTTGAGATTAGTTCTCGGCCTAAAAAAAATTCTATTTGAAAGATCTTGACATACTATCTTCCTTCACCAAGATAATTTCACAAAGATAAATTTAACATAAATTTCTAGCAAAACAGCAGATAAATTAGAAAAAATCATCTACACAAGAATTAAATGATTTTTCCAGAGATCAAAAGATGCAAGCCTTCCTCCCCAGACTGTATCGTAGCGCGGCATCCAAAGGAGATGCCAAAGTTTCAGAATTCCTCACAAATTTAAGTTTATATTAGCAGAGTAGAGATACAAATCTGAGTAATATTTATTTGTCTTTGCACAGCAAGATCACATCTTTGGCAGGCATGAAATCTAACCCAGACTTCTCACATATTAGAACTTACCACATATTCACAGAATATACTGATGTAAAGCATAAAAGGAAACAGGACTCCACCCTACGGTCACCAAACGAAAATAGAGATAACAGAGATACGGATTAATCTTAAAGCACCAAGAACTGACCTGCACGACCTCAACGATGGTCCGGGTGATCGCCGCAGCCGCCCGCTCAGTGTAATGGCCCCTCGCAACGATCCGATCGAAAAGCTCCCCTCCTTCACAGAGCTCCATCACGAGGTGGACGGCGTTGTCATCCTCATATGTGTCTTTGAGGCTCACTATATTGGGATGGCTCGGCAAATGCCTCATGATGTCCACCTCCCGCCTCACATCCTCGATGTCGACGGTGGTTCTCAGCTTCTTCTTCGATATCGACTTGCAGGCGAAGGCCTCGCCGGTGGCCTTATCGGTGCAGAGGTAGGTGACTCCGAACTCTCCCCTGCCGAGCTCCTGGCCGAGCTCGTATCGGCTGCCGATGTCCCGGCCGGTGGGGTCCCTGAGAACGGTGAGCTTGGGGACGCCGTGGGCGGGGGGTTTGTTGTAATCTAGGGAGAAGGGGTTCTGCCGCTTCCCCTCCTTCCGCTTCTGCTTCTGCTTCTTCTTGCCTGCCGCCGGCGAAGCACAGCAATTTCCCATGGAATCGAGGTGCCGGAGGGATCAAAAATCCGATCTTTCTGAGGTTTTACGGCTGCAACCGACGAGATCTTTACCAAGATCCAATCTTTTCAAGATCTTTGGGCAGAGGAACTCAAACCGCGACGACCAAGCTCGTCTTCGGAGCTGAGAAGACTATTTGCATTCACAAGAGAGAAAAAGAGAGATTTCCCTGAGATTTCTAGAAGCCCGTCAGAAGTCAAGCTTGAAGACGAGCGATCCTTCCTAGAATCTAGAAACAAACCGCCTACCACCCCTCAAGACGAGGTTTTTTCTCCGAAAAGTCTGCCAAAAACGATATTGTTTTGAGAGATAGAAGGCAAGGAGGGAAAAAAACTTGGAAAAGTCTTAAATTTAGGTGGGATAAGAGGGAATAGAGGAGAGGCCCGAAGAAGATAGAGACGGGAGGGCGTTTTATGGAAGGAAAGGAAGGGGTTGGAGAGGAGAAGGCGATACGGCAAGGTGTGAATACGCCATCGACGAGGGAGAAGAGAGGGTCAAAAGTCGGAAAGCCCTTTCCAAGAGTCTTCTCCTCTCACCCCCTCCCACTCGGCTCTCGTGAAGCCAAAAAGAAATGAGAGACGGCAAAAAACGCAAGAAATAAAATCCTCTCTCTCTCTAAGGAATCTCGATGTCCCCTCACACATGTCCATACGAAGCCATAAATTTTCTTTTTGTCTGGTTACCAAATGGCCTTCTTCCCAAAATGTCCCTTGTTTTCGTCGAGCATATCGGGCAAAAAAATTGTATTTTACCGAAGTGCCCCTCCCAACCCATTGCTAGCTTTTTATGGTAAAGGACGGAGCAAACAACCCATCTGTTGTTTGAAATGCATAAGACTGGATCCAGTCAATCTCCAAAAGCAGGTTCTTTTTTCTCTGTTGGCATGTTTGCATGTAAGCCCTTGCACGCTTCAGCGTAGCATGTAAACCCTGATATTCTTTATTATCTGATATTCTTGCAGTCAAGTCCTCTTTTGGTGTTATTTATGTATTATCTTATCATCCTTGATATATTATGAAAACCACACCAGCACTAACATATCCACTTGTGATAAATTGGATAGTTAAAAAAAAAGTTCTACCTTAGTTGTTTGATCATCATCTTTATCTAATATTTATTGCTAAGGGAAGATGATAGCTCTGCTTCTCATTATTTTTGAAGTAGGAGATTGATTACTAAAGAGCAAGCATCAAGAATCATTGTTGCTTAATGTAGGAGCAAGGTTAAATATCTAGGGGAAAGAGAAAAGCAAATGTTGAATTTTGGGAAAGAGAGAAGCAAATGGATCATTGGGAATTAAATAACCAAGATGGCTGTTGGAGTGAATACTTGTGAAATATTTCATTCGTTTTTCGACAAAATTGTAGCTGCCAAAATCCGAATAGATCTGTACAAAAAGAAGCAATAATTTGTGCTAGACGATCTGCACATAGAGAAAGAAGAAAAGCTTAATGATTGCTAGAGCTGATCTAACTAGGAGCTCTCTGATGCTTAAGTCAGAAAAGTAGAGCTTTAGAAAACAACAGAAAAGAAAAGGAGAAAGATTTGGAAAAGAGTAGAGAGTAGTGTATTGTATGTGGTAGTTATGCGTACCTAATATCTTGAGCCTCTTTTTATAGATATGAAGTACATGTTTTACTGAGGTTAGACTTTAGAATATATAGATAAATGGAGAACTAACTCTTCAGCTTCCTTCATTTAGATCAGCCCAAAACTTCAAGTCAAACTGAAACAAATTTCTCAATATCATGTGTCAACCCATGATTGGTAGATTGAAATTGGGCTACAACAAAAAATATTGATAAATATGTTATTGTATATTTTTTGATATGTCTCTGCAACAATAATAACAACAATGAAAATGATAACAACAGTAGTGGTAATAATGGTGAAGCATATTAGTGATGTTAAATAGATATATGAGATAGTAGTATTTAGACTCAAATGTGCCCCTTGCATGATATAGCGTAGATTTGACTTGGATTAGGATATATGCTATCTTGTTTAGTGAACCATAATCAACCCAAAATTTAAGTCCAGTTAGGAGATACCAAATATTCTTGAGAGTGGAGTGTCTTGGCGTAAATAACTTAGTTCCATGTTCAATAATTACTTAGGGCTTAAGCACCCAAAGATACTTCTGCCAAAAAAAAGCAGCCAAAAGTATGGGTTTGCTTTCAACATTATTACCATGTCCCCAACCATGCCTCAAATCTGTCATGAATCATTATGACATTACAATAATTAGAATCATTAAAGTTAAATGTATGAAGCTTCTAGATCAAAAAAAAAGTGTCTAGCTTTTGATGATTAGAACTCCCAAACTGTCAGTATGTTTATATAAATTCTTTACGCAAAAAAGCAAAGAAAGATGTTAAAAATCACAAATTGTCCCAAAAGCTTAAGTTATGCTTTGATACTATGTTAAAAATCACCAATTGTCCTAAAAACTTAAGTTAATAAAATGAGATAGATTTATTTATATATTTTATATTTTCTTACGAAAGACCAATCAAATGTGAGGCAAGATTTAGTAGTGGGGTATTGGAGAGATGTGCATCTCAAATAACATACGATCATCCACTTCAGAGGGATTTATAAACATAAAATCATGTTTTATGAACCATGCCATTAAGAAAAAACAGGAGCTTTAATGATTGGGGTAAGTTTTCGGCCAAACAAAGAAAGCAAAGATGAAGATTGCCGGAGATTTTTTTTTATCTTTTGACCGAGTCAACAAAAATTTTTAGCCTTCTAGTTGAAGTCAGAATTGGGAAGATATAGAAGGAACTCCATACACTTCACGTTTTGAAAAATTCCATCTATGTGTACCAAAAAAAAAAATCCATCTATTAAAATGAATGCTGTTCTCCATAGATTTAATAAAGCAAAAAAAAAAAAAAAAAAAAAGATGAGATGAGAATTATTGCTGAACAATTATTAAAGCTAATATCCACATATTAAAAAACGCAATTAAACTATCATATTGATAAAGAGCATTACTTAATGCATGCACTTATAAAAACAAACTCGGCATCGTCTCGTTGACATGCGAAGCTGATGAGGGGTAGGTCCTAGTCGTTCTAAGCCATGTTCTACAGTTAGGGGTTGCGAGAATGGGATGCGTTAAGGAATGCTCGAAACATTCGCCTTTGACATATATGATCTCAAAAATAATGCATCCATGTTCTTCCTCAAAAAGAAGGAAAAAGAAAAAAAAAGAAATGGTGTTTATACACCAATCATGAAGTTATGTTTTTATTGAATCATGAAGTAATATTTAGCCCATATTAATGGGAGAAATTAACTTCATATTATGGCTTACAACAACCATACATTGATCCACAAGGATCTCAAACTTGATATGGACCATTTCGGCCATTATGAGTAGGGTTGGATAGAATTCAAAAGCGAGATCCATCTTATTGAGAAGTCGAACCACAGACCAAGCTTTCAGAGGTCATAACTAAGTCATATGATGGCCGATTGAGATGATTTTTTTTTGAAATTGGATAGTTCTTCGAGATCTACAACTTTGAGCCAGTCTCCTAGGAGGTTAAATTGCGCCTAAATTTTATCGTTTAGACTCTGAAATAGATTGATTAAACTGGAACAAAGTCTTTTTGGAAAAGACTTTGACCAGACGTTATATTTCAATCCGCGAAGAATTAGGTAAAGAGACAGAAAGATAGAGTTGATGTACAAGTAGAGATCTACCTCATGTAAAATTTTAGTTATTTTAATTATTTCTATTAGTCATATTTATTTTTGAAGATATAGTTCTATTACAATTAGGATAGGAATTCAACCCAAATTGTAAAAAGGTGACCTCATTAGTATTATAAATAAGAGATACGTATGTCATTTTAAGAGGTGTAGATCATGAATGAAAGAAAAAAAAATTAAGCTCTACTTTTGTATTTTTTATTTTTTTATATTTTTTTTTGAGAGGTTCGAGTTGAATACATTGAAAAAAAAAAATATTCTCTCGTATCGGATGATCAGTAACTATAATCCGAGCGCGATGAAAGAAGGTGTCTACAATCAAACACCATGTGAAGGAAGCACACCGGATCATCCATGCAAGGGAAAGGACCCGTGCTCTTTAGACCTAATAATTATGTACGAAGGTAATTGTGTGGCTCGTGCCAAGTATCGATAAGAACAGCAAGGAGTCATAAAAGCGGAGGACATGATTGCTCAAGCCCTTTTCCTTTGCAGCCACCTTGGTTGCTGTTCCCTTGTCGAGGCATGATGGTCGGAGGTGCAGGCACCGGATCCGGTGGCGGATTTCGTGCGCCAGACGAGGCCGTGCTCCTGGGAGCACGGCTGGCTTTTTCTTGGATGATCAACTACTTGGTGTACAGAACTTCAAATCAAGATGGATTTGGATTTTGGATGAGCTGTTCACAGGGCCATCTTCCAAATACTTACAAGACACCAGCAAAGAGATGATTTAGTAACTCACAAATCTCTTGCACACACATAAAAATAAAAAATGTTGGCAGCTGAAGGAGTTCTCTAAATACTACAATATCTAGCATCCTGCATGATGCCATTTCTTTTCTTTCTTTGTGTGTTTTTTTTTTTGCCATTCTTTGTGGGTAAGAAAGGAAAAACATCTTTAAGGAAAAATATGGACGCAGGTTTTCATTTTTTTCTGTGTATGGGATACTCACCAGTATAGCATAACCAATATCTAAGTTGATACAAATGGATAAGACATATCGACTCATATGATAAGTGTCGTCTTAATATTGGCTAGTGTAAGACCACGCTTGTAAGTGTCGTGTGCCGCTAGGCTTCTCATTTTCGATATTTTTAAGCATTGTAATATTACCGACGTTTTCTTCTTGCGTCGGCGGATCACAGTCGAAAAAATCTCTTTTTTCTATAGTGTATACGAGTCCATCCATGTGGTAAGAGTGTTTTTGAGTCTCTGATCTTGAGTTTGAAGAGAGAATCATAGTGTTTAAACCTTCGGCTTTATGGATTTTTATAACTTTTATATTATTAATAAAACTAATTCTTCCCTTCAATTTTTTTATTCTCTCATATTTTTGGTACTCGTTCAAGGTGATCCTGGACCAATCAATGTTAATTTGCATCATCAAGATTCATGTTGCTTTCATAGATTTTCTACATGGTTAGAGCTAAGTCGAATTCTCTACAACATGTTGTTACCTTTTGTTAAAAAAGACACGAACAATATTAACATTTTTTAATCATTTTCTAATGATTTTTTCATATCATGTTGACAACCAATTAGGACAAAAAAATAAGAATAACCATAGTTTTGGGGATTCTATTGTAGCACTGATCCCTATTTATCCATATTTTTACCCCACTGTTGGAGCTTCGTACATAGTCTCCTCCCCTTTTTTTGAAGTATATGACCAAGGACGTTATGCTGGGCATTGTCTTGCTTTTAGGTTAGATCTTAGCCCGTTTAGATGTTGGAATATCTTATCAGACAAATAAGATCTTCTAGCTTCTAGTTTGAGAGATGCTGGAATCCAGGTATGAAAAAGTGGAGTCAGAAGAAATGTTCATAACTAATTCATCTATTTGGAATAATAACAAAAATTGCTAAAAATGGCGATGTATCTCTTATTCAGGAAGAACCGAAAGCAAGTAATAAGATGGCATTTTTGGCATATGTTAAAAACTATGATCAACCAACATCAAGTATGCAAATAAATATTGCAACGGAAATTTGCATACCTAGCAGTCCCAGAAATTTGATCCTCCAAGAGTTGTTTCACGCGTTTCAAAGTTTGAACTTTGATCCTCCAGAGTTTCTACTCGGTGAAGGAACACACTACAAGAGCAACATCTATTATTTCCACAGCCTGAATGCCCCAATCAAGAGAGAACACAAAAGATGCAAGAGGAGAAATTTTGTTCATGTTTTTTCAACTAGGGAGGAGGGGGGCTTTATATAGGCCCCCCAAAAACATAACTGATGGCCGGATTTCAATGGCATTATTTGGGCCGTTTTGTTTTTGGGCAAAACAGCATATAACGCCTGGCTTAAAGCCAGGCATTACTGCCAGGCAAAGGGGGGAGTGACCACTGAGGGCGCCCTCCCTTTATTACATCTCCCACTCGTACACAGTGGGCGCAACCCCAGTCATGCATCTCCTTAAGATTCTCAATCTTGTTCATACTAGCAAACATGTTGTGCGACCACCGAGTACACATGTAGAAAAATATGGGAGCGCTACACCAAATCTCTCATGAGTGAAGACCAGCGTAGCAACATCCCTAAATATCTCGTTATGCCCTAGACTCATTCAGACACACCAGATTAAGCTTTTTTTTAATCCCTTCCAAGTATAAATACTCAAAACAAAGCTTGACCCTTAAACCATTACCATGATGTATTCACGATTATGTCACTATACAAAATAGCGCCATAACATGTCAACAATAAATACACTCATTGATGTGTCAATGAATAGTCTTCCCTTCGCCCTCATGCCACTTAACCTTGGTCTAATCGTTTTGCCAGCAATGCCCCTTTAGACTGAATCAATCATAGTCATAGGCAACATGCTAAAGTAGCTGACATCAAAATCTTAGTCTTACGGCATAGTCAAAAGTAAACAAGGGCATAAAATAAGTCAATTAAATGACTCAAGGACTCATACAGTGAGGAAGAAGGGATTCATTCTCTCACTTCCATAGTTGGTCGAATTAAGCACATGTAGTATGAAATACATGCTACGATGGAGTTCTCTTTGGTAAAGAGCGTATGTCTGAACTCTTAAACATCGTACAGATCTTAGTCTAGTCGCTTATCAAGCGCCTAATCCGAGTTCTCATTTTGCTCGCCTCCCCAAGGCGTCAAAAGTAGATCTCACATCTGGCTAACCATAGGCTACATGGATAGTGGGTTCTCCATGTGCAGTCCATACACTAAAAAAGGACTTCATCTTAGCTCTAACTAAGGCTACAAATTTTTGTTTATCATCCTAACTTGTTCCACAAGCCTAAAAATGTTGTCTCATCTCAGCTCGCTATTTAAGCTCCAGAGGTGATTGCTCGTGTGAGTAAGCCAATCTTTGCCTGTCGACACACCTTTACATGCTATAATCACGTAGTATGTTTATGTGTGTGATCATCATCAATCATGCTATATGACAAAGTACCAAACAATGAATAGCATTAATATCCCAAATAGGTGTACAAATCATAGTCAATTGAAGGAAAAATTACAATCTACGCAACCCTAGACTTTTAACATGTGCCTTAAAAGTATCTCTTGCTATAGGCTTAGTCAAGGTGTCCGCAACCATGCGACTTATAGAAATATACTTCAGGACGACCTCCTTATACGCAATCATATCCCTCATGTAGTGATATTGAATGTCTATATGTTTGGTTCTTCCATGATACTTGGGATCCTTAGCATGGGCAATTGCTGTCGTACTATCACAATGAATAGTCACAGGATCTGAAGTATCCTTAACAACTTGAAGGTGTTGAAGGAACCTCCTCAATCAAACTACTTCCTGAACGGCTGCTAAACATGCTATATATTCTGACTCCATGGTCGATAAAGCTATACAGGGTTGTTTCTTGCTTCTCCAGGCAATGGCGCCATTATTAAGCAAGAAAGCATAACTAGAAGTTAATTTGTGCTCATCTAGATCGCTACCCCAATCAGCGTCAGTGTAGCTAATAAGCTACAAATCCGAACTCTGATAGCAAAGCACATAGTCCATCGTTCCTTTGAGATATCGCAGAACTCTCTTGACAGCTTTTCAATGAAAAAATTCAGGGTTGGACTGAAATCTGCTAACTAAGCCAACTGAATAACATATGTCCAGTCGTGTACACATCAAAGCATACATCAAGCTACCTACAACACTAGAATAGAGAACACGGGACATTTTCTCAATCTCTTCAGAAGTCTTAAGATACATTTCTTGACATAAGTTTTCACCTCTCGCTATAAGAGTGTCAATAGGTTTACAATCATTATCTAGAAGCGTTTAAGAACCTTTTCAATATAGGTCTTTTGAGACATGCCCAGAAGTCTCTTTGAGCGATCTCTAAAGATCTTAACTCCCAGAATGTTGTCTACCTTACCCATATCCTTCATTTCAAAATTGGAGGACAACCAGTCTTTTGTGGCGACAATTAACTTTTTATCATTTCCGGCCAATAAGATGTCATCAACATATAATGACAAAATAATGAAACTATTCTTGGACCGTTTAACATAGACACAATGGTTCTCCTCGAACATCGTAAACTCATTTGATAGAGCAGCTCGATGAAATCTAAGATACCATTGCCTAGATGATTGTTTCAGGCTATAAATTGACCGTTTGAGATTGCATACTGTGGAGTAATTGACTAAGCCCTCATTTGATTTTGATGAGCTCAAAGCATTTGAGTATATCTTATATTATACTAATG